>SJYA01000056.1:667884-831295 GCA_006410615.1 Neotragus moschatus | reverse complement strand
ATCCCCTGGAGAAGGGAAAGGCTACCTACTCCAGTATTCTGGCCTAGAGAATTCCATGGACTGTATAGTTCATACGGTTGCAAAGAGTCAGACCCAACTGAGCTACTTTCATGTCTCTGGAATATAAACTTAATAAAAAGAATTTTTAAAATTAATAAATACATGAATGAATGTGTTGCTTTGACTTAGCCCCTGGATCGCTTTGCCGTGTCAACTACTATGGTTTCTTTACAATTTCACATTTTAAATGGGTAAACCAAACTAACCTGCTAGCATGTGAACTTTTTCATGGAAATGTAGAGTTAACAGAAATATTCTAAATTGACTTTAAGAAAAAATGATCAATGAAGAAAATGTATGCAAAATGCAAATGAATTGGGTCAAAAGTTGTAAAGTACTAATAGAACATTTATTAAAGAATAAACAGGCATTCAGTAACTTGATAATAAATTAAAATAAAGAGGCTGAATTTATCTTTTAAGAATCTTTTATTATTAATTTTTACAAAGTATTAATAATTCAAAATAATATGATTTATATGGACATTCAGTGCATATTGATTGCTACTCTGAACTCATCCTTTCATATATAATAATTTTCCAAAATTTTGGTAGTAAAAATGGTAATTGATTAACATGTAATATATTCAAAGTTTTTACATGTTTGTTTACATGAAAGTTAAATTTTATAGTTTTGAAACGTTAGCAAGATAGGTGTCTCTAACCTCTAATTAAACCCCTACCCTCACATTTACAACTTCATAGATAAATTTGTCTGCACATGATTCTGTTCCTTACCATGACTAGGTCAAAAGGTAAATCAAATCCTAAAAGTCAAAGCCCATCAAAGTATCAAGTATTCTTCTGGACTCTTTGGCTATTCCTCACATTTTACAGGAAGATACTAATGGTACATGTCTGAAATTGGGTGTTTCTCCCCTCCCAGTTAGGTCTCATTAACTGGGATCACTAACTGGAAGTGTGTGTGTGTGTGTGTGTGTGTGTGTGTGTGTGTGTGTAAAATTAAAGGTAAAAGGGAGATAATCTAATTTCTAATTTCCCCTAGTTTTATGTTCAAGGGAAATAATATTTAAATAATAATGGGGATTACTGAGTACTACAGCTAATCAGGAAAAAATCAATATCAGAAACCATTGCTGACTCACATCTCAAGGGTCTTTCTTCCTTATTAAATCTTAGATTCTATAGTTTCCATTAAAATTTTTTTAAAATGAAGTTCTTTGTCACTACATGCAATAAGTTTAAAGCATAATTTATTAATTTTCCTACCTAAAGTAATTTTATGTGTTTCATTATCAGAATCTGACAGCTGAAATTTATTATGAAGTTAATAAAATGTAACAAATAGTATTGAATATTCAGAAGAGTAGTTTCTCCACAAACTTATGGTTAACTAAGTGCTTCTAATACTATATTGATCAATACAACTATTTATAGATAAAATGTCACTCCTTTATGAAAATATGTGAAACAATCACATATATATGTAAAAGATTATATTGAATTTCTCAAATTATGTGATTTTATCATATAATTCCTTAACAACTTGTGATAATACAGATCAATATTTTAACAGTTGTTATTAACAGAAAGATGTTCATTAATCATGTTCACCTAAGATTCATCATCTTTTATGGCATTTGAAATGATGATACTTCCTTTATGGTGCAAGTTGATAAGAATCCAGCTGTCAATGCAGAGGAAAGGGGATTGATCACTGGTTCGGGAATATTCTACATACCATGGCACAACCACTGAGCCCATGCTCCAGAATCTGCAAGTGACAACTACTGAAGATGTTACGTGTAGAGCCTGTGTTCCAACAAGAGAAGTCACAGCAATGTTTGTGCATCACAACAAAGAGTACTACTCCCCTAGAGAAAGCCTGAATGAAGCAGCAAAGACCAGGTGCAGAGAAAAATCAGTCAATTTTTTTTAAAGTGATAATTCAAAATATTTAATGATCTTGAGGACAAAGGTGCTAACCAATGTGAGCAGGTTCCCAGTACCATAGCAGTGCTGCTAAGGCTGAAGAACAGTGCTGAAGCAGTCTTTTAGAAATTTTCCTTAAAACAGCATGCAAAGTAAATTGAAGTGGACAAATTTAAAGTACAAAATTGACTTCATTCTGCTATAGTGGGGCTCAGTTTTCTTGGGTGGGAGGAGAGGATAGGGAATAACAAGGAAAGTCTTTGCGGGGGGAGGGGGGCAGAATACATTAGTAGAACTGCTCTATTCACGAACATAATGATGATGGAGAAGCAGACATTGAAGAAGAAATGTGCTATGGAGTTAGTAGGTGGGCCTCTTGCTTGCAGGAGTCAGCCAGAGACAGAAAGGAGACTGAAATGGGAAAGACTTTTTCATTTCNCGGGGGGAGGGGGGCAGGATACATTAGTAGAACTGCTCTATTCACGAACATAATGATGATGGAGAAGCGGACATTGAAGAAGAAATGTGCTATGGAGTTAGTAGGTGGGCCTCTTGCTTGCAGGAGTCAACCAGAGACAGAAAGGAGACTGAAATGGGAAAGACTGAAATGGGGAAGGAATATGATATCGAGTTCTGAACATGGCAATTCAGAATTTTAGATCTGAGTCGTAACAGATATTTGTTAAATCCAGAAATGTGACTCTGATTTATCACATATACTTAAAATTCAAAATTATTATCAATCAAAACAAAACATAAATCCTCAAAATTAGCAAGTTAATAATGGCATTTGTAAATTAATATAATACTGTGCAATAAAATATTTGCTTTCAAATTAAACTAATTAAAAATAATACTTGAAATAGTGAATATTTAGTTTTAAATTAAATAATAATGTTTAATTTATAAAAAAAGAATTCCAAAATCTTGATATTTGATTTTTAAATGTTCTGAGAAGTTCTTCCATAAACATACAAATTAATGTATGAAACCTTTGTGTGGGAAAATCGATGTTATTTATCAGTTTCATTCAGGTCTTTCATTTTTACAATAACTGTAAGGCTGACAATCTATTTGCCAAAATGAAGTGAAGACCATTAAGGTAAACATTTTTTTACAGTCTAAATTTAGAAGAGATTTTAAAATATAAGTTAGTTAAAATTTTCTGTTAGTAAAATTAGTAAAAATTCAGTAAGTGAAAGTAAAATTTTCATAAGTTAAAGTAGACACATCAGACGTGCTGCAAAATAATACCAACTTGAGTAAAATGAGATTTCATCACTAAAAGAATACATGAGGCTTGAATAGTAAACATGTATTTATATTAGATAATTTAATATATAACCATTATATTTGGTATTAATACATGTATATTTTATTCTATAAACACATGGTTGACATTTCCGCTTAGATGTGATTGCTAAGAATAATTGCAATCAAACTAAAGGTGTAATAAAAATATATAAAATCAGTTATATATTATAGGCACTATTTTCTGGGAAATAAAATTTTGATGACATGTTTAGCAAAATTTGATATAAACCTATTCTATGTGCAAACATATTCTTCTTAAACTTTTAGTGAAACAATTCTCACAAACTGTTTCAATAATTTTATTTTTTAAATGACTGTTGAGACTTAGTTGCATTCTAGTTCATTTCTAAAAGAGTTAATTCTTTTCCTTTTGTAATAGCAAGGAATTTAAAAACTTATGAGAAAGAATGAAAAAAGTAAAAATCTATAAATGATAATGAAAGTATTGTAGCATATCAATAGAGAAATACATTTAAAAATTCTGTATAATGGAAAAGAACTCTAGTATACATGCTTTATTATAATGTATAAAGAAAAGTTACTTACATTTGGCTTCAGATTGTAGTATGATGTCTACCATTTCTGCCTTTCCAGTTGTTCTCCTTTAATTAAAGGAAAGATGAGTCTCAATCCCATGAAATTATGCAATTTGACTGTTGAGTGGAGGAGGTCACTATAAGTAGTGTGGCTTGCAGAGTAAAGTCAGCTTTGAGTTTCATAATAATCAGAATGAATGGTATACGTAAAAGATAAATAGGTAAGAATATTTTCATTTAAACTAAAATCCAATAGGAAAATCTAAATTTAACAGAATGGTCATCTGGAAAAGAATATTTTCTTTTTATTATACATGTTTTATCACAATAATTTTGTGATATCAACTTCTCCATTTTCATTGTATGCAAATGAATCTATGTTTTGAAAAAAGCAGTTTGCTCTTATATATTAAATTTCCAAATGAGTTCCCTTCTACTAACAGAATTACAATTATTTTATTCTTTCTTACATAAAGGTTATCAGTCAAAATTTGCACTTGTGTTGATATAATAAAAGTGAAATTATCCACAATAATATTGGAAGAAGGTTTAATAAAATATTAATTATTTAACTAATGTTAAAGTAGAAAAGTCACTGTAATAAGAAATGAAAACATAAAAAGAAAAATTGTTAGAGACAGATGAAGAAAACTGTGAATCTTTTGATGTGATTATTTTTAGCGATATGTGTGTGCTCGTGATGTGAATTTTAGTTTAATATTTAAAATATTTTTTATTTTATTTTCACTTAGCCAGTGTGATTGGCACAATTCTAAGTTTGTTCCAATGATTCCCACCCTGTCTCATATATTTTGTTTACAATGTCTGGAATTTGCAAATATAATAGGCTGGTAAAACTAGCAATTACATTATATTATACAGCACAGTGATTTTAAAACAAGGAAATTATGCTGTGTGTGTGTTACCTTTCAGGTGTGCCCTTAAAACTTACTTTTGTGTTATTGGATTGGAAGAATCAATATTGTTAACATGACCATACTAACCAAGGCAATCTACGATTTGAAGCAAGCTCTATCAAAATACCAAGGTATTTCTTACAGAACAAGAAGAAATAATTTGAAAATTTGTATGAAAACAACAACAACAAGAAACCTTGAACAAACAATCCTGAGAAAAAAGAACACACTAAAGATGGATTACAAATCTAAATGTAAAACTGTATACTGTAAAATTCCCAGATGAAAACATAGGCAGAATATTCCTTGACTTAAACCACATTAATGTTTCTTTAAGTTCTATTTCCTAAAGCAAAGGAAACAAAAACAAAAATAAAGAAATGGAATCTGAAAGAAAGTGTGAAAGTGTCAGTCGCCCAGTCATGTATGGATCCTTGAGACTGCATGAACAGTAGCCCGCCAGGCTCCTCTGTCCATGGGATTCCCCAGGAAAGAATACTGATGAGGGTCACTATTTCCTTCTTCAAGAGATCTTCCAAAACCTAGTTAAAAGGTTTTACACAGCAAAGGAAACTATAAACAAAATGAAGAGACAATGCACTGAAGAAGGAAAGATATTTGCAAATTATATGATGGATAAAGAGTTAATATCCAACATATATAAACAGCTCACAGAGCACAGCATCAAAAAATCTAACAAAATTTTAAAATGGGCAGAACTAAATAGACATTTTCCAGGCACATAAAAAGATGCTCAACATCACTAATCATAGGGAAATGCAAATCAAAACTACAATAAAATATTCACCTTACACCTGTCAAAATCACTATCATCAAAAGGAACAAAAACAACCAATGTCGTTAAGGATATGGAGGAAGGAGAACCATTGTACATTATTGGTAGGAACATAAGTTGTTTCAGTCAATGTGGAAAGCAGTATGGATGTTTATCAAACTAAAGATGAAACTACCATCAGTTCAGTTCAGTAGCTCAGTCCTGTCCGACTCTTTGCGACCCCATGAATCACAGGACGCCAGGCCTCCCTGTCCATCACTAACTACCAGAGTTCACTCAGACTCACGTCCATCAAGTCGATGATGCCATCCAGCCATCTCATTCTCTGTCATTCCCTTCTCCTCCTGACACCAATCCGGCCCAGCATCAGAATCTTTTCCAATGAGTCAACTCTTTGCATGAGGTGGCCGAAGTACTGGAGTTTCAGCTTTAACATCATTCCCTCCAAAGAAATCCCAGGGCTGATCTCCTTCAGAATGGATTGGTTGGATCTCTTTGCTGTCCAAGGGACCCTCAAGAGTCTTTTCCAACACCACAGTTCAAAAGCATCAATTCTTCAGTGCTCAGCCAACTCTCACATCCATATATGACCACAGGAAAAACCATAGCCTTGACTAGACAGACCTTAGTTGGCAAAGTAATGTCTCTGCTTTTGAATATGCTATCTAGGTTGGTCATAACTTTTCTTCCAAGGAGTAAGCGTNTCAAAAGCATCAATTCTTCGGTGCTCAGCCAACTCTCACATCCATATATGACCACAGGAAAAACCATAGCCTTGACTAGACAGACCTTAGTTGGCAAAGTAATGTCTCTGCTTTTGAATATGCTATCTAGGTTGGTCATAACTTTTCTTCCAAGGAGTAAGCGTCTTTTAATTTCATGGCAGCAACCACCATCTGCAGTGATTCTGGAGCCCCCCCAAAATAAAGTCTGATACTGTTTCCACTGTTTCCCTGTCTATTTCCCATGAAGTGATGGGACCGGATGCCATGATCTTCATTTTCTGAAAGTTGAGCTTTAAGCCAACTTTTATACTCTCCACTTTCACTTTCATCAAGAGACTTTTTGGTTCCTCTTCACTTTCTGCCATAAGGGTGGTGTCATTGGCATATCTAAGGTTATTGAGATTTCTCCCAGCAATATCATACAGCAATTCCATTCCTGAGTACATATATCAAGAAACAAAAACACCAATGTTCATGCAATTGCCAAAGTATGAGAGCGACTTAACTGTCCATCAGCAGATTTGAGGATACACATGTGTATATGTGTGTGTGTGGGGGTGTGTGTGTGTGTAATGGGATACTGCTGCTGCTGCTAAGTTGTTTCAGTTGTGTCCCACTCTATGCAACCCCAGAGATGGCAGCCCACCAGGTTCCCCAGTCCCTGGGATTCTCCAGGCAAGAACAGTGGAGTGGGTTGCCATTTCCTTCTCCAACGCATGAAAGTGAAAAGTGAAAGTGAAGTCGCTCAGTCGTGTCTGACTCCTAGTGACCCCATGGACTCCAACCTACCAGGCTCCTCCATCCATGGTATTTTCCAGGCAAGAGTACTGGAGTGGGTTACCATTGCCTTCTCTGAATGGGATACTACTCAGGAAAAGAAAGCAATTTTGCCATTAACAGCAACAAGTATGGACTTGGAGTGAAATCAGTTGAGTTCAGTCGCTCAGTTCAGTTCAGTTCAGTTCAGTCACTCAGTCATGTCCAACTCTTTGCAACCCCATGAATTACAGCATGCCAGGCCATCACCAACTCCTGAAGCTTGCTCAAACTCATGTCCATCGAGTTGGTGGACATCAGTTGGTGCCATCCAACCATCTCATCCTCTGTCATCCCTTTCTCCTCCTGCCTTCAATCTTTCCCAGCATCAGGGTATTTTCCAGTGAGTTGGCTTTTTGCATCAGGTAGCCAAAGTACTGGAGTTTCATCTTCACCATCAGTCCTTTCAGTGAATATTCAGGCCTGATTTCCTTTAGAATGGACTGGATTGATCTCCTTGCAGTCCAAGAGACTCTCAAGAGTCTTCTCCAACACCACAGTTCAAAAGCATCGATTCTTTGGTGCTCAGCTTTCTTCACAGTGCAACTCTCACATCCATACATGACCACTGGAAAAATTGTAGCTTTGACTTTGTGGGTATACTGTCTAGATATGTAATAGCTTTTCTTCCAAGGAATAAGAATCTTTTAATTTCATGGCTGCATGTCACCATCTACAGTGATTTTGGAGCCCAAGAAAATAAAGTCTACCACTGTTTCCATTGTTTCCCCATATATTTACCATGAACTGATAGGACCAGATGCCATGATCTTGAGTTTTTGGGAAAAAAAAAAAAAAAGAAAGAAACTCTTTCATCAAGAGGCTCTTTAGTTCTTCTTTACTTTCTGCCATATGGGTGGTGTCACCTGCATATCTGAGTTTATTGATATTTCTCCTGGCCATGTTGATTTCAGCTTATGCTTCATCTAGCCCAGCATTTCACATGATTTATTCTGCATAAAAATTAAATAAGCAGAATGCCAATATACAGCCTTGATGTAGTCCTTTTTCAGTTTTGAACCAGTCTGTTCCATGTCTTGTTCCATGTCTGATTCTAAATGTTGCTTCTTGACCAGCATATAGATTCCTCAGGAGGCAGGTATGGTGGTCTGGTATTCCCATGTCTTTAAGGATTTTCCACAGTTTGTTGTGATCAACACAGTTAAAGGCTTTGGTGTTGTCAATAAAGCAGAAGTAGATATTTTCCTGGAACTTTCTTGCTTTTTATAATCCAGTGGATATTGGCAATTTGATACCTGCTTCCTCAGCCTTTTCTACATCCAGCTTGAACATCTGCCAGTTCTTGGTTCATGTTCTGTTGAAGCCTTGCTTGGAGAATTTTGAGCATTACTTTGCTAGTTTGTGAGATGAGTGCAACTGTGCAGTAGTTTGAACATTCTTTGGCATTACCTTTCTTGCGTTTCCTTTGAGGGTAATATGGTATATGAAATAAGTCAGATAGAGAAAGACAAATACTGCTTGACATTGCTTAATATATGAAACAAACAAACAAAAATACAGGTGAATACAACTAGTGAATAAAATATAAAAGAAGCTGAATCACAGACAGAGAACAAACCAGTGGTTACCAGTGGGGATGAGTAAGGGGCAAAAAATATAGGACTCAGAGAAAACAAGGATTATTATGGGATTATGACAGACTTTATTTTCTTGGGCCTGAAGTCACTGCAAATTGTTACCACAGGCAACAAATTAAAAGACACTTGCTTTTTGGAAGAAAAGCTATGACAAACCTAGATAACATGTTAAAAAGCAAAGATATAACTTCGGTGACAAAGGTCCATATAGTCAAAGCTCTGGTTTTTCCAGTAGTTATGTACAGATATGAGAGTTGGACCATAAAGTTGATTGAGCACCAAAGAATTGATGCTTTCAAACTTTGATGCTGAAGAAGACTATTGAGAGTTCCTTTGCCCCAGAAGGAGATCAAATCAGTCAATCCTAAAGG
Organism: Neotragus moschatus; assembly: GCA_006410615.1. NCBI lineage: Eukaryota > Metazoa > Chordata > Mammalia > Artiodactyla > Bovidae > Neotragus > Neotragus moschatus. The sequence continues at coordinate 822,270 of SJYA01000056.1, read as the reverse complement.
AAATCAATTCTGATTACTCCTTGGAAGGACTGATGCTGTAGCTGAAGCTGAAGCTCAATGCTTTGGTCACCTGATTGGAAGAGTCGACTCATTGGAAAATACCCTGATGCTGGGAAAAATTGAGAGCATGAGGAAGAAGGGATGACAGAGGATTAGATGATTAGATGGCATTATTGACTCGAAGAACATGAGTTTGAGCAAGCTCTTGGTGATGGAGAGGGAAGCTAGGCAGACTTGGGGTCTCAATGAATTGGACATGACTGAGTACTGAAAAACAAATACGAAATTATGTATTTGGAACTTTTGAAAATTGTAAAGCACTAATTTTGGGCTTCCTTTCCCCTAGAAAATTTATAGTGTTATTCTTATATGCAAGACTATGTTATTTATTAAACTAATTCTGAAATACTTTACATATTTTATTAATTATAAGAAGACTATTTTTTAAGCTGATTTTTTTTTTTATATTCAGGAAACTCCTTGTCAATGTTACTGACATTTTCTATATTAAATTATATTAAAGTTTGTGGTAAATTCTAGTATTGCTTTTTTTCTTTTTAAGTATAATATTATATGTGAAAAATATTAGTTTATGGTTTAAATATTTTATACATTAGAATAGCAAAAATTATTAAAAACCTTTTGATTCTGTGGCTAGATATAATATGAAGTCTCTAGTGTCTTTATTTTTTAAATACAACTCTATTGTCTGAAAATACATCATCTTTACCTGGAATTTATTTTAAATTTTAAATTGTTTATCTAGCATGTTAAAAAATATAGCTATGTTTTAAATATTTTTATGAATATTACTCAGTCCTATTTTCTAGGACCAAGTTTTTCAATTATTGTAGTAAAATTAATAAGAATTTTGCACAGAGTTTTAGACACCACCACTTACATAACTGAATTAACTAGAAGTGAAGATTGTTATTTTGATTTTATGCCTATAAATTAGGCCTACATCAGAAATTGACATTTTATAGTTTAAATTGCCACAGAAAGTACATGAATTGATTTTTAGGTGACAAATATGATAGAGGATTTTTAACCAAAAAAAAGTTTATATAATAGGGACTGTGAAAACTATTGTGCATATGTGAGTGCTCAGTCATGTCTGACTCTTTGACCCCTTGGACTACAGACCACTAGGCTGCTCTCTCCATGGGATTTTCTAGGCAAGAATACTGGAGTGATTTGCCATTTCCTTCTCCTGACCCAGGGATTAAACCTGCATTTCCTGTGTCTCCTGCACTGGCAGGCAGATTCTTTATTCCTGAACCACCTGGAAACTATTTCATACCTATTTATAAGCTACACTGAAGAAGAGTTTTGTAATAACTGTTGGGTTTATGCTAACATTATAGAATCATGGACACTTTTAGAATTTTACTTTCTGAAAATATATTGACTTGCATTTTAATCAAGTGTTATTTAATAAATAATTATAACAGAACATATTTTCTGAATAAATGAATGAGTAATTTCATAGCATTAACCATTTTATATTGGAGCAATTGTAGATGACACTGTAAGTGCTTTTGTAAAAATGAAAAGAACAGATTTGAATAGTCATTTTAAACCATTATTATATTTTAGTATTGGCCTGTCATGAAGCTTTTAAATGAGCTCTAATTAATGTTTTCTCTTATTCTTTTAAATTTCTATTGTACTTTTAAATAGTTACATGGCACAAGTTCCTCAGAGCACTTTACAGAAAAAATAGCTTTGTAGGCACTTATACAAGTAAGTAATCATTTTAGACTGTGGTTTTTCAACAGGTTTTTGGAAATTACTTTTTAAAATTTTGAAAACATAGAATACCAATAATGTGGATACAGTTATAAGACTACGTGTATTGAAAAATCTGTCAAGCAGTCTTTGGAAAGTTTGAAACTACACAAATAAAGTAACTTATTGGCTGACAGGTCTTTACAGGAAATTTTTTTTTTTTTTAATTTGTGGAAAACAAAGGCAACATAAAATTTAGTCAAAAAACATTTATAATTTTCTCAGCATAGATAAAAGTCCATAAATTTTATTGCTTCTGAATATCTACACATTAATTCTAAACCCTAAAATCATGTATATAAATGGAAAAGAAAAAAGAGCGACCAAATAAGCATTTAGTCAAATCGTAAATATACTCTTTTCTTTATAGTTAAATTTTTTAGACTGCTTCAATCTCCTTTTTAATTAAGTGATGAATATCATTTTGAGATAATTTTTATAGCCATCCATTCTTATTAATATTATATTTCTGGCTGCACTAAAGTTTAGTAATACTATTGAAATTCAACTCCAGAAAATATTGTACCATCCAATGAATACACCATCAAATAAATGCTATAAATAGTTCCCATGCTGAACAATATACTTAATCTTATGGCATATTTTTTTTTCTTAATAAAACCCTTCTCTAATAATGTATATTTACTTTTGTAGTATGAATGGAAAATTAAGTATTGTTTGTAAAGTATAGTAATTTAAAAATTGTAGGATATCAGTAAATAAAGCTTTATTTCTCTACCACAGGGGAAGAAGTGGCTTTCCACAAAGTACTGAAATAAAATAATTCTGTGTCTGTGATTAGATAAAATGAAAGAAACATGATGATTTCAATTAATGCTTCATATAGATTACTTTGTGAGAAAGAAGGGAGGGGATACATTTTTATTATAAAACATACCTTGAATATGAATGTTGCTCAGTCTTGTCTGACTCTTTGCAACCCCATGAACTATACAGTCCATGGAATTCTCCAAGCCAGAATACTGGTTTGGGTAGACTTTTCCTTCTCCAGAGGATCTTCCCAACCCAGGGATTGAGCCCAGGTCTCCCTCAGTGCAGGCAGATTCTTTACCAACTGAGCCACCAGGGAAGCCCAAGAATACTGGAGTGGGTAGTCTAACACTTCTCCAATGGATCTTCCTGACCCAGGAATTGAACTGCGTCCTGCACTGCAGGCAGATTCCTTACCAACTGAGCCACAAGGGAAGCCTCCAATGAACCTTAATGAACATCTAAAAAATAATTGGAATCTTAACTTCCAGTTCTGCTCAGGAATGTGAAGCTAGGAAGTTCTTAAAGTTAAGAAGTGGAAGTGTTAGTCCCTCAATCATTGTCTGACTCTTTGTGACTTCATGGACTGCAGTCAGTCAGGCTCCTCTTCCCATGGAATTCTCCAGGCAAGAATATTAGAGTGAGTAGCCATTCCTTTCTCCAGGGTATCTTCCCAATCCAGGAATTGAACTTGGGTCTCCTGCATTGCAGGCAAATGCTTTACCCTTTGAGCCACCACTAGAATCTAAGGTATTTTTTTAGAATTCAAATGATCTGGGGAAAGAGAAAGAACCAACTGTAGCCCACTCTTGCCGTCCTGTCTACCTAAGATGGGGAAAAAAAAGAAAATAAAACAACTTGTGAATCACTTGTAAAGCTCATACTCTACAGGCAAAAGCTCATTAAAAGACACATCTTATTATAGGTCTGTAAAACACTTCCCCTCTATCCACATCTTACATTACTTAATGAAAATGACAGAATTTTGAATTTACATAACAAAAGGGAGAGCATCAGGGGAGGAAAGATAAAGGTAAAATAAAAATTTTAACTGTCATATTGCTAATTGACATGAATTCAGTTTATTCAAAGTAATAATAGCATCAGTGTATTCAGTTGCATGCTTGCATATTAGTGAAACAAATGACAGCAAAGATACAAGTGATGGGAAGGAGGAATTAGGATTATTTTCTTATTATAAAGCACTTGCACTACCTGAGAAGCAGTGTAGTATTACTTGAATGTGGACTTAGTTGTAAATGTATATTGCAAAGACTAGGGCAACCAGTAAAAATAGTTCAAAAAGAAGTATAATTGATATGCTAAGAAAAGAAAATGAAATCATATAAAAAGCTCAGTTTGAAACCTAAAAGGAGAGAGAAAAGGGGGAAACAAAAATAGAAACAAAGGACAGAGAAATTATAGTAAAGTTTAGTTCAATCATATCAATAATTCCACTAAATGTTAATGATACTTCAACAACATTTTAGCAATTTTGCAATGTACATAAAGAATTAGACACTGAGATCAAGTGGGATTTATTAGTTATGCAAGTAGGATTTCAACAATATGAATTCTGGAAAAGGCAAAACTATAGAGACAGTAATGGGATTTTTAAAGCAGAACTCTGTGAATCTATATAAGTTGATATATGTCATAAATTTGTCCAAAGTTATAGAATGCCCAACACTGGGAATTTATCAGAATTTGAATTATGGACTTTGGGTGATACTGATGTGCTAATGTAGGTGCATTGATTTTAACAAAAGTATCAATCTGGGGCCAGATGCTGATAGTGGGGGAAGGTATGCATGTGTGTGGTAATGGATACACCAAGAGACTTCTGTACCTTCCACTCAGTTTTGCTATAAATGTAAAAGTGCTTTAAAGTCAATTAAATTTATTTTAAATCAGTAATTATCTCGTTTGATTTATTCGGTAGACCAATGTTTATCAGCTTGGGGCAGTTTTGTTCCCCACCTGTGAGGGATGTTTGGTGATGCCTGGAGCAGTTTTTGGCTATCACACTAGGGGAGGGGTGTTGTTACTGACGCCAGAAATTGGTAAACACCAGAAATGCTGCTAAACATGCTAATATGAATGGGTAGCACCTACCACCACCACCACCACCACCACCACCTAAACAAAGTGTTTCCCTGCCACGAATGTCAATGTGTAGATTTCCCAGTTAGGAAAATTGGAGCTTGACTTTGATACTTAACCATTCTGCTACTGTCTCTCTGCCTCATCTTACATCAAATCGCATAAGACTAACCTAATATTTGAGGATAGCATTCTCTTCAGAAAATGATCACTATGAAAATCTTCCCGAATTTTTTTTTTAAGAGAGTGAGGAACATTGTCTTGGAGCATGTAAAAGGTATGATTGTTCTAAAATTCTTAAAACTCGGGAACTTCTCAGTAAAACTGATCTCATTATCTGTGGGATCATGTATTAATGTTCTCATATGAGATCCTAACTTACATGTTGCATTATAAATGTCATATGGTATGTAACACATTAGAATCTATACAAAATTCATGAAAAGTTATTTTGCCGGTATAAGCCTTCTTGGTTTACTCATATACTCAACACATTGGAAGCTGACCATCTACTTCAGTGAGGGCGACTTTACTCTTTCTACTTATTCAAATACTAATCTCTTCTATAAATAACCTCACAAAAACGTCTGGAAATAATGTTTTACCAGATATCTGGGTATCTCTTATCCCAGTCAAACTGACACAAAAAATTAACCACCACAGTCACCTGGAAGACACGCTACCCGATAAAGTTCACTATAAATAACCTTTCAGTTTACCAATACATAGTTAGATTTAGTAAATAAAAATACAGGATGCAATATTTGAGACATTTTTATATCCCGCAAAATGTTTGTTTACTTGAAGTTCAAACATAGCTGAGTTTCCTGTTATTTAACTGATAACCCTACCCTCTCTGATCTTTGCATCTTTGTATGCATTATTGTTAATGGTGGTGGTGGTTTAGTCACTAAGTCACGTTTGACTCTTGCAACTCCATGGACTATAGTCTTCCAGACTCCTCTTTCCAGGCAAGCTTACTGGAGTGGGTTGCCATTTCCTTCTCCAGGTGATCTTCATGACTCAGGGATTGAACCTGGGTATCCTGCATTGCAGGTGGATTCTTTACCAACTGAGTCATCAGGGAAGCACATTATTGTTAATACATTTTATCTATTCTCCTCCTTGTTATTCTACAGGAAAAAAAAAAAAAGCAACATTTCCTCTTTGCAATAACAATTCGAGATCTGGAAAAGAAATAGTGCTCAAAGAGAAATCATAGACAGGAACATTATTTAGTAAGGCTTTTAAATGAAACAGCTATTGAAGAGTGGAAGGATATTTCTCCCCTGAGCATAAGAATTTATTTGAAAACATTCAGTTGACTTTTCAAGATTCAAGTTATATGGCATTAAAGTAATTTTACTTTTTTTTAGTGGAAATTAATGACAAATGAAAAAGTACAGTTAAAATACTTCTGAAAATTTAATTGAAATAACTCTTGAATAAGGAAGACTAAGAGCTTCCCTGGTGGATCAGATGGTCAAGAATCAAACTGCAATGCAGGAGACCTTGATTTAAAAAAAAAAAAAAATAGCAGTGGTGTCATCTTTTGGAGAAATGGAAAAACCCTTCATTAATCATCTACTAGCAAAATTATTTCCAAAAATACATTTTATCCACTAGTAAATATTGGATTGTTTAATTTAGTGATTCAAGTTTGAAGCCATCACAATGATGATATAATCATATTAAAGTTATTTAAATTAAGTGCTAATTCGTTTCCATAGGTATTAAAATGGCTGATTACACCTCTCTCCTGTGGGTTCTTACAAGTTAAGGAGGGCTCCACTGGGGATGCAAGTATAAAGTTTACAACTTCCACGTGCATTATTTTTGTAATGAAATGTTTCTGCTAAACTGAATCAGAGGCTTTGCACAGGCCTAAGGGCTTCCCTGGTTGCTCAGAGGTTAAAGCGTCGGCCTGCAATGTGGGAGACCTGGGTTCAATCCCTTGGTCGGGAAGATCCCCTGGATAAGAAAATGGCAACCCACTCCAGTATTCTTGCCTGGAGAATCCCATGGGCAGAGGAGCCGGGTGGGCCTCAATCCACGAGGTCGCAAAGAGTTGGACACGACTGAGCGACTTCACTTTCACTTTCACTTTTCAAGGTCAAATGAAGTTTTCATTTTCCTCTCTGTTGAACTGAAGACAGCTGCACTCACACAGTGGACATACCCTCCCACAGCAACCTGCAAAGTTAGCCTCTCTACTGCCGCAATGGCAACCGTGAATAATGTTAGAAAGTCTGGCAGCTTTTAAAATTCGCGAGAGTGAGGATGCTAGCAGAATTTCATTTCAGATGNGCGGGAGACCTGGGTTCAATCCCTGGGTGGGGAAGATCCCCTGGATAGGAAAATGGCAACCCACTCCAGTATTCTTGCCTGGAGAATCCCATGGGCGGAGGAGCCGGGTGGGCCTCAATCCACGAGGTCGCAAAGAGTTGGACACGACTGAGCGACTTCACCTTCACTTTCACTTTTCAAGGTCAAATGAAGTTTTCATTTTCCTCTCTGTTGAACTGAAGACAGCTGCACTCACACAGTGGACATACCCTCCCACAGCAACCTGCAAAGTTAGCCTCTCTACTGCCGCAATGGCAACCGTGAATAATGTTAGAAAGTCTGGCAGCTTTTAAAATTCGCGAGAGTGAGGATGCTAGCAGAATTTCATTTCAGATGAATAATCAAAAGCTATGTTGACATGTATAGTCTTTAAATGTTTTGTCTTTTCAGAAACCCAACAAATATTTCTCAGCAGGCTGTGAAACCCATTCCAGTCTTTCAAACACTGGCTTGCCTGATTCCAAGACCTATGTCCTGAGGACATATCTGTTCAAGTGAAATTCCAGAGAAGAACAAATCACTTACAGAATATATTTAAAGTTACTGAGGTTATTGAAAAGTTATTGTTCATACAAATAACACTAGTACACCGAGGCAAATGGAAATGTGATGAGCTGGAATAATTTAGGACACTGATTTCTTAGTTAGTTCTTTGTTCTTGTCTTGTAGTTGATCATGTTGGTGGGATCAGTCTGCTGACAAATGGCTTTATTGTATACTATCCCTGTCTGGTTCACTGATACTATATTAAGGCTGAGGCCAGAGGTTCATTTAAACCATCAGCTAGAATCTAATGCTAGGTGATCATTTGTCGATGTTATATATTTCTGGAAGCATTTTCACTTGAGTATCTTCTTAGTTCCCTTTTCCATACTACTGCAATTTTCCTGTCACCTAGCTGTGGGATGAGAATATGTTCTATTTGTTTTGTGTTCCTCATATTTTGGTTTATAAGTTTTAAGTCACATAGATTTTCACATATGCTGATGTTTGAAAGTGCGTTGAGTATTACAACTCAGAATTACAATGTATTGATTGCATTGATTTTAATAAAAGTGAAAGTTTAGTCACTCAGTAGTGTCCAACTCTTTGCAGCCCCATGGATTGTAGACTATTAGGCTCCTCCATCCACGGGACTTTCCAGAGAAGAGTACTGGAGTGAGTTTCTATTTTCTCCTCCAGAGGATCTTCCCAACCCAGGGATTAAACCTGGGTCTCTCACATTGTAGGCAGACATTTTACTCTCTGAGCCACCTGGGAAGTTCCTAAATGAAAGGCTAGAGTGAAAGTTTAATAAAGAGTGTAATTGTTTTTTCCTTTCTTGATGGTCACAAAGCAACACCTAAAGAAATATGGTAGTTTGTATGAGGTAACCATTATTGGCCATTAATGTGTTTCATTTGCCAGTCTTATTGACATGTTGATTTTTTCAAGTCCTCCTGTTGCTGCTGCTGCTACTGCTAAGTAGCTTCAGTCATGTCCAACTCTGTGTGACCCCATAGACGGCAGCCCATCAGGCTCCCCAGTCGCTGGGATTCTCCAGACAAGAACACTGGAATGGGTTGCCATTTCCTCTTCCAATGCATGAAAATGAATATTGCAAGTGAAGTCGCTCAGTCGTGTCCGACTCTTAGCGATCCCATGGACTGCAACCCACCAGGCTCCTCCATCCCTGGGATTTTTCCAGGCCAGAGTACTGGAGTGGGGTGTCGTTGCCTTCTCCATTCAAGTCCTCCTATATTTTGTGATTTCTTCAAGTCTAATATTTAGCTTCTGGTGGTGATGCTGTTTTGTGTATGTATTTTTTTACTTGCATGTTAATAGACACTTGGAGATAGAAATTTTGGGTGGTTTAATTGTTCTTTCGACTTTATCCAGTTAGTAAAAAATTATCTTCACTTGGTAAGATGTGTATAAGAGACAGGCATTGCAGGTGGATTCTTTACCAGCTGAGCCACCAGGGAAGCCCATGAATACTGGAGTGGGTAGCCTATTCCTTCTCCAGGGGATCTTCCCGACCCAGGAATCGAAGTAGGNTTTGGGTGGTTTAATTGTTCTTTCGAATTTATCCAGTTAGTAAAAAATTATCTTCACTTGGTATCCCTTCCTATTTGTTGCATATCTTAGAAAAATACACCAGAATTTCCCATTGGCTTGTCTATCTCAGAGGAGGCAAAGAAAGAGCCCAGAAATGTGTTCAAATGGAGTGATTTTTTGGAACAGAGACTTGTCAAAATGCTGTTCTTATTCTTTTTGACACCTCTAATTATTTCTCATACTCCAAAAGTAAATTTGTTTTTCTAAAGTTTTAAAGATTGTCTAAATATTGGCATACATAATATAATACTATTGACATAAATGAAGATTTTTCTTTTCAGATTTTCACTCCTCCTTTGGAAAACTTCCTAGAACATAGCAAATAATAACAAATTCTAACAAAAATTGTATTGTTGATGTGCAAGTAAAAAGTTAAAATTATAAATCAATAAGAAATAAAAAAAATTTCTTTTAAAATCAAAGGCTTTTCTTTTCAATACAAAGGGTTTTGATTTCTTAAAAAAATTCCAATTTTTTTTTTTTTATTGAAGACCTGCTTTTAGGGTAGTTGTAATATGTATATTTACACATACATGGTTGAGGAATTTGGTCTATTTTTATCGATTAACTCTCTAGGACTTTATTTTCTTTGATTTTTGTATTAACTGTTAATGTCAAAAATAAAAATAGACTAAGTTTAAGTTCAATTATATAGTAGCAAACCCCAAAGTATTACTTCACAGCAAATAGAAGGGGAAACAATGGAAACAGTGACAGTCTTTATTTTGGGGGGCTCCAAAATCACTGCAGATGATGACTGCCACCATGAAATTAAGACATTTGTTCCTTGGAAGAAAAATTGTGACCAACCTAGACAGCATATTGAAAAGCAGAGATGTTACTTTGCCAACAAAGTCATAGCTATGGTTTTTCCAGTAGTCATGTATGGATGTGAGAATTGGACTATAAAGAAAGCTGAGCACCAAAGAATTGATGCCTTTTCACTGTAGTGTTGGAGAAGAATCCCTTGGACAGCAAGGAGATCAATCCAGTCAATCCTAAAGGAAATTAGTCCTGAATATTCATTGGAAGGACGGATGCTGAAGCTGAAACTCTAATACTTTGGCCACCTGATGTGAAGCATTGACTCATTTGAAAAGACCCTGATGCTGGGAAAGATTGAAGGCAGGATGAGAAGGGGATGTCAGAGGATACGATGGCTGGATGGCATCACCAACTCAATGGACATGAGTTTCAGTAAACTCCAGGAGTTGGTGATGGACAACGAGGCCTGATGTGCTGCAGTCCATCGTGTTGCAAAGAGTCAGACGTGACTGAGCGACTGAACTGAAGTGAGCCCCAAAGTACTTTTTTGTACCTCTGTATTTCTGAAGGTAAACTAATTATAGAAGGAAAGTGAATAAAAGCAAAGATGGAAACAATCTGTGTGCATGTGTGCTAATTTGCTTCAGTTATGTCCACCTCTTTGCGACCATATGGACCATTGCTCTGCAGGCTCCTCTGTCCGTGGGATTCTCCAGGCAAGAATACTAGAGTTGCCATGCTCTCCTCCAGGAGATCTTCCTGACCCAGGGATTGAACACGTGTCTCTTATGTCTCCTGCATTGGCAGTCTTGTCCTTTACCATTAGTGCCACCTGGGAAGCACAAGATTAAATTTTGCAGCTTAATTAGCAAATGTATTGAGTACAATTATGAGAACATCATAAAGATTTGGGAAACATATATAGTGAAAGAAATAAATTATTATTTCATATTTATGGACTGAAGCATTAATGCTCCCTTATATTTACTAAAAATTCAAAATAAATATGAATTTTGTTGTTTTGTACAATATGTCACCTCCTCACTTGCATCCTATAGTTTATGTATGAATAGACGAACAAAAAATGTCTCTATAGTTTTAAGTAAAATGGCATTAATTTATACCATCAGTGACAAACTGTGGCCTTGGAAGATTACATATTATCTAACCCCTTACCAGTGGTAACACATGTAAACTCCATGAAAAAAAAAAAAAATATATATATATATGTGCATCACTATATGTAGAATATATTTGAAATTTTGTATATAAGTGTATACACATACATTAACAACTTGACTAAGATATAACTGACATACAGTGTTTTGCATCACCACATTTAATTTCAGGACATTTTCATCACCCTCAAATAAACCCTCTAGTACTCACGTCCCCAACCACTGCCAACCTTAGACAACCACTAATCTGTTTTCCACTTCTAAATTTTTAATTAAGATATATTCTAAGGTTTTTCCCCTCAATGTGAATATTGTCTTCATGGGGGGGAAATAGTTTCAACAGAATTAAAATGATTTAAATTATATCTATAAAATAGTTTAGACAGAAAGGGAGACATACAGAAAACCTGGCAATTAGCATTTCAGCATGCTGTCCATTATACTAATATGTATACCATTCAGAAAACTAAATAAAGGAGAAAATTGCTTTCTGTGAATTGGACCACTGTAAGCACACACAGAGCATGCAATTAATACAAAGATGGAAGGATGTATTCATTAGGCATTTTTGTGCTATAAAATAAGGTCTATTTTTACTCAGAGACATTAATGGAAAACTGTTTGATGCAACTTTTTGTACTCAAAAGAAATAATAGAACTTGTGAAAAATGACACTTTTGAATTTTTCCCTATTTTGAAATATATAACAACTGAATTTTAAGTGGTTACCTAATCAAACTATTATACAAAACAGCATAATACAATAATAATATAGTTTTTTGATGGATGTAAGTCATTCTTCTTCATAAATGTCTATGTTTCACTCCTAAAGGTTATTTTGAGTGATTGTCTACCTTGGCATAGATACTTGTCCTCATCTAGATTCTAAGGCCAATAGATGTCAACATATTTGCTCTGCTAAGAAAATAGAAGTAAACACATCTCATTCTGTCCACCTCTCTGTGGATGAACATGCTATAAATGCATTTTCATCCTCTCCCATTCATCCAAGCTAAAACCTAAAATTGTCTGTGGCAAGCATTACTACTCTTTACCTCTTTTTGGCAAACAAAATATATAATTTTGCTCACAGTTCTTGGTTAAAGCAAATTACCTGGCCAGACCTCACTTGGGAGGTGGGAGGGGAGTTCAGGATTGGGAACTCATGTACACCCACCACTCATGTGGTGGATTCATGTTAATGTGTGGCAAAACCAATACAGTATTGTAAAGTAAAATAAAGTAAAAATAAAAATTTAAAATAAAAAAAAAATAAAACAGATGCTGTTTGTCTTTGCCAGACAATGTCTTAGTGTCAGTATTTGATTTTTTATGTTCCTTATTCTTGCATCATTGCATTTCTTTAAAATTTTAAAAGAAAGTTGTCAATACTTTACGCCACCAACCCCTGTCAAATACACTGAAGTTTGATTGACATTGCACTGAATCAAAAGACTTATTTGAAGAGAAATGACAATGGTAACAAAGTTTAGAAAGCCAACCCAGGCACATGTCGTATTCTTTCATTTCTCTAGATATTTTATAATGATTTCTACATTTCTGTGTAGAGGTTTTACACAACTTTTGGCTGATTTATTTATAAGTATTTCTGTTGATATTGAACTTTTACATTTAGAAATGTGCACAAGTGCATGCTCAGTTGCTCAGTTGTGTCTACTCTTTGCATCTCAAGGGACTGTAGACTGCCAGGCTCCTATGTCCATGAAATTTTCCATGCATCAATACTGGAGTGGGTTGTCATTTCCAAAAAAAGCATTTTCTAAATCTCTCTTGCTGATATATAGAAATAAAGTTGATTTTTGTTGATTGAAGTTGTTTTGAGCAATCTTGCTAAAGTCCTGATTAATTCAAAGAGTAGGATTGCATATTTATAGATTTGCTTCATGTATAGTCATTAGATCTTCAAATACTCCTTAAATCTTTTTACCTATTTTTTTCCCTCAATTAATTTTGGCCTGAAAAGAATGCGAAATGGTATTTCTCCTATGAATTAGGCCTCCAGCTTAAACAAGAGATGGCACGATAAACGAGAAGGGATTTGATCTGAAACTTATAGTTCAGCTATAGCTCAGGACAGCTGTATGATACTGGGGAAGTCATTTCAGCTTTATACTTACTTTCTTCAGCCATAAAATAATGTTAGTTAAAGAGATTTATCAATTATAACATTACAAATTTTGATCTATGACTCTTGGTCAGAAGATTTTAAATTTTACTTCTATGAAATATCTTAACATCTTAATAGCAAAATAAACTTGAAGTCTGACTTCAAAAGAGCTATATTTCCTGAAGTCATTAAGAATAAAAAAAGCCCAAAAAGTTCATATGAACTTAAATTATCCTGAAAGACTGATTTTTCAGGCTTGTCCAACCTACCCACATAGGTCTTGCAAAAAATTTTCATATTGCAAATGTTTAAATGGATTATCATTTTTTGTATTCTTGGTAACATTAATCTCATGAATACGTTTATACACACACAGACATATACCCACACATATATATTAAAGTTTTGAATCCATGGAGACAGGCTTTAGAGTCAAGTGCTGTTTCTTTGAAATATTGAAACCTAAATGGACAGCACTTACTGAAAATAAGACTGACATCACCACCCCATTCCACACACCATATGTCACTGAATAGCCTCCAGTCTCTGCCAAAATATAATTCAAACCAGTGACCTAGAAATAAAAGACTACATATTCCATTACGAACCAATCCCCTGAGCCATTCAGTCTCTACTCAGTAATATTTTGATAAATCATTTTCGTTTGTATTGATGAGCTGTTAATGCAAATTGTAAGTAAAAGGACAGTTGACTTTTATTAGCAGAGACATGAATATATAATAAGTGACACCAAAAATTCCATGCTTATTGCCCAATAGGTTACAATATAACTCACTCTACAGAGGAAAAGATGAAATACTAATAATTTTACAGAATTTCATGCATTCATATTTTTATACCACATTTAATGTCTTATATGGTTTCTAAACAACTGGTTAATGGCAGATAAAATTTGCAGAATTGGGATTTCACTCTATGTAATTAAAAAAAATATGCTAATTAATAAAGGGTAGTTCTAATGATGGAGAGATTTTTAACAACTCTTAGTCACTTTTAAAATTCTAAGAAAAGCCATAACGGACAGGAGCAGACAGAATCATCTCATGTGTACAGCGTCACAATTAGATATGTGAACTTTAACCAAACTGAGGCTGAATCATCTGAGCTGTGAGAATGGAAACATTGTGTAAAGATGCTGGGAGGGATTGGGGGCAGGAGGAGAAGGGGATGACAGAGGATGAGATGGCTGGATGGCATCACTACTCGATGGACATGAGTCTGAGTGAACTCCGGGAGTTGGTGATGGACAAGGAGGCCTGGCGTGCTGTGATTCATGGGGTTGCAGAGTCAGACACGACTGAGTGACTGAACTGAACTGACTGAACTGAAAGACTCATCTAAGGATGAGGGCACTGAAGTCACAACATACTCACCTATCATATAAGCAGAGTAACTCATAATGTCCCCAATAAAGAAATGGAATTAGCCATCCTCTTTTGCCATAGCAAAACGGTCTCTTGGAATTAACTTCACTGTTGTATCGGAAGTGCTGGGAGGGTGAATCCTCACACCAGTAGGCTCAGAGCACTTCTTAAACAAGCAGCCTATTCTTCTCAACACCACATCCTCCACTCCTTTTGCTTTTCTAAATTATCACAACCAGCACTGTTGTACTTTTACCCATTAAAAAATCTAAATATGAAGAGCTGTTTTTTAAGCTATTTAAAGCTCACACTTTCTGTGGTCTCTTTTGTCTCCAAGCTCTTTGTAAAAACACAGGTGACATTGCTTTGTGTATTATGCAAACTCAAACAGATTTAGTTCCATAAAGGAAAAGCATATATAAAATGGAAGGAAATATTCTATAAAACTCTTGAAAATAGGAAAATTACCAATTTTGTTTGTGTGGAGGGGCAGCTAATACTGAAATTTCATAATGTGGGAACACAAATCTTAGAAGTACATTTGAGAAACTGTTTTCCAGTATTGATTTCTGGCCATCAAGACCCCATGAATTTGAGTGACCACATCTCCTTTCAGGTGAGCCCAAATGTGCTGGTTTGTCTCTTCTCCTGTCCTGCTTTGTCTTCTCTTTATACTGACCATATCAAGATATCTTAAGTTTACATGTTTGTGTTGAGCAGAAGACACTTCTTTCTGAAAGTGAAGAACAAAACCCACCAAGGCAAGCCAAAGATCAAAGTGACTTCACTTTAACATGAACTTCACTGCTCAAAAGTGCATGTATTTATATAAGGTGACCAGATGTACAAATTTGCATCAGCCGGTGCCAGTATAAACTTATGTAATCATTCTGTACATATGGGTGCTTCCTATTTTTTTTTTAATTCTAATGAATTATNAAAGATCAAAGTGACTTCACTTTAACATGAACTTCACTGCTCAAAAGTGCATGTATTTATATAAGGTGACCAGATGTACAAATTTGCATCAGCCGGTGCCAGTATAAACTTATGTAATCATTCTGTACATATGGGTGCTTCCTATTTTTTTTTTAATTCTAATGAATTATTGATAATTTATATCAAAACATGCCAGTTTTGCTTTACTGGGAGTTTACTTATTACTTTTAGCTTATGGCTTGTTATCATCTAGCTGTATGTTAAGACATACTTGTGGTGAATGGATTTCTCACGTCACCTCTCCGCTAAATCTCAAAGACAATCACTCCTTAGCAACTCTTTCAATACACGAAGTAACTGCACTTCCTTTCCAAGGATAGCATGCAGGTGCCTAGTGATAAAAAGAATTTCACTCAGAATGTAACTGTCAGGGACTGCCAACTACNTCAACCATGAAATTAGGTGATTGCAGCTTAGTGTTGGCCTTCATAGTCTTCCTTGACCATGTTACCCAAGTGTACACTGGGTAGGTGCAAGGCCTGTTTAGACCTCAGTCATCTGGTGAGAAATTTTCAAAGCTGCCTTGTTTTTCAAACATTTAAATCCTCCTCTCATATCTAAAGTGTCAGGAATATGACGAATATATTTCCCATTGAATAGGCATTGCTGTCCGCAGTATAGGATCAGTAAATGCTATTAGAAGGAAATATACTTGAACAGAACATATCAGTGTACTTGAATTTGTAGTCATGCTAATTGCTGTGTTTCTTCAGTTACTGTCTTGAATGTCTTTTCTTTCTTTTCCTTCCCTTTTCTTTTTTGTCTC
Organism: Neotragus moschatus; assembly: GCA_006410615.1. Classification (NCBI taxonomy): domain Eukaryota; kingdom Metazoa; phylum Chordata; class Mammalia; order Artiodactyla; family Bovidae; genus Neotragus; species Neotragus moschatus. The sequence goes on along the minus strand of SJYA01000056.1, from coordinate 805,941 downwards.
TTTCATTATTTTGAAATAATAGGGCCTATTGCATTTTTTCTTTCTAGTGATTTGGTTTATTAGAAGTTTGGCTAGGGAAATAAATATAATTCTACAGATTTTAGAATGCATATGTGAAGTAAGATTTATATTGCTAACTTTGGGGATCTATTTACTCACAATTCTTCTTCTCCAGTGAACATACTATAATAACAGACTCATGAAATGATGCTAAAACCTAGAAGATGTAGCCCACATCATGCTTGGCAAGTATAAAGAATGCTATCAGTATTCCATCCTACTGCCCATTACCCAGGGGCTATGAGAGTTGGCTGAGACCAAGTCATAGCTTCTCCCTTCTCAGGCCAATAGTCCTTGGCCAAATGAACGCTGCTTGCCCAGGAACTTACAGCCCATTCCAACTCATCCCAACCTTCCTATAGACCTGGTTTGTATGAGAATACAGAAAACAGGCCCCTTATCCCAAGTGAGACTAATCTTTAAGGTGCTATTGGCCCCTGGGACTATATTGTAGCTTAGCGTTCTTTCCTTGTTCAAAACTGATGTCACTCACAGCATTTTGTAGAGAGTACTCCATTAGCAAGGTGCTTTGAACAAAAATCCTTGTCTCAGGTTCTGCATTAATAAATTCAATCTGAGTAAGCAAGGGTCAGCACTGTTGATCTATTATGATCACAGAAATATATCCAGTTCAGGGTCAATATCATGCTACTTTTCACATCTTATTTTAAAAACCCAGTCACATATCTAGGACTTCCCTAGTGGCTCAGACAGTAAAGCGTCTGTCTACAATGCAGGAGACCTGGGTTCGATCCCTGGGTGGGGAAGATCCCCTGGAGAAGGAAATGGCAATCCACTCCAGGACTATTGCCTGGAAAATTCCATGGACAGAGGAGCCTGGTAGGCTACAGCCCATGGGGTCGCAAAGAGTCGGACATGACTGAGCAACTTCACTTCACTTCACTTCAATCACATATCTACATTGAATATTTTAAAATCATCTACTATTCTAAAAACAATTTGTAAACTTCTTTATGTACGTAGTTTATTTTCTTCATTTCTGGCCACCATTCGTACAATATAAAGCAAATAATACATTATGAAATATTACATAAAATTCTTTCAAAATATAAAATAAATAACATATAGGTAGAAAGAAAAATTTTCTAAGAACTTAGGAATTGTTTCTTAATGGCAGAAAAGAGAGACCAAAATGATCAGGAAAATAGAGAGCTATTCTGGTAGATACTCATCTATGATGAAGGCAGTAGGTTTACAACAAACTTTTCACTAGTGGTGTTTCCCTTTTCCAGGCTCTACCCTAGAACTTCGAATCCTGAAGTTAAACTTGCTTACAGGAATTTACTATTGTCATGATTTCTAAAATAGACCTGGAATAGATTTGAGTCAGGGCTGATAGAGAGGTAAACAACCTTAAGCATGAATTAGGAACCCAGTAATTTCAGTCTGACTTTAAGTTTCTATAGTTAATGTGTATCAAGGCCACCACATTTGACAAATCCAGGAGTATCATTTAGAAAGAACACAACATGAAGGTTAGTGGAGCTGTTATAGACACATGGTGATCCTAAACAGAATTTTTCAGATCCTCTGAGCTTTCAAGGAAAGTAGATCAGGAAGTTTAGGCCTTATCTCCTATATACTGTAATTAAAAGAACTTATACATTTCTAATAAACAGATAATTATTTATAGTTGAAAGAGCATAGGCTATACAAAGTATGTTTGGGCTGAATCTCAGCCCAAATTTGTAATATCTTTGACAAGTCATTTTTTATTTCTCATCCTTACTTTTTCACTGCAAAATAAAGGATTTATAAACATTCAAATAGAACACATATATTTATCTTCAATCCATTCTCAATTTCCACTAAAACAGTACTAAAAGATTAGTCCCACCACATCTCCCAACAAAGATAAGATTCCACCATGACAAAGAGAGTAGGAAAAGAGGTAGCAGTCTATAAGAAATGTAGAAGAAAGCTCAGAAACATTGATAAATAAGCAACAAATAAGTAGAGTGAAGGAAGCTGGAAACTAAATTTGAGCGGTATTGAAGAACTCAAAAATAAAGCAAGTTGGGAACATTCAGTAAATAAGGATATTAGGCATCCTGATGGATACAAAAATGGTTCAATCTCTTAGCTTCTTTCTCAAGTTTAAGTTCCCATCTTGAAACTGTGTGATTGAAACTAATTTTTTTTCTAGCCTTAAAGTCAAAAAGTATCTCTGGGGGCAGAGAATAAGTGCCACAACTAAAATTTAAAATACTACATAATAATAAATATAATAAATGTTAAGACTCTATAATCTATTACAAATATTATATTATGTTGTAGTCCATATTATTAACCTCTGCCCAGAAGACAGAATGCTTCTTGTGTGCGAAAATGACCAATAGAATAGAAAAGACATAGGGACACTAACATTTCCTTCCTACTCCATTTACTGAGACCACTGGGTTCTCAACTGATCCACTTAAAGAAAAGTTCAGGCACAGATAAGCCTGAGATATGAACACAGATTTTTCATTCAGATTTTTAGTTCTTTATGGTTAAAAAACCTGAAAATATTGATATAGAGATATAATCAAATAGAGAAGAAATATTGAATCTTTGAAAAGAGAGAAATTATGTCCTTAGAAGAGACCAGTAGGCAAAAAAATAAAGAATATTTAGTAGGGTAGGTAGGGCATGAAAAAATTATTTGAGAATAAAAAGTACTGGCACAATGCAATATTAAGAAAACAGGATACCTACAGGAAACTATTCTTATGGAAAATTAAAAAAAATAAATAAAAGTCAAAGTGACAACTGGAAGGATAAAATATATTAAAGAACTAATACTAGAAAATTCCTTATACCCAAAGGATATGAATATCCTCCAAAGTGAGGAATGAACTGTAGAACAGAGCCATGGAATTAGAAACTAAGAGGTGAAATGGATGGCAATTCCCAGGAATTATATTAGGATGTACCCAGGATGACCACCTGAAGCTGATTTAGAGGAAAATCTGCCTAGGTAGTAGCCAGATGACAAAGGACTTCAGGAAATTTGCTTCCAAACAGAAATGCAAATGAATCTGACAGAATAACTGGTGTGTTTGACTTTTTTCCTAGCAGAAGATGAGGATGAATAAATTATAAAGACTATGATAGCAGGCGTGAATGAAATTAGGCACTAAGTACATAAAACAGGCAACTATTAATAAGGAAAACAAAATAATTATGACAGCAAATGTAATCATAGTGCAGTACCTAGTTCAGCTATATTTATTTTGAGTTTATAACATTATAATCACAATATTGACTTAAGAAATCAGCAAAAAATTATACTGAATGATAACATGAAAATATGACATCTTATGGTTGTGGGGTAGCAAAGGGAAATGAGATCTATAATGTAAGAGAACAGAACGTCCTTTTTCCAGTGAGAGAAGTTAATATGAAATGTCTAAAACTGAAAATTAATATGTATATATTGCTTAGATATGTATGTGTTTTAGTTAGAAATGTGTAGGTAAATCTCAGAAGAAAGACTTCAAATCTTGAAAGCCATTTCTCTATGAGTAGAAATGGAAGAGAAAATTTGGTCTAGGGGCTGAACATATGATTGAGACTTAATTGGGTGACTTTAATTTTTAATGATATGCAGATATTTGATAAATATAAAGAAAATATGATATTAAATGTTAATGACCTGGAAAATTAAAAAAAAAACTTTTCAAATATCAGCTTATACTGTAAAGGAGGTGATAAGTATAATGATCTCTGCCTAGATCTTTGCCACTTTTCATGAGCAACCCCAAACTGCACTCAGAAAGGAGCAGTTTACCCGCATCTGTATGGGTGCATTAAAATGAAATTGAAATTTCTTGTCTTATAACCAGGGGTCCAAGTTTAAATGCAGGAATGTTAAATTTAAACCCATGGATCTGAACTGAATATTTTGAGAAAATAAGCAGAAGAAACACACATCAACCTCTAAGAAAACTGTGTAAAAAAGATAGAGCAGTTCTCAGGTGGCAGTGACAAGAAAAGGCATATAGGGACAAATATTTTCTTAAGAAAATCTTCAGGGAAAATGACATTTCTAAAGCAGATCTAGGCAAAACTAAATTCTTTTAGATAGATTTGGAGAAGGAAATGGCAACCCACACTAATACTCATGCCTGGAAAATCCCATGTACGGAGGAGTCTGGTAGGCTCTAGTCCATTGGGTTGCAACGAGTTGGACACGACTGAGTGACTTCACCACTAATCAGTTCTTTAGATTAATTAATCAGAATTAGACTGGTTAATAGATAAAACTGAGTCAGATCAATGTGCTGCAAAATAGGTGACTGTTGTAAAAGCCTAAGAGACAAAAAATGAATTTCCAGTCTCTGACATTTGTGATAGGATTGGAGAAAGAAAGAATGGATATGAGTAAGGTAGAACTTACTCATGCATTACATGTGAAGACTGAGATATTTTGAATGACTCAAGTCTTCAAATTGTGTGATTAGTCTTGTCACTGAGATAAAGAACAGGAGCATCCTTGATTCTCTTTAATCCATTAGGCAGCTGTTTGTATTAATTCTCGGACTTCAAATGACATTTGAAATGAATGGTAGATTCTGCACAATCAGAACTGGCATTTAGACTGAAAGTACAAACAACTAAAGTTTATCTTTTGGGAGGAGGATTAAGTATAATGTTGATAAGATAAGAAAGCATTTAAAAAAATTGTATCTGTCTCTTTCATATGAGAGTTCATATGAAAAAATGCATATGAAAAAGTGCATAAAAAAGTGAAGACATTATAAAATTTATTCCACTGTTAATCCTTTTAACATTATTGTAATCCAAATATATATATAGTATATTTGTAGGCAATAACTAAGGAATACATTAATTAGAAGAATGTTTGTGCCTGGAAATTGCTTTTAACATGTCCAGATTTACATTAAAATACAACCAAAGCAATTTTCATAGCATGCGCTTCAGCATAAACTTAAAGATAGGTGACTACATAAGGAAGAAATCTTAAGTGAGAGAAAGTAGATTTGCTGTTTTTTGTCCAATGAGATGTGCTGAACTCGGAGAGAAATATTTATGGAGGAAAAAAAGAAAAGCCTTTCAAATTTGTTGATCCAAGTTGCAACTTCCAAAAGATTGCAACAATGAACCTCCTCATTTCAAAAATTAAATACTAAATGTTTCTTAATGTGTAAAAACTTTAACTGATATAAATTATTTGACATTAATATCTATGCAAAGGCACAGATTATCTTATGTGTAGGGAGGTCTTCTCTGTTTTCAGATGACAGTGTCTTAATAGAAGAGTTTTTGTTTTTTATTATATTGTTAAGAGAGCTCAAAATTATTGACATGTTAGTTTAACTGTTTTTTTAAGTGCATATTTCCAGAAATACATCTTGTCACATATACTGTAAATATACATGTGCATGTCTACAGGTAGACACATACTGATTCGACACAATAAGTAGAAACTATTTCCTTGAAGATAAAGATTTTCATGTCATCTATTTCCTACAACAGCAGTTTCAGAGCAATTTCAGGGTTAAATGACAACCCAGTATTGTTATTTTTCATACAACTGCCTAACAATAGGGTTTCAATGTGTAACTAATAGTAATTCAGAGACTCTTGGAATAAAGCCTATACAGTTTAGTGCAAAAGGAAAACATCGCAGATTAGTTTAGAAGTTAAAAACAAACAAACAAAAAAAAGGATAAATTCCTCTGCACTAAAAGAAAAATATGAGTTACTTCAGTGTCTAATCATGAGGAAAGGATATTGCTTGTTTCCATAGCAACCAAGTCCTGAGTATAGTTCATTCATTTCTTTTCCACCAGAATCTGCCTCATTATGGTAAAAAGAAATTCAGTATCATATCAATGAAAACTCTAATATTTATGGATCCGAATACATTTTTCTGTCTAGGGTGACTAAGTAAAGATGGTGAAATCTAGCACAGGCTCGAACAAGAAAACTTAATTTAAATGTGAGAAGAACTGAAGTTTCTCTTGAATTTTACTTATGTATGCAGCATCCATTATTTGAGCATCCGAGAGAGATGTTTTTTTCATCTACTTTGACAGGCTCAGCTCTTTGGAGAGTTTATTTTATCTCCTCTAGTCAGAAGTTGAATTCAGCAGCACTTCTGGCACAAACTTAAAAGTCAAAATACAAAAGAACTAGCACATTTATTCTTGTCTGGCAAAGATAAGATTTATTCTGTGTGGTGTAAAAACACCTGACAAACTATCTACCTGATACTGAACTTTCAAAATACTTTCATAGAATGTTTTCTAGTGGGAAAAATATGTTAACATAATTGACAGTCAGTTGTGTTTCCTGTGATTAGAGAAATATACATTTCTTTTCAAGCTATTTTCTATAATTTGATGGCACTGCTATTGTGGTTGATCCACTGATGGTTGATCACAAGTTATGAAGAAATTATTTTACTTGGGAGCACAATTTTAACTAACTCTCTAGCTTTGTCATGTATCGAGTCATACAACTCAAGTGTGTGATTCTGACACACTCATCTGTGTCTTTATCACATGTGACAATATCATATATTTTTCATTTATTCTATTTCATTGATGTATCTCCATAGGATCCTCTCGTTTTCTACATAACCACTTTCAATTTTGTTTCTTGTATGCTTTGATCTAGTATGTGTAATCCTTAGAAAATGCTAGGTTCCATGCAAGGAACACAACTCTTTTGCCTGTGTAGTCCAACACAGGGTCTGGCACACAGAAGGGACCCATAAATATTCGATGAATAATAAAATGATGATGAGCCAACAAAAATTTTACTTTTTCTATTGTTTGCTCATTTTAACCAAATTCCAATGATCATATTGATATTATCATCTTTACATTTAGGTTGAATAAGTATTGCAGCTTGTGTAAAGGCATCAAGAAATGGGTATACATAACTAAAAGATAGTATCTATCAAGTCTGTGGCTATTGTTTATGAAAGTGAAAGTACTACGCTTTGCAAACCCGTGGACTGTAGTCCACTAGGCTCCTCTGTCCATGGAATTCTCCAGACAGGAATACTGGAGTGGATTGTCAGTCCTTTCTCAGGTGATTTTCCTGACCCAGGAATTGAACCTAGATCTCCTGTACTGCAGGCAGATACCTTACTGGCTATTGTTAATATAGATAACACAAGAAAGAACATATGACCCAGCATGATGTTTGGAAAAAAAATCCAAAAAAACAACTTATCCTAACATTGGTGACATTTTCAGGAAAATAAAAATAGAAGAGACAAAAGAAAGAACACTAAAGGTCAAAAGTATTCAGCTTGCTTTCTTCCCATTTCTTTCCATAAAAGCTGAGAATTTTAAGCAGATTTAATATTCAACTTGGCAAATAAGCAAGTAGGTAAACAGATATTATAGATGTACAGTTCACATGGTGTGTGGACACTTTATTTATCATTATAAATTACCAAACTGACTGTTATTTTTCTGATTATTCTGTTCATAACAGTAAGCAAAGTCTCTATTCTCAATATTATATCCTAATGAAATGACAAGAAATGCATTTTTCAAATATATAAAGAGAAACACAGTATCTAGACATTAATAAAGAGTATCTGATATAGGAGATCATTTTATAAGGGGTCCTGAAAAAGCATTACTGGTAAAATATCATTTAAGCAGATAATTCAAAAAGGCAAGAATTGAATCAGACAGATATCTAAGGAAAAATTTCCAGACAGAGGGAATAACAAATAAAATATTGTGAGGTGAAAGTACCCTTCGCACATTCAAGAGATAGTGACAGAGCCCAAGAGCCTTTGAGGCTTGTTCAGAGTGAGAAAGGGGAGAGAACTAGGGTATAAGATCACAGACTTAACAAGGAATACAATTGCACAAGACCTTGAAAGCCATGGCCGGAAGTTCAGGTTCGATACTGAGTGAGATGGAAATTGTTAACAGGTTTTGAACGGAGTAGTGATGTGTTCTGACTGACAGTTTAATAGGATCTTTCTACCTGCTCCCTGGAGAGTAATCTTTTTGAGGGCAAAGGGGGAAGAAAGAAGATCATTCAGGCAGCTATTGCAATAATCCAGTTGAGAGACTGTTGTTTGAGCCAGGCTAGTGGTGACAGAGATGGGGGAAACGAGTTGGACTTTCAATGTATTTTTAAAATAGAACAGAACAGAGTCCTGATGAATTGAATGCAAGCTGCAGAAGAAAAAGGGGAAAAAAATGTTGAGTCATGCTTCTGGGGCACAAAAAAATGAAAGATAAGCTTTCCATTAGAGAAGGAAAAAGGAGCAAGTGGAAGGGCAGTGATATAGATCACACCTCAATTTTTTTTATCCCTAATTTGAGATGATGTTTATCATGTATCCAAGTAGAAGTGTCTCATTAGTATTTTGCTATGTTTTATCAGACTGTGAGATGAACAGGGAGAGAAGAATCATAGAAGTTAGAAATTCAGATTGTTTGGGATATTGGAGTCTGGATGTCAGGAAGTTCTATACATTTGTATATAAAGCTTCCTGGTGGCTCAGATGGTAAAGAATCTGCCTACAATACAGGAGACCTGGGTTCAATCCATGGATCAGGAAAATCCTCTGGAGAAAGGAATGGCCAGCCATTCCAGTATTCTTACCTGGAAAATTCCATGAAGAGAGGAGCTTGGTGGGCTAGAGTACATGGGGTTAGAAAGAGTAGAACATGATTAGCAACTAACACACACACACAAACACAAATATACACACCCCTTCAGCTTTTAACTTTTACTTTTTGATATATGGGAGTATATGTTTGCTGAAAGTCAGGGAATGGTGTAAAGAAAAATCAAAGCTACAGTGGCAAAGGTAAAAGGTAGCTGCCATAATGATATACTTCTTCAAGCAACATGAGTTGAGGAAGGGCAGTCACAGCATGGAAATGTACAGTCATTCAATGTTCATTCAAAGGCATATGTGGTTTCACACATGTACCATTATTTTATTATGTTGATGATTCATACATCAAACATGCTTTCAGGTTAAAAGTGCCTGACAGTTACTAACTACTCTGAACATAGAATATTTTCAAAGGCAGAATGGTTGAATTCTTACAAAGCTTGTGACACATAACAAGCAAATAATCAGCATAAATTGTTGCAAATATTATGACAGAGAAAATAAGGAAGTTGGAAACTAGTCACAGAAATCATATACTTCATCTAGGGAGAAAAATTCCCTAAAACAAGTAGCTTCTAAATTAAAACTGATGCCCTGATTGTAACATGATTTTTTTTAAAGTTCTATCTTCATTTTTGCCATTTCTTTTAATCATCTCACAAGTTTGAAAATGTATCAAATACTATTTTCAAACTAATATATGAAAGGAATTTCAAATGGATCTTTATTTTTACATTTGTAAACATCTTGCAGCTATGATACAGTCTTGTCCAGTGAGCATTTTCTTGAGGGAAACACAACTTAGAACAAAAGCTACATAGGATGTTCCATAAGAACTTTATGAAGAAAAATGTGTTATCTTTTGTTAGCATAAAATTAATAAAAGCTATCTTTAAGATCATTTTTCTTCACATATGCAGCTATAACCTTTGAGAATTTCTAGTGTTTCTAATCTAATATTTCCTGAATTAGAGAGTTGAAAACAGAATGAAAAGCATTCAAGAAGAAAGATGCTTACCATAGTTATGATTTTTAGCTCAAAAATTCATTCATCCGTATCTTTTAAAAGACCCAAGATAACCAACCAACCTTTGGGTCAAGGAAGAAAGTCACGTAGATTCTCTGCTTGATACATACATTAGAAATTTGAACTAAAATGTATTGAAAATAAAAGTGAGATTTCATAAACTTACTGATTATATGACCTAATTCAAACATAAAACCTTGAATAGCCAGAGAAGCAATGTGGATTTTGTTCTAGATGAACCAAGAAAATCTGCAACTACTGTTTCTGACAAGGGCTCAGAATATCTATGATTCTTCATCCATAAAGATCTAATAATGTTTTAACATAATTAGAATGAAAGTATAGTCAAACTTTTCTGGTTAAAATCAGTAAATTTTAACATATGTATACTACTATGTACAAAAAAGATAACCAACAAGGTACTACTATATAGCACCTACTATATAGTACTATATAGAAAAATATATACTCATTACTTTGTAATAACCTATAAGGGAAGAAAATGTGAAAAGATCTATGTATATGATATATATCATACATATATATTTCATATATCATATATATATACAGATAACTGAATTATTGTGCTATACCCCTGAAACTAACATCATAGTATAAATCAAGTATAATTCAATTAAAAAGTCAGTAAACTTATGTAAATTTTTTTTTTTTACTTATTAACTCCCCCAAAGTAGAAAAAATGTTCAAAGTTTTCTGGTGGTCAAAAAATATGACCAAGATCTTTGTACTAATGTCTTTAAATTTTAAACAAATATATCAGTGATGTGGCATTTTACCTACTGGAGAGCTAAGGTCAGTATATATTTTAAAAATATTTTTACTAGCTTCAGTGTGAAAGGTGAACCCAAGAGGAAGAAGGTAGAGGAACCAGGAACTCATAGCATAGGACAGAGGCATCCACTAGGTGTTAGTTGGTAATTCCAAAAAAGAAATCATATTGTCCCAAGGAAAGCAATGGCATTGGGAAGAGAAGAGTAATAGCATTTTTCAGGATAAATAAGAGGTAAAATGCATACCAGTGTTGCTATAATAAAATAAATAAGCATTAGGAAAGAAATCAGGAAAGATGAAAGCCATGTGACTAGGCATGTTATCAAATCAACTACCAAATTTCAAAGTTGAGCCTAACGTCAGGTCCAGTTTGAATATATTCTTTTCCTGAGCAATTTTTCTTGTTTCTTCATCTAACTAAATACCACTGACGATTCAAGTCTTAGTTCAAATTTTATATCTACTTTGAAGCTTTGCTTGAATACAATAGCTTATATTAGATGTCCATGTATGTGCTTCTCTGTTACTTTTCCCTGGGAATTTATCATAGTAATTATAATTATTTTCTAATATTTTTATCTTTCTCATTGGAATATATGTTCCATAAATGAGCGATCTTTGTCCACATCATTTCCTTTAGATGCTGGAGCTGCTAGTATAGCAATTTGAGCATTGGAGCTGTAGAGATATATATAAAGGAAATAAATTTTAAAAATGTGTAATAAACAGGAAATTTAAAAAACACATTGTAAATGTATAAATATTATAAATTATGCTTTTTAAATTTAAGAGGCAAAATCTACATTTTTCTATGACTTAACTCTCAAGAATAAACTCCTACAACACACATTTCCAGGGCAATCCTAAAAGGACATTTGGAGTGCTATGTCCATGATAAATGTGATTTCCTTAATCATGTCTCCCCTGTGAGTTATATGGCTTGCTCTATAGAGTGTGGGGGGAGCCATTTTGCTTCTCAGAGCAGTCCAAGTGTTAGTTTTGATATGTGGCTTAGTCCTTAGCTATCTTTAAGATCATTTTTCTTCACATATGCAGCTATAACCTTTGAGAATTTCTAGTGTTTCTAATCTAATATTTCCTGAATTAGAGAGCTGAGAGCAGAATGAAAAGTATTCAAGGAGAAAGATGCTTACCATAATATGATTCTTAGCTCAAAAATTCATTCATCCATATATTTTAAAAGACCCAAGACAACCAACCAACCTTCAGGTCAGGGGAGCAAGTCACAAATTACAGAGAAGGACAACCTTAGCCTATAAATAATTTCCTGTAGTTTATCATCCCTTTTTAAAAATAATAGCTTTAAAGCTTAGTAACTGTGACCCAAAGGAAACATTCCTTGGATTGTTTCACTATAACAGATTTTTAAAAGGCCCAGGGAGCAATGGAAAGTAAGTAGCCTCCCCTCTAGCATCTATTGAATTGATAGTTTGGCAAACCTAGCATTGTCCTTTCTGTAGCAAATGATTAGAAATCCAAGGAGCTTTCTTGTCACAGTTGCTAAGATGTGCTCAGTTTCTTTCTCTGTAGTTTTAATTCCACAAAATAAATTTACATCTTAATTAATTTTAATTATATATTTTTAAATGAAAAAAAAATTTAAATATTCTTCATTTTATTTATTTATTTATTTTTTTACTGGAGTGGATAACATATGAGATCTTAGGTCCAAGCCTATGGATGGAACGCACCTCCTTATATTGGAAGTGTAGAGTCTTAACCACTGGACTGTCAGGAAAGTCCCAGTTTTAAATCTATTGCTAAGACAAAATAAGTAAATTCAAACAGTTGTAAATTTAGAAGTGGAATAAGATATTCAGACATTAAGCTATTTAAAATCATCCGGAATTTAAAAGACAAAACAAAAATATCAAAACATTATGTTTAGTTCCCTTTCACCAAGGGAATACTTAGGATTTGCATTTGAAAGACATGGATTCTAATCCAGATTTTTTTACCTGCCTGGCTGTGAATCTTAGAAAGTGTTTTCAAACAATGAACAGCATATTTTGCCAGATATATATATAAAAAACTTTATTAGATGATCCCCAAGTTCATTTTCTCCATCACGACCTTCATTACAAAAAAGAAGACCTGATCTAGTTATTTTCTTGGGGTCCAAAATCACTGCAGACAGTGACTGAAGCCATGAAATTCAAAGATGCTTGTTCCTTGGAATAAAAGCTATGACAAACCTAGCGTGTGTGCCTGCTTCAGTCGTTTCAGTCATCTCCTATTCTCTGCAACCCTATGGACCATGGCCTGTCAGGCTCCTCTATCCGTGGGATTCTCCAGGCAAGAATACTGGAGTGGGTTGTCATTTCCTTCTCCATGACAAATCTAGACAACACATTAAAAAGCAGAGACATTACTTTGCAGATAAAAGTCCATATAGTCAAAGCTATAGTTTTTTTCAGTAGTCATGTACAAATGTGAGAGTTGGACTATAAAGAAAACTGAGTGCCAAAGAACTGATGCTTTTGAACTATGGTGTTGGAGAAGACTCTTGAGAGTCCCTTGGACTGCGAGGAGATCCAACCAGTCCATTCTAAAGGAAATCAGTCCTGAATGTTCATTGGGAGGACTGATGTTGAAGCTGAAGCTCCAATCTTTTGACCATCTGATGTGAAGAGCTGATTCACTGGAAAAGATCCTGATGCTGGGAAAGATTAAGGGCAGGAGAAAAGGAGGTGACAGAGTATGAGATGGTTGGATGGCATCATCAACTCAATGGACATCAGTTTGAGCAAAGTCCGGGAGATGGTGAAGGAAAGGGAAGACTGTCATGCTGCAGTCCACAGGGTCACAAAGTGTTCATTATTTCTGACCAAAAATCACACCTGTTCACTGATAAGAGGAGTCAAGTCATGTGCCTGTCGTCTGCTTACAAGGGAAGGCTAGAATGTCATTTATGGCCTCTGCTTGGAAAGGAATAGGCTTAGGTAGTTCATTCTAAAATCCAGAAAGAGTGCTTGAAAGTTGTTAGTGGTTATGAAATACAAAGTTAAGTTGCAACATATATTTTCTGTCTTAACATGATGGGTATTTATAGGGAAAAACCATTCATATGTGATTGATGAAATTTTGTACTTTGCATAGAGCTTTTGACATCATGAAAATGCAGATTTGCACCAATAAATGGTCATTGAGAGTCCTTTTTATACAAGGCCTTGGTCAGGAATGGAGGCAAAGAGGTCTTCATGCTTCTTGATCAAGGTACTATGCTTGTGCAAGTATTGACAGCATCAGCACATTCAATTGAACAGAAAAACTATATGTCAAAAGTGTTTGGTCATAATTTGAGTAACAGAAAAATGCAGCTAGTTATCTACTGAAAGATAAAATGTAGAAATTGTAACTCTTTTTAAGGCTGGAATCAAAAGTTTTGGTAAACCTCCATAATTCTAGAGGTGCATAAAGGATCAAAAGGTGAAATTTAAGGTTTTGATAAAATGTGCCTAATTTTTTTTTATTTTTATACATTTTTGTATTTACTAGTCAATATATAGATATTTTATATTTTATCAATGACAATTATATCATATTATTACAGTAAGTAACTGCAATTATGAAATAATTTTGAAAGTGTACTTGGGAATATTAGAATTGCTTTTCCCTTCCATGGAGAAATATTGGCAATCATTCAGAAATTATAAAGTGAATTTTAATCATTCCTATGCATATTACCTAGATTCTTGCCAGAGTTGTGTGTTTCACAGTTGGTTATCAATTTTAGCCCTTGAGGGTGACCAGCTATTCTAATGTTCTTGTATATCCTGAAGAGCTGATCTGAGCCTAGAATTACTTTGAACCAAATATGGCTCTTATGCTATGATTAGTTCAAAGCCATATGAATTTCTTTTATTTCTTCCACAACATACCACTTCCATGCCTATTCTTTTATTAATTTGCAGAAATATTCCTGGCACAAAAGTAAGATATTAATTCTGGCATGACTTTAAACACATTTTTAAATATTACCACTTAATTTAATCTTACAGATTAGATGAATCCGTTTGAAAACTAATTTTTAACTTATTAATATATTTATATTATAGGTAAATGAAGAAATAGCTCAGTTAGTAAAGAATCCGCCTGCAATGCCAGAGACCCAGGTTCGTTCCTTGGGTCAGGGAGATTCCCTGGAAAAGAGAAAGTATACCCACTCCAGTATTCCGGCCTGGAGAATTCCATGGGCGTGTAGACCATGAGGTTGCAAAGAGTTAGACACGACTGAGCCACTTTCACTTTCACTTTTCATATTAATGATGTGCCTTCAATAATGGCAACCCACTCCAGTACCCTTGCCTGGAAAATTCCATGGACAGAGGACCCTAGTATGCTACAGTCCATGAGGTGGCAAAGAGGTGGACATGACTGAGCGACTCCACTCACTCACTTCAATAATTACTCCTCATTTTAGCAACTACATTGAATTCAACTGTTGTTAGAGATGTTTGTAGGGCCCCAGGGCTTCCAGGGCGGTGCTAGCAGTAAAGAACCTCCCTGTCAAAACAGGAGACATTAGAGTTGTGGGTTTGATCCCTAGGATGGGAAGATCCCTGGGGAAGGAAATGGCAACCCACTTCAGTATTCTCTCTCTTTTTTTTTTTAATTTTTAATTTTTAATTTGTTTTGCTTTACAATACTGTCCACTTCAGTATTCTTGCTTGGAGGATGCCCATGGACAGAGGAGCCTGGCGGGGGTACAGGTCATAAGGTCCCAAAGAGTCAGACACTACTGAAGCAACTGAGCACATAAGGCTCCAATTCTGACAATCCCACCAAGATCCTAAGAATGAGGGAGAGACACTTATGTATTTGACCCAGAAAACAAAACCCCATCGCACTCACACATACATCATATACCTCACTGTCTAACATTTTTAGGCATCCTTTATTTAACTATTGGCTTTTCTATTACTTCATTTGAATCAGTGAAAAATCTACTGTTTGATTTATTTTAAGGGCATGAAAAAAAATATGTCTTTCAATGTCGTGAATTTTGAAGACATAGGAAGGAACTCTAAGGAAAGGTGCAGGAAGACACAGGCTTATAAAGGAGATGAAAGCAGGTGGATTCTCTGGGTCTATATAGAAAATGGTAAAAAGAGAAAGATGTGATCCCAGGACAGAGGAATAAAACATGACAACTGGAAGCACCCCAGGTTAGTCCTGTAAGAGAATTTACTTCATTTTTGTAGATGTCTCCAAATGTATAAAATTATTATTGTGATAAAACACTTTTCACAAAGTACCTGTTTACATCAAACACACACAAACACATGCAGTGATATTTCCTGTCAGAAGATTAATAATTTAAAAATATAGCTTTTATTGTCTATTTTCCTTCCACTGCTAAGACCCAGAGATTGGGTCTGGAGGATGGAGTCAAGATCCAGCGAGGATTACTCCCAGGTTTTGAAACCAAATGGAGACTGCTCAGTCAGACTTCACAATTGCTTGGGACTGGTAACTCCTTTCTTCATTTCTTTTTTTCTCATTTATAATGCAAATGTCTGTGACTCATTTTATATCTGACCCACTGCTGTATTTTATGAGCAGGAAATGTGTTTTCTGGTTTTACAGGTACACAGGTGGAGAGAAAATTTGCTCTAGGATGGATCATACTCAAAATTTCGTCCACATCTTATTTAGAAGATTCAGATAGTGAGGTCTGGGACTTTTGAATTATTAATATTTAGATAAGATTTTGAATTGAATAATGATATATTGAACTGATATGTTTGGGGATGCTGAGAAGCAGTGACTGGTTTTTGCATGTGAGACAGATGTGTCTTTGAGAGTCAAAAGGAAGACTGTGGGAGTATGGAAAATGACCACCCAAAATGTCAGCCCTAATCCTTGGAATCTCTGAATGTTAGCTACTTTGGAAAAAAAAAAAAAAGACTTTTCACATGTAATTTTAAGTAAACAATCTTGAAATAAGGAGATTGGCATTATCCTCGAGTATTTGAGTGGACCATAAAATGTAATCACAAGTGCTTTTAAAAAAGGAAAGTAGAGGCAGATCTTATTGCAGAAGAAGAAGACAATATAATAACTAAACAAGATGTTAACTGAGAGTTTATAAAGATAAGGAAAGGGGTTACTAGGCATAAAATATAAGGACCACAGTGTCAAAAGCTAGACAACACAAGCTAGAAATAAAATTTTGCTGTAGGCCATTGGAGAAAGTGTGGCTTTGACATAACCTTGATTTAGGCTTAATGAAACTGATTTCAGGCTTCTTGCTTCAAAACATTGTTTACACTATTCTAAGACACTACAATTTTTAGTGATTTGTTAAATCCAAATTAGGAAACTAATACACTGAGTAAACTTAATCTTTGGGCTGTGATAATTTACTTACTCTTTTGGTCTCTACAACTTTACAACTACAAAAACGTTATTGCCTCACTAACCTCTATTTAGGTGCTCATTCCTTTCACTATTCATGATACCAATCTCCTTAATTAAGTTTTGGTTAGGAAAGTATGTAACCAAGACCATTGTCTCCCTCCCCAGGGACTCCTGTGTTACTGAAAACTCAACTTCTGTGTACACTGGTGCAAAATCAAGTCCTAGAGACAAAGTTATTAGTGAAGTAAAAAAGTTATGACAAACTGAGACAGTGTATCAAAAAGCTGAGCCATCACTTCACTGATAAAAGTCCATAAAGTCAAATGGCAACCCACTCCAGTGCTCTTGCCTGGAGAATCCCATGAATAGGGAAGCCTGGTGGGCTGCTGTCTATGGGGTCTTGCAGAGTTAGACATGACTGAAGTGACTTAACAGCAGCAGCAGCTGTCAAAGCTATAGTTTTTCCTGTAGTCATGTATGAATGTGAAAATTGGACCATAAACAAGGTTGACCACCAAAGAATTGATTGAAAATTGTGGTACTGGAGAAGATCCTTGAGAGTCCCTTAGATAGCATGGATATCAAACGAGTCAATCCTGAAGGAAATCAACCTTGAATGTGCATTGGAAGGACTGACGCTGAAGCTCCAGTGCTTTTTGGCCACCTAATGCAAAGAGCTGACTCATTAGTAAAGATCCAGATGCTGGGAAAGACTTGAAGGCAGGAGAGGAGTGACAGAGGATGAAATGGTTGGATGGCATCATCGACTCAGAGGACAGGAGTCTGAGCAAGCCCGGGAGATAATCAAGGACAGGGAAGACTGGCATGCTGCAGTACATAGGGTTGCAAAGAGTTGAACATGACTGAGAGACTGAAAAGCAACAGGCTGTCTCTTGGAGGCTTCTCCCTTGATTAACAACAGTTCAAATCCTTTGGAACTCAAGGAAGGTCATAGATGGTGGAGACTTGCCTGTAAGAAATGGGGGACAGACAGAAGTGCCTGTATGTCTGGGAGCTGCACAGGATTCATCCCCAACTCTCAGGAAAAATAATTGAAAGGGCCCCTTGGTAGTGTGAATAGAATCAGAACAGGGACAGTATCATTGGACAACTAGTAGGTTTCACTTAAGGCTATTAGGTGGAGTTCTCTGAAATATTTCTGAGTGTTGGATGTTCTGACGCACAACAGAAAGGGAACTTAGCCAGCATCATGGAAAGTATAGGCAAGAAGGAGAGGAACGGGAAGATGTGTTTGAAGAAAAAGCTTGAGGATGATAGTATAAACTTATTAAAAATAGACACACACTCACACATAAACATATATATATATATAATATAGAAATACACTTTTCTGAATGCTGAAATTTAGAAGTTAATATCTAGTGATTTTTGTTTAATTTTATGTTTGGCTATATAATGAGTGTTTCATATACATTATTTGAATTATTTCCATATTATGGCTTCAGTTCAGTTCAGTCGCTCAGTTGTGTCCAACTCTTTGCAACCCCATGAATAGCAGCACGTCAGGCCTTCCTGTCCATCATCAACTCCTGGAGTTCACTCAAACTCACGTCTATCAAGTCGGTGATGCCATCCAGCCATCTCATCCTCTGTCATCCCCTTCTCCTCCTGCCCCCAATCCCTCCTAGTATCAGGGTCTTTTCCAATGAGTCAACTCTTCACATCAGGTGTCCAAAGTATTGGAGTTTCAGCTTCAGCATCAGTCCTTCCAATGAACATCCAGGACTGATCTCCTTGAAGACTGACTGGTTGAATCTCCTTGCAGTCCAAGGGACTCTCAAGAGTCTTCTGCAACAACACAGTTCAAAAGCATCAATTCTTCAGCATTCAGCTTCTTCACAGTCCAACTCTCACATCCATACATGACTACTGAAAAAAACATAGCCTTGACTAGATGGACCTTTGTTGGCAAAGTAATGTCTCTGCTTTACAATATGCTATCTAGGTTGGTCATAACTTTCCTTCCAAGAAGTAAGTGTCTTTTAATTTCATGGCTGCAGTCACCATCTGCAATGATTTTGGAGCCCAAAAACGTAAAGTCTGACACTGTTTCCACTGTTTCCCCATCTATTTACCATGAAGTGATGGGACCAGATGCCATGATCTCTGTTTTCTGAATGTTGATGTTTAAGCCAACTTTTTCACTCTCCATTTTCACTTTCAGCAAGAGACTTTTTAGTTCCTCTTCACTTTCTGCCATAAGGGTGATTAAGAAGTAATATTATTATTCCCATATTATAGTATGGAAACTGAGTTAAGGGAGTGAGTTAGCTTGCTCTTAAGGAAAGGACTGTGAGTAGAGTGAAAATATGAGTGGAAGCAGACGTTTTACATTTTTTTTTCTTTCCTTTTTTAGAGACTACCTAGACAACCACTGTGATGTATTGACACTTTGCTTAACACAAGAGCATTTCTCTATATCTATAATACATATTAACAGCATTTTAAGGGCATGAGAAAGGATTTCATAAATGCTTGCTGTTTATGAATGTTTTAGTTCCTCTGATGAGGAGACCCCATAAATATATGGAAATTATTAAGAGCAAAATATTGATGTAAGCATTATAATACCATCAGAGCCACTCAGGAGGAACGAAAATAATAATGAGACTTCTTTGGTATTTATCCAGAGGCCTACTGCTTCCTTATGTTTATTTGTTATGTTTATGTTTATTTTTCAATTATGTGATTTAAAATACAACAATATTGTTATCATAATGACCCTGTCCAGCAATGCTACTAGAGATTCTCCTTGCTCACCCCATCTCTTTTATTTGCCAAGCAGTAAGCAATCATGTAATGCATGGAAGCACCTGGACTGCAAAATGATTATCATTTACTTCCTGGCTGACCAATTCAGGTACAGTAATTAGAAAAGTAACAAGGTCAAAAGAAAATCCATTTACTGTGTGCTCATTTGCACTTTGAAAAATTACTCAAACAATATAACCTTTGGAATACATCCGTAAACTCAGTCACAATAAAGTGTTTATTTTTGTGAGTTATATCTGCAAATGATCATGTATTAAATAAAATAATGAGTTTCTTTAAATCTATGAAATGAGAAGCTATAAAGAATAACTCAGCTCCCTATTACCAAATGTTTTCCTAGTCGACTAATTTAATTCTAAACTAAAAGTTCCATAATTTGAGATAGATTCAGAAAATATTATTCTATTTTAGCCACCAAACATATATAAAGAATAGTTAGACTATATATAGAGAGTAAGTAATTATAAAATTGATCATTTGTCTTTCAGTGTTTGCCATGAAACTTAAGCCTATCATGAATCTATTTTATAACCAGAATAATTGAAATACCTTATGGCTGACTAGAATCCTAAAATGAAAGACTATTTTAGAAAAGAAAAAGGGGGAGGATTGTTAACAATGTAAAAATTCAAGACAGAATGCACTTTGTATGGAGAAGGTAATGGAAACCCACTCCAATATTCTTGCCTGGGAAATCCCATGGAAAGAGGAGCCTGGTGGGTTATAGTCCATGTGGCCGCAAAAGTCAGACATGACTGAGCCACTAAAGAACGTGGATTTGTCAGTTTCTGTTAGGTGAGTATTGTAAGAAGCTAAATAATTAAAAGCATTGTTTGTGATAAGAAAATGCACTTTGTAAAATTCAGGGGATTTTACAGATGTAGATGTTGTGTGAGATAACATAAATTATATATTGGACTCTGACCCCTGTTCCAGCACAGAATTCCTGAAACTGTTGTCATTTCCTAGTGGGGAGAGCACCTTTTATTCTAATACTTGCTGTTTGACTCCAGTTCCTGACACAGGGCTTACATAATCTTTGTAGTTTCCTGGGTGATAAGAGGGTCTTTGTTCTAATGAGATGTCTCTGGGTGGGTTTCTGGATGAGAGCTGGTCATCAGAAAAACCAAGCCATGACTGGAGCTTGGAATCCTCGGCTCCTCCCACCATTCTCATGAGAAAGGAGAAGGGCTAGAAATAGAGTTAACGATCAATTATGCCTATGTGATGAGACCACTATAAAAATTCCCAAAGTGTGGAGTCTGGGAAATTCCAGATTGGTAAACACACCACATACAAGGAAGGTGATGTCCTCCATTTCCAGAGGGACAGAGACTCCTGTGCTCTGACTCCTCCCAGACCTTGAGCATGTATCTATTAATCTGGCTGTTCATCTGTACACTTTATCACATCTTTTAAAATATATAGCAGTCAGAAATAAGTGTTTCTCTGAGTTCCAGGAGCCTCTCTAGCAAAGTAATCTAACCTGAGAAGGAGCTGATGGGGACCTCAGATTTATAGCCTATTGGTCAGAAGCACAGGATCTGTAAATAATATCTGAAGTGGGGTGGGAGCACGGGGGTTCTACAGGCAGGAGATAGAATAGAGCAACTTAGCTGTCAACATGTGATTCAAGAAAGGGAAGAATGATTCCAAGGGCAGAGAAGATTTCAGATTCAGAGTTAATGATAAAACAAGTTAAGATTTGATGGGATGTTGGGATGGGGTGAATGCATTTTGCATGTAGGACAGACGTGAATTTGGGGGAGGGAAGACAAGGCTGGATAAAACAGTGTCTCCATATACTTAACAGAGTCTCCCCAAATTCACATCTACCCGGAATCTCAGATTGTGACCTTTTCAGATATAGAATCTTTGTAGCTGTAATTATTTAAGATGTTGTCATATTAGACTAAAGTGAAAGTGAAGTCACTCAGTCATGCCCGACTCTTTGTGACCCCATTGACAGTAGCCTGCACCAAGCTCCTCTGTCCATTGGGATTTTCCCTGCAAGAGTACTGGATTGGGTTGTCAAGCTCCTAAATGTAACTGACTGGTGATGTTATAAGTGGAGTGGGTAGCTTAGGAAACACAGAGACACACAAGGAGAAAGGCCATATGAAGATGAAGACAAGGACTGGAGTGATCTACAAACCATGGAATGCCAAGGATTGCCAGAAACTGCCAGAAGATAGAAGACAGAAACAGAATAAAATTTTCCTCTATACCTCTAGAAGAAACTATCACTAATGACATTTTGATTTCAGATTTCTGGCTTCCTAAATTATGAAAGAGTGAGTTTCTATTTTAAGACACTTAGCTTGTGGTGGTTTCCTATGGGGAACTAGGAAACTAAAAGATCATGTAACAAGATTTAGCTCAATTTGAAGCATGATCAATAAATTTATTATCTGATGCTTTCTCAGGTGGGGCTTCCTGCAATCCCAGAGACCTCAGTTTGACTCCTGGGTTGAGAAGATCTGCTGGAGAAGGGATAGGCTACCAACTCCAGTATTCTTGGCCTTCCCTTATGTCTCAGCTCGTGNAGAGACACACAAGGAGAAAGGCCATATGAAGATGAAGACAAGGACTGGAGTGATCTACAAACCATGGAATGCCAAGGATTGCCAGAAACTGCCAGAAGATAGAAGACAGAAACAGAATAAAATTTTCCTCTATACCTCTAGAAGAAACTATCACTAATGACATTTTGATTTCAGATTTCTGGCTTCCTAAATTATGAAAGAGTGAGTTTCTATTTTAAGACACTTAGCTTGTGGTGGTTTCCTATGGGGAACTAGGAAACTAAAAGATCATGTAACAAGATTTAGCTCAATTTGAAGCATGATCAATAAATTTATTATCTGATGCTTTCTCAGGTGGGGCTTCCTGCAATCCCAGAGACCTCAGTTTGACTCCTGGGTTGAGAAGATCTGCTGGAGAAGGGATAGGCTACCAACTCCAGTATTCTTGGCCTTCCCTTATGTCTCAGCTCGTGAAGAATCCACCTGCAATGTGGGAGACCTGGGTTCAATCTCTGGGTTGGGAAGATCCCCTGGAGAAGGAAAAGCTACCCACTCTAGTATTCTGGCCTAGAGAATTCCGTGGACAGAGAAGCCTGGCAGGCTACAGTTCATGGGGTCACAAAGAGTTGGATACAACTGAGCAACTCTCACTTCACTTCATATATAGTCTTAGCATTTGCATATTCAGTAAATAAATAGAATATTTTTAAATAATAAAATAATGATAAATTACTGTGTCAAAGTATTGCATTATGATATGTTTACTTTGAACAGAAATAATTCAGCATCATGTCTTTCTAATTTTCTTCTAAACAGTTTTTTACATATAATCAATCTTTTAATATGTATTTATCTTATTATATCTATAAAGTCTAAATGTGTTTGTATAAATAAAGCTTTGAATTTAGGGATTTGTTGCAGGAAGAGATGCCAAAAGGGATACTTTAAAAATGAATGATCATGAAGAATTTCGCTGGATGTTTTTGAAAAGCATAAATTGAATTTGGCAATAACCTAATCACTAATGAGATCAGCTATTATACAAGTAATAGAAATAATTACTTGCATCAGAATGCAATACATTTAATAGAAGGAAAAGTCCTTAATATTAGGGGAACTACAGAGACACTGAGGCCATATTTTCCATTAAAATGAAATAGAGGAAATACGATTCATAATATTAGGCATTTGTCTCAGGGTAAGACAAAGGGACACACTTAATTATCAAACTTTCTTTTTATCTTTTCCAATTACCCTGCTGCATTAAAAAAAACACATTTCCCACTTTTAATTAAAGTTACACATGATCAGCTTTAACTAGTAAACACAAATAAACCTCTATAAGTTGTATGTTATTTAGTTTATTGACAAATATTAAAAATGTCTAAAATATTTTCTTGCTGATAATTGATTGTTAAAGTAAATTATAACAGCATATAAGTTGATCTATACTAATTTTTCTTAAATATTGATGTGCATACTGAATTCAACTTAGCATAATTTTAGCCAAATAATTTAATAATTTAACACATTTATTTCTAAATAGAATAGTCTTATTTTGACTTTAAACATTAATTTGTGCTGTAGATTTGTAGGGGGGTGCTGAGTTTACTGTCATATTCACTGTTAGAAAATATCAATCTACTAACCACTTACTGTGTACTGAACACTGTTACATTCAGGTAAACTAATTAAATCTTCCCTCAATTGATGAATAAAAAAGATGTCACATCTATGATAGATTTTAAATAAATAAAATGTATAAAATTACAGCTTATGTATTGGAAGTTGAGAAGAGTTAAAACATACCAGGTGATTTAGAAATGCTAATATAAGAGGAGACTCATAAAATATTTGAGGTTCAAAACATGGTACTCAAATGCTAACTACTGCTATAATCTAAAAAAGAAATGATGATGGCTTGAACCAGAGAATGTGATGAAAACTGATTTGACTTGAGAGGTTGAACTAACAGTAAATACTGATCAAACACATGGAGTTGAATGGAAGAGAATCAAGGATGATCCTTTTTGTTTCTTTGTTTTTTGCTTTAAAATATTTGCCATTACTAAAATTGAGAAGGATTTGGGTAGGATGTGTTTAGAAGGAATTATAAATTCCTTTAATACATATTAAATTTGAAATATTTATTAGTCATCTAAACTGAGACAGACAGTGGACAATAGACTTATGAGTCAGAATGAGGGGATTAAATTTGGAAGTCATTCAGCTCAGTTCAGTTGCTCAGTCGTGTCTGTCTTTTTGCGACCCCACAGACAGCAGAACACCAGGCTTCCCTGTCCATCATCAACTCCTGACATGTACTCAAACTCAAGTCCATCGCATTGGTGAGGCCATCCAACCATCTCATCCTCTGTCATTCCCTTCTCCTCCCGCCTTCAATCTTTCCCAGCATCAGGGTCTTTTCCAATAAATCAGCTCATTGCATCAGGTGGGCAAAGCATTTGAGTTTCAGCTTCAGCATCAGTCTGTCCAATGAATATTCAGGACTGATTTCCTTTAGGATTGACTGATTGGATCTCCTTGCAGTCCAAGGGACTCTCAAGAGTCTTCTCCAACACCACAATTCAAAAGCATCAGTACTTTGGTGCTCAACTTTATTTATAGTCCAACTCTCACATCCATACATGACTCCTGGAAAAACCGTAGCTTTGATTAGATGGACCTTTGTTGGTAAAGTAATGTCTCTACTCTTTAATATGCTGTCTAGTGAGTCATTAGATTTTAATATTCAAAGCCTTGGGATTGATGAGATCACAAGGGAGTGAGTATAGATCAGGATTATTTATTTACTTATTTATTAAAATATGTAGAATGCCTCACAAATTTGTATGTCATTCTTGAGCAGGTTCCTTGCTAATCTTTTCTGTGTCATTCCCATTTTAGTATATATCTTTCTGAACTGAGCAATGGATCATGATTCTCTATCATAGCAATAATAATATTGCAGGACTGGATAATTCTTTGTTTTAGAAGTCTGTCCTGTACATTGTGGGATGTTTAGTAGCATCCTGGCCTCTAGCCACAGCATTCGAGCAGTAACTCCTGTTGTGACAACCCAAAATGTTATCAGATATTACCAAATACCCCATGTGAGCAAAATAATCTCCAATCAAAAATCATTTGCTTTAGATAGAAGAAAGAAAGCTCCAGATATTTTAGGATCCTGTAATTTCATCTTTTGTTTTTGCATTTCATTTGTTGATTCAGGATCCACCAGAAAAAAATCTCTTAAAAATGGACAAGTTTTCATTAATATAATTCTTTGATTGTTTGTCCTACCATTTGCTAATCTCCTAGTTATATTTTCCTAGATATGTATTTCTTCTTTTCCTTTATCTAAAGTATATCATTGAAAGTCATTGTTAAGTGCTTTGATAAAAATCTGTTTTAGTTCGGTAACTCTGTCAGTGAAAGAAACAAGGCTAATCTGACATAACATGCTCTTGGTGAATTGGTTCTCTTTCTTTGTGATCATATCCTCCTGTCATTATTTTTAAACAGCCCTGTAAATATTCATTCTTCTATCTTGTTCAGGTATAACATCGTCAGCTTGTCTATTTTCAGAATCCCTGGTCTTTGAGTTTGTAAAAATTCATACACTTTCTAACATTTTCTACAACTAAAACCTTTTTATTATATACTACTGAATCTCAAAATTTGTCAGAGGTCATAGGATCCTCAAATGTTCAGGAGTTAAGAAATACTGAACAAACCAGAAAAGTGTCTGCAGAGAGGGCAGAGATGAAAAAGTGATTATCAAGCAAGAATAGTACTCTGAAAGTCAAATGAGGAATTTATCACAAGATGAAAAGAGAAACTCTGTCAAAAGCTGTGGTTTAATTAAGCTATAGGTAAAATTTGTCCATTGTTTTAGTAACATCAAAATGAATGGAAATTTTATCAAGAACACTTTTGACGAATTAGTGTGGGAATATGGATATTTGCATTATGCCAAATTACATTCCACAGATTAAATGAAGATTACAGAATCAAAAATTCAAGTTGCAATGGAGAGGTCTTAATATTTCAACCAATTGGTTAATTATAGTATAACTTAAAGTAGAGTAAGCAGATATCATGTGCTCATGACTTGATGTCATATGTGAGAGCTGGACCATAAAAAAAGCTGAGCACTGAAGAACTGATGCTTTTGAACTGTGATGCTGAAGGCTCTTGAGAGTCTCTCGGACAGGAATAAGATGAAACCAGTCATTTCTAAAGGAGATTGGTCCTGAATATTTATTGGAAGGACTGATGATGAAGCTGAAGTTCCAATACTTTGGCAATCTGATGCAAAGAACTAATTCATTGGAAAAGACCCTGACGCTGGGAAAGACTGAAGGTGAGAGGAGCAGGGGATGACAGAGGATGAGATGATTGGATGGCATCACTGACTTGATGGACTTGAGTTTGAGCAAACTCCAGGAGTTGGTGGTGGACAGGGAAGCCTGATGTGCTGCAGTCCATGGAGTTGCAAAGAGTTGGACTCAACTGAGCGGCTGAACTATATAAAGTGTTATGTAATATTCTGGCTGTAAAGTTGAACTCACATCTCATCAAGGTTCTACATATAATTTACAGTTTACAGAAATAACAGAGTCAAACTAATACATTTAATGACAGCACAAAAAAAGAATTAGAAAAATTTAGACAATGGGACATTTTATGGGGTATTTGATATCATTAAGAATTCTATGACAGATATAAAGGCTGAGGTCTATATAAGCGTAAAACAGTCTTAAAAGACAAAGGGATGCAATTTTTAGACCTTATCAGATCCTAACTTTTTAGTAGACTAAGTAATAAAATTTGAGACAATCTCAAAGATTTGAGTATAGAGTAAATGTTGGATAAGAGAAATACTTATTGCTATTTTTATTGTTAGCCCTGGTTTTGTTTCAGAATGTGCAGTATTGAGAGTATATACTAAAGAGGCTGCCTCCATTTTCGGGTGCTTGACTGCTGAGATCTTCCAAATGTTACTGCTCGCTCTTTCCTCTGCCTTATTTCTGGGCAAAATGAAAGAAAGTCAGAAAGCTCCCTTATTGAGTCTGGTGGGAGATTCAAAACACGCAAGCCCATGAACAACTGGAACCCTCACCCCAGCTCCTTGCCCAAAACTCAATAAAAATCCCAAATTAGGCTCTAATCCTTCTTCTCCCAAGCCATTTTTCAGACTAGCTTGAAAAGTGTGACTTCTTCCCCAGGTGCCTTATTATATGATTAATTAACTTTTTCACACACTTCTGCTGTATTTGTATCTTGATCTTCATAGCAAGATATCAGTCTTGATTTCTGAAACAGTTTTGGGTGGCAGGTCCATCCTACTTCTCAGAATATCCACAACCGGATGCAATGCCATGATGTATAAAGTTTATTGTACTATAATTCAAAAGGAAAAAAGAAAGGAAGAAAAGAGGGAGACAAGGAAGAATAAGGCAAAGTGATGGGTGAAGTTTAAGCATTACATCATGTTGCCAATTAGATTCAATTTTATGATTTAAGTAGTATCAGAGCAATTGTGAAGAGGGTGTCATCTACTGCTCTTCTCCTGCTTCTTGAGAGATTTTGCTCTTAGAGCATTACCTAATCTTTCTTTGAGGACTAGTATCAGTCCTCACGTCATCCACTGGACACTGTCCTTTTTACCATGTATATTGAAGTTAAAACACATTATTCATGTAAGAAGGTCTTTAAATTAACTGCAATATGTCTAGTAAAAAGATCCTTTAGTTCTTAGCTCATTCATAATTTAAGTGATTTAATAAAATGTATATAGTACCCACTGAATATCATTTAAAATTTTTGAAGCTACAAAGTTAAATAAAATGTCTCATTCTTTCAAGGGACTCACTGCTGAGAAGCAAAATAGTTTAATAAATAGTTACAAATAATAACTACAGATAAATATAATTATAATAATAGCCATGATTAAGACAATTATGAAGAAACAAAGAAGTAGATGTGCTATATACATAGGGTTTTGCAGAAAAATTGAATATTAACATGGTAATAACCTGTAAAGTGTAACAAAAACTAAAGTTTTACCTTTAGTGTCAGGCAAACTACTTTTTACTGAGGTATTACCTTTAAATATATTTGTTTACCTAGAGAAAGAGGATTAAATGAATAGTTTCAAGTGCATAAAAAGTCTAGAATGATGAGTTGAAAATGTAATCCAGATTGATAGTGAGTAAATATTGGTAACTTTAACAAAATTGTTAGTAAAGTGATGCTGGGAGCAGGGTTTAGAGCATCCATGAAAAGTGAAGAGCTGAGAACAAGAAATGTACATATAGATTTTTAAAAAGATGGATGAGAATAATAAAAGAACAGCAGTGAGAGGACCTTGTGGATAAGGCACAATTTACTTTTTATTTTGCTTTTTGTTTGTCTGTTTCTTTTTAAGGATAGAGACTTGAACATACTTTAATACAGAATGAGGTCAAATGGATATATTGAAACAATTTTTTAAATTTAATTTTATTATTATTATTATTTTACTTTACAATATTGTATTGCTTCTGCCACACATCAACATGAGTCCGCCAAGGGTGCACATGTCTTCCCAACCCTGAACCCCCCTCCCACCTCCCTCCCCATACCATCCCTCTGGGTCATCCCAGTGCACCAGCCCCAAGCATCCTGTATCCTGCATCAAACCTAATTTTTTTTTTTTTTACTTTATTTTACTTGACATTACTGTATTGGTTTTTGCCATACATTGACATGAGTCCACCACGAGTGTACATGAGTTGCCAATCCTGAACCCCCTCCCACCTCCCACTCCATATCATCTCTCTGGATCATCCCCATGCACCAGCCCCAAACAGCCTGTGTTAGCTTTAAACATGAAGTAATCTATATCTTCCAAAGCTAAGGGAAAGGAAATATTAAGTGGAACTGAATTTTTTGATTGTGATAGTTATCGTTTAGGGCTTCATTTTCTCTCGATATGAGGTAAAGTACTTATTAAAGTATTGAAGAGAATGGTAAATCATTGGAAGAGAGTCTTGATGAAAATCAGAGGCTGTATATTTAAAAGATGAAACAAAAGAAATCATGGTGGTCTTAAGATTCTGATTAGAGTTTTGAGTCCCTGTATTTTATTTTATTTTATTTTTTTGAAAGTCTAAGTAACTGTATGGAAAAGGAAATGGCAACCCACTCCAGCATTCCTGTCTGGAGAATTCCATGGACAGAGAAGCCTGGCAGGCTATAGTCCATGGGGTCGCAAAGAGTTGGACACAACTGAGCGACCAATACACACCTAACTGCATATTTCCCTCCAGTAGGGCTTAACCTCCAGGGTTAGTAACAAAGAAAGATGCATTGTTGCACTGACTCAGAATTTTAGCTAAACCTGATATTTTATGGCAAGGATAAAGGGTTGAAGGGGCTGGGATGTTAATGAGTAAGGGCAAAAGGAGTGAAATTAGGAAAAAAAATAAACTAGAAGGATGATAGTGTATGAGATATAAGAGATTATATTTCCTAAATTTAAACTCTTCAAGGTGAAGGGTATGATGGGCATTTCAATTCAAGAAGTTTTTAAGTTTTGAGAATGGTTTTGTGATAGACCTGCCAAAATGGGATGTTAAACTATCTTTAAATTATCACAGGCCTTTGGAGTAATGACAGCAAAAGTTCCTATCTGCAAGATGTCATGAAATGAAGGTTATTACCTGGATTGAAGAAGACAAAGTGTCTTACAGCCAGATTGCCTGAAACTCATTAGAACATGTACATATAATAGATTCAGAAACAAGAAATGTGATGGAAATAATTCCATAGTGGAGGGCCATAGGAGAATGTGTTCTCAGGGGAAACCAAATAATAGTCAAAGCAGGCAGGTGGCAAAGCTTGTGGAAAAGATAGAGAGTGATTGGACAGTTTTATTTACAAAGGCACAGGAGTTCCAAGCAGTGAAGAGAAAGAGCTGGAGGGGAATTGATATTGGGAGACTTCAAGGGATGGGAGATTCAATTTTATCAAGGAATGAGAAAACAAGAGAACATAAAAATTAGTTGAGAACAGGAGGAAAGACTTCTCAAGGACTATAACAATGTCTAAGTCTCATGAAAGAAAGGTAAAGGAGTAAACAGATCATTCTTCTCTGTAAGGAATGTTTCAAGTTATCCATAACAGTAGAGACAATGTTTTTATGAGTGATCATTTTAAAACTTGAGTGAAGAGGATGAACTTTGTCTTAGGGTAGGAGTTGGGACCTATTTTGATAAAGAGCCATACACTAAGAATGAAGCTATTTTGAGACAATGAATATCATCTACCACCCACAATAAATAAATATGTTTACTTAATATAAACAAATGAATGTCTATCATCCACCATAAATAAAAGACCATAAAGAAAGCTGACGGCCAAATAATTGATGGTTTTGAACTATGGTTTTGGAGTTGACTCTTGAGAGTCCCTTGGACAGCAAGAAAATCAAACCAGTCAATTCTAAAGATTGGTCCTGAATATCCATCGAAAGGACTGAAGCTCCAGTACTTTGACTGCCTGATGTGAAGAACTGACTTATTGGAAAAGACCCTGATGCTGGGAAAGATTAAAGGCAGGAGGAGAAGGGTATGACAGAAGATGAGATGATTGGATGGCATCATCTACACTATGGGCATGAGTTTGAGCAAGCTCTGGGATTTGGTGATGGACAGAGAAGCCTAATGTGCTGCAGTCTATGGAGTCTCAAAGAGTCGGACATGACTAAGCAACTGAACTGAACTGATTCACCATAAATAAACAAAGCCCAAGCCAAAACAAAACCTAAGTTGTGAAAGATGATATTGTTTTTAAATAATAAGCTTTGATATTTTATAAATGTAATTTCTAAATTTCTCTCATTTTAGTATCTAGGTGTTCTGCGGTGTGTTAGGATTCCCCAGAAAAACAGAACAAATGGGATAGGCACATAAAAAGAGGAAGAGACTTAATTTAAGGAACTGTTCACATTAATCATGGAGGTTGGCAAGTTCAAAATCTGCAGGTTGGGACAGCAGACTAGAGATCAAGGAGTTGCTGAGTCTTAAGTTCAAGTCTAAAGGCCTTCTGTTGCAGAACTGACTGGTCAGGGGAAGTCAGACTTTTCTATTCACGTCTCACACCTAATATGATGGAGGGCCATTTGCTTTACACCAAGTCCAACAATTTATCTGTTAATCTCATCCCAAAGCATGCTGATAGAAACACCCGGAACAATGTTAGAGTGCACATTTGGACACCATAGCCCAGCCAAGATGACCTAGAAAATTAGCTATCACACAGTCTACAATCTGTAGACTAGAATTAGTAGATTGTAGTAATCTGTAGATTGTAGAATTAGTCCACAATCACTGGCCATCCTTGAATTTTATTGCTTCTGTGTACATCAGAAAAACATCAAATTTTAAACAGCTGTACAACACTGTATACTTACCAACTGTTATGGTATAGATAATTCCAGTTTATTTTCTTTTTAATTTAAATTTATTTATTTTAATTGGAGGCTAATTACTTCACAATATTGTACTGGTTTTGCCATACATCAACATGAATCCACCATGAGTGTACTTAAATCTACCCTCTGAAGACAAAGAAGACTAAAAATATACAGGCCCCATTAAAGAACAGATAGTAGAAATATTATCCTTATAAGATTTAAAGATAATGAGACTCACATGATCTAAAAAGATGTGTAAGATAAAACAGCCTCTAAATTAACATAACCAGCCTGGAATGTCAGCCTTCTGATTATGCATCTAAGACATACCACAACACCACAGTGGTACCATAGAGAGAAATTAATCTATACTTGGATCAGTTTCAAAAGAGCCAGAACATTGAGTCCCTTTAAATTTAGGCAAAGCATCATTATTCATTAGAGAACCAGCAGGAGGTAAGGGAACTAATTAACTTATAGCTACCTTAAAGGTACCCACAGGTGTTCATGGCAGCAATGTACTATTTACCAGCCATAATCTAGAGGTGATCTTTATATGGAAATCCTTAACTTGAAAATAAGGATGATTTCATATTACATTCCAAAGAACATAATTGTCTTTAAATTGCCCTTCCTTTCTCAAAAGACTTGATCTCTGAAGCCTGAAATGAAACTTTAACATTTTCAATTAAATCTAAGCCTTCAAGGTTTGGTTGAAACTAAGGAAATGATTTGTGAAACTCTTTTTAAACTGCCTCTGAAATAAGCTTCAAGCTAGTTAAGTTCTAATTCTTAACATTTAGACTAGTTATAAAAGAGAAGTCCCTTAATACTGAACTTCAGCCATAATATTCAAGCTATGCAAAAAAGAATAACTTTTAAATTAATAACTAAGGTTTTATTTTGATATCTGATTTTTTTAATGTAAATGACTTTTTGATTACATGCTTTGCTGAGGAGATGATGGCAGTAAAAGTAAACAAAATTCTGCTGCATTTTGTGATTTGGCATCTAAGATTTCATGTGATGAACTGCTAACACACACTATGTACTTTTAAACTTATCCTCTTAAACAATTTGACAAAGCTAAAAGTTAAGTGGCAACAACATAAATAAACATGAAAAGTGAG
The DNA here is from genome assembly GCA_006410615.1 of Neotragus moschatus. NCBI lineage: Eukaryota > Metazoa > Chordata > Mammalia > Artiodactyla > Bovidae > Neotragus > Neotragus moschatus. Next base: position 773,135 of record SJYA01000056.1, on the reverse strand, counting down.
TTATATTTTATTTTTGATATAAAGTGGAAAATAGCACACAAAATCCATGTTAAATAGAAATAGTTCATTATTTGTATGCAAACTAAAATAGCTGTATTAACATTAGTGTTAATATAAATAAACATAAAATAAATACATAAATATATAAATATAAAATAAATATATAAACATATAAATATAAAATAAATATGTAAACATATAAATATAAAATAAATACAGCTATTTTAGTTTGCATATAAANATCTTGAAGAGATCTCTAGTCTTTCTCATTCTGTTGTTTTCCTCTATTTCTTTGCATTGATCGCTGAAGAAGGCTTTCTTATCTCTTCTTGCTATTTTTTGGAACTCTGCATTCAGATGCTTATATCTTTCCTTTTCTCCTTTGCTTTTTGCTTCTCTTCTTTTCAGATCTATTTGTAAGGCCTCCCCAGACAGCCAATACTTTGTGATATTTTGAGGAAAATTATTTGATCACAAAAAATCACCTGAAAGTAAAAAAAAGAAAACACAATGGAATTAATCTTTGTCTCACTTCTACATTAAATTTCAAAGGAGCATTCATCAATTGTGATTCATCAAAAAATTGAAAACTTCTTAAATTAAGAAATATATGAATAGACTATATACAAATGATAAGCAAATGAACGGAATGTAATGAAAATATATTTGGTCATCATAAATAAGACTATGAATAAAACAAAATAGCTTTTAAAAGGTGAAATCACTATAAGATTTTAATGCTGTTTTTCTTAAGAGAACTGTGGTATATTATATAATATAAGTTATAGTCACTTGCTGCTGAGTCCCTTCAGCCGTGTTCCACTCTGTGCGACCCCATAGATGGCAGCCCACCAGGCTCCCCCATCCCTGGGATTCTCCAGGCAAGAACACAGGAGTGGGTTGCCATTTCCTTCTTCAGTGCATGGAAGTGAAAAGTGAAAGTGAAATCGCTCAGTCGCATCCAACCCTCAGTGACTCCATGGAGTGCAGCCTTCCAGGCTCCTCCATCCATGGGATTTTCCAGGCAAGAGTACTGGAGTGGGGCCCCATTGCTTTCTCCATATAGTCACATTATATAAATTATATAAATTTAAATATATTTAAGAAAGCAAACAAAGTTAAAATCATTCTGCAGACATAAAGTGAAATGCTAAATATCATCGATATTAATAAAGTTAACACTAGTAGACTGAGACTGGAAAAATATATGGCAACCCAGTCTGGTATTTTTGTCTGGAGAATCTCAGGGACAGAGGAGCCTGGAGGCTTAGAGTCCATGGTGTCACAAAGAGTTAGACACAACTGAGTGACTAATACACACACACAGTGTAAACTGAGATAAAATTTTACTGTTTCCCAAAAATGAAAATTTATTTCCTATGCATGGAAGTTCAAAGTAGCTTATTGTGACCTGACAACAGCTCTCCTAAAAGTGATAGTTTAATAGACACCTTTCATCTTGTAGCTCCACCATCTTCTAGTCAGTGCTTCCAAGGAGCAATAACATGGGAAAAGAATGCAGATAACTTTTTTGGGGGGTCATGTCTAGAAGCAGCATACATCAAAACAAATACATTTTCCCTTGACCAGAGCTTGGCCCCATGTCCAGTCCAACTGTAAGAGAATCTGGGAAATACAGCCTCACTGTGATGTCAGAAGACAAAGAAAATTTTGTTGGAGAATGACTAGCTTATCTCTGTTACAGTATACAATTTAATATGTAATACAACTGAAACTGTAATTTCAAAAGTAAAAGAATTCGAAAATCAAAAACATTGCTTATGTATCTTTAGATAAATAAACTTATCTGTAGGGAGCCCTGTAGATTTGAAATTTAAAACAAAGATTTTGTGCTGCCAGTCTTTAATCATCTCCTCTATTTTTTCACATTAACTCAGTGATATGTACTGAGCTTTAGATTACTAAAGCGCTTTAGATTACTAGAGCTCTTTAGATTACTAAAGGCTAAGCTTTCCTTTAGTAAAGAAAGAGAAACTGTTCTACAAAAAGAAAAGCTTATTGCTTCTACATCAGCCATATGCAATCAAAGTGATACAGTAGTCTGACTGACAGGGTAGCATCACAGAAAGCATGATTTTGAGGGAATGGAGTAGTGGATTTTGTGATGTACTAGACAAACATGCATCCTTTCGAGATTAAAGGATTTATTCCTCTATTTGCTGGCATAAAGCTACTATAAGCCTTAGCTGGAAGTCCTCTCTGGAAATCTCCTTGGCCATTGAGAGCTATCTTGGCAGTGACAAAGCCCCTTCAGCAAAGGCAGCCTGCATTCAAAGACCATTTGATGCAGTGATATAAAGTTTTATGTTCCTTGCTGCATTTTGGAACAAGTCTGAAGGGTCATTTCAGTTTGGCTGGCACATTTTCTGAGTTTACCACATCCTAAGTTATCTTTTGACCTAATAATAGAGTTTTTTAAAATCCATAAGCAAGTAGTTTCTGAGAAACTTCTTAAAAAAAAAAAAACTCATTTAAAGTATAGAATTCATTGATCTTAGTATCAGTTCAGTTCAGTTCAGTTGCTCAGTCATGTCCGACTTTTTGCAACCCCATGAATCGCAGCACGCCGGGCCTCCTTGTCCATCACCAACTCCTGGAGTTCACTCAGACTCACGTCCATAGAGTCAGTGATGCCATCCAGCCATCTCATCCTCTGGCGTCCCCTTCTCCTCCTGCCCCCAATCCCTCCCAGCATCAGAGTCTTTTCCAGTGAGTCAACTCTTCACATGAGGTGGTCAAAGTACTGGAGCTTCAGCTTGAGCATCATTCCTTCCAAAGAAATCCCAGGGTTGATCTCCTTCAGAATGGACTGGTAGGATCTCCTTGCAGTCCAAAGGACTCTCAAGAGTCTTCTCCAACACCACAGTTCAAAAGCATCAATTCTTTGGCATTCAGCTTTCTTCACAGTCCAACTCTTATATCCATACATGACCACAGGAAAAACTATAGCCTTGACTAGATGGACCTTAGTCAGCAAAGTAATGTCAGTTTTTAGTATAGTAGTTACAAAAATCACATAGTCAATTTTAAAATATTTTTATCACTCAAAAATAATTTCTGTTTTCATTTGTAATCATTCAATATTTCCCTCCAAAGTCCTCTGTGCTTGGCAGCCTCATACATTTTCTGTCTTTACAGCTTTGCCTAGTTTTGAAATTTCACATAAAAAGTGTTGTACAATATTTGAATTTTAATGGGTTTCCTTGGTGGCTCAGTCAGTAAAATCTGCCTGCAATGTGTGAGAACTGGGTTTGATTGCTGGGTTGGGACAATCTCCTGGAGGAGGGCTTATGATTGTTTTCTCTCACTTGAAAGTGAAAGTGTTGTTGCTTAGTCCTGTCTGACTCTTTGTGATCCTATGGACTGTAGCCTACCATGCTCCTCCTTCCGTGGAATTTCCCAGGCAAGAATACAGGGGTGGGTTGTCATTTCCTTCTCCAGGGTATCTTCCCTACCCAGGGATTGCTTTCTCTCACTTAACATAATATTTCAAGGTTCTTCTATGCTGTACTATATATCATAAGGTTTTATGTTCCTTGCCTCATGTTGGAACAACTCTGAAGGTCATTTCACTTTGGCTGACACATTTTCTGAGTTTATCACATCCTAAGTTATCTTTTGACTTAATACTACTTCTTTTGTTAAAACCCATAAGAAATTACTTCATTATTTTTTATTGCTAAATACTATTCAACCGTTGCTCCTTGCAAGAACAGCTATGACAAACCTAGACAGCATATTAAAAAGCAGAGACATTAAAAAGCAAAGTCTGTCTAGTCAAAGCTATGGTTTTACAGTAATCATGTATGGATGTGAGAGTTGGACCATAAAGAAAGCTGAGCCCTGAAGAATTGGTGCTTTTGAACTGTGGTGTTGAAGACTCTTGAGAGTCACTTGGACTGAAAGGAGATCCAATCAGTCAATCCTAAGGGAAATCAGTCCTGAATATTCATTGGAAAGACTGATGTTGAAGCTGAAACTCCAATACTTTGGTCACCTGATGCAAAGTGTTGACTCATTGGAAAGACCCTGGTGCTAGGAAAGATAGAAGGCAAGAGGAAAAGAGGATGACAGAGGATGAGATGGTTGGATGGCATCACCAACTAGATGGACACGAGTCAGAGCAAGCACCAGGAGCTGGTAATGGATAGGGAAGCCTGGTGTGGTGCAATCCATGGGGTTGCAGAGTTGGTCATGACTGAGCGACTGAACTGAACTGAATATTCAACTGTATAGTTATAGCACATTTTATTCATTCAATCACCTGATAAACTGATAGACTTCTCGTAACCTAACTTTTTTTACTAATTAATCTTCATTTCAGAGTCTCTTTCCAATGAGATCCAACTGGTAAAAATGGATAGACTCAAGTTCAATTTGTTTTCTACTAATTATTATATTAGTAGGCTAAGTATTATAGAAATCCTACTAATTCTACTAATTATATTAGTAGACTAAGTATTAGTGGACTAAGTATTATAAATAAATAAATAAGAAACAATCTTTAATTTGGCCAAAGTTTTTCACTAAAATGATTTATTCTAATAGAATAAACAGATTTGATAGATATTTAAAGGTATAATTAAAGTACAAATTGCTAGCAACATGCAAAATGCCTCGTAGAAGAGTGAAAGGAATGTAGAATAGTGATGTGTACGTTGCCACTCAGTTGTGTCCAACTCTATGGGACCCTATGGATTGTAACCCACTAAGCTTCTCTGTTCATAGGATTCTCCAGGTATGAATACTGGAATGGACTGCCATGCCCTTCTCCAGAGGATCTTCTGACCCAGGGATTGAACCTATGTCACCTGCATTGCAGGCAGACTCTTTACCATCTGAGCCACAAGGAAAGCATCAGAACAGTGATAAGAATAGCTAAATAATAATGTTACTGGCAATTAGGAATCATTAATTGAAAAGTCTAGCTATGAAATAAAGCTTAATTTAATAGCTGTATTTTAAATTTTGTTAATTATATTCAACTTTTGTTATTTCTTTTTGATAGTGTAAAGTATGCTTATAACATTTCCATGAATATCTCTTAACCAGAGAGATTGAATAATAAAATTTTCTAGGCTGGGAAGAGGTGAGGGTAGAAATCTTAGTAATGTTATCCTAGGGGAAAAGAAACTGCAGTACAATAATACTGTCAACTTTCAAACATTGATCTAAAAAGAATAAAATAAATTAAAGGTCAAAAGTGATATTGGCTGAGATTTAAAAATAAGAAATAAAATGAGTTTTAAGCATTTACTGTCAAATACTACTTAACATATTATCCTTTTCTCTTAATACCAATCATCACCAATAAAATAATCTCAAAGGAATTATTTCCTTTCAAGACATGATAAAATTGAGATTGAATGAAGTAAGTCAATGCTACTATATTGACATTTTTGGATTTAAAATTCAATATGCATGAAATGTGAATTTCCAGATGTTCAAGCTGGTTTTTGAAAAGGCAGAGGAACCAGAGATCAAATTGCCAACATCCACTGGATCATCAAAAAAGCAAGAGAGTTCCAGAAAAAACATCTATTTATGCTTTATTGACTATGCCAAAGCCTTTAACTGTGTGAATAACAATAAACTGTGGAAAATTCTGAAAGAGACGGGAGTACCAGACCACCTGACCTGCCTCTTGAGAAACCTGTACACAGGTCACAAAGCAACAGTTAGAACTGGACGTGGAACAACAGACCGGTTCCAAATAGGATAAGGAGTACGTCAAGGCTGTATATTGTCACCCTGCTTATTTAACTTCTATGGAGAGTACATCATGAGAAACACTGGACTGGAAGAAACACAAACTGGAATCAAGATTGCTGGATGAAATATCAATAACCTCAGATATGCAGATGAACTCACTCTTATGGCAGAAAGTGAAGAACTAAAGAGTCTCTTGATGAAAGTGAAAGAGGAGAGTGAAAAAGTTGGCTTAAAGCTCAACATTCAGGAAACTAAGATCATGGTATCCAGTCCCATCACTTCATGGAAAATAGATGGGGAAGTAGTGGCTGACTTTATTTTTGAGAGGCTCCGAAATCACTGTAGATGGGACTTCAGCCGTGAAGTTAAAAGACACTTACTCCTTGGAAGGAAAGTTATGACCAACCCAGATAGCATATTAAAAAGCAGAAACATTACTTTGTCGCAAAGGTCCGTCTAGTCAAGGCTATGGTTTTTCCAGTAGTCATGTATGGATGTCAGAGTTGGACTATAAAGACAGTTGAATGCAGAAGAATTGATGCTTTTGAACTGTGGTGTTGGAGAAGACTCTTGAGAGTCCCTTGGACTGCAAGGAGATCCAAGTAGTCCATCCTAGAGCAGATGAGTCCTGAGTGTTCATTGGTAGGTCTGATGTTGAAGCTGAAACTCCAGTACTTTGGCCACCTGATACGAAGAGCTGACTCATTTGAAAAGACCCTGATGCTGGGAAAGATTGAGGGCAGGAGGAGAAGGGGATGGTGGAGGATGAGATGGTTGGATGGCATCACTGACTCAATGGACAAGAGTTTGGGTAAACTCCAGGATGGTGATGGACAAGGAGGCCCAGCGTGCTGTGGTTCATGGGGCTGCAAAGAGTTGGACACGACTGAGAGACTGGACTGACAGATGCTTGATTAATTCAATAGCCCATGCTTTCTTTAATAGACCAAGATTTTTCCGTTTTACTTCTCTCAACACGTTTACAAAATAATAATTTTTTTTTTCAAAAGCAAACTACAGCCAATGGAATATACTAATTATAAGGAGAAGTGGTAGGGTGGGAGGATTTGGGAGAGTGGCATTGTAACATGTATGATATCATAAGTGAAACGAATCACCAGTCTAGGTTCGATGCAGAAGGCTTGGGACTGATGCGCGGGGATGATCCAGAGGGATGGTGTGGGGAGGGAGGGGGGAGGGGGGTTCGGGATTGGGAGCTCATGTACACTTGTGGCTGATTCATGTCAATGTATAGCAAAATGAATACAGTATTGTAAAGCAAAACATACTAAAAAATAAAAATTTAAATATAAAAAATGTAAAAAGCAAATTGCACAAGAAAAAAAAAGGAGGGGGGAAGTGGTAGAATAGCACAATACACTAAATCATTGCTTTACTATCTGGGCCAAATAAGGACCGCATATGAGGTAACTATATTGATATTTTTGTTCTCTCCTGACTTTCAGCATGAGCTGGAGCTTGTGCATTAAATAACTCATAACAGAAGAGCTTCCAGCACATTGTACTTTAGTTATAGGTAGCTAAATTTTGCTGTCACACAGTTGATATAGCCTCCTATTCTATTCAGCACAGCATCAGAGTGAGACAAATTTGCTAGCTAACTGGTATTTCCCCCTTTTCTGAGTTCTGAGGACACTTGGACCCTAAATATCTACATTTCTCTTGTTTTATATTTTCCTACAGCCATCTGTTTATATGACATGTTTCATTAGTTCAGTTCAGTTCAGTCGCCCAGTCTTGTCTGACTCTTTGCGACTCCATGAATTGCAGCACACCAGGCCTCCCTGTCCACTACCAACTCCTGTAGTTCACTCAGACTCATGTCCATCGAGTTGGTGATGCCATCCAGCCATCTCATCCTCTGTCATCCCCTTGTCTTTCTGCCCCCAACCCCTCCCAGCATCAGGGTCTTTTCCAATGAGTCAACTCTTTGCATGAGGTGGCCAAAGTATTGAAGTTTCAGCTTTAGCATCAATCCTTCCAAAGAACACCCAGGACTAATCTCCTTTAGAATAGATGACATGTTTCATACTGGCATTAAAACTCTTTGAAAATAGGTAGAAACTGAGGTGCTTGTTTTTTTACTTTTTTGTATCTTTCACGAAAACTAGCATTTTTTGAAACATATCACGTACCTTAANATCAATCCTTCCAAAGAACACCCAGGACTAATCTCCTTTAGAATAGATGACATGTTTCATACTGGCATTAAAACTCTTTGAAAATAGGTAGAAACTGAGGTGCTTGTTTTTTTACTTTTTTGTATCTTTCACGAAAACTAGCATTTTTTGAAACATATCACGTACCTTAACAATATTGATTGTTAAGTTAAATGAAATTATATGTATTTTTTTATTTAAACACCAATACTCACAATATATAATATCATTTGTGCAAACCATACACTAGGAAATGACAATGTATACTATTTCAAATCGTGTTATTCAAGGCTTTGTTGATATAATCGTGATGACTTCAATAAAAATAATGTACTGTTATGAAGACAAGCCTCATCTTAATTTAGGAAAATCAGCTTTTTGTCATGTAGCTTATTAAATTTAATTTGAGTTGTTTTCCCCATGACCTCATAAGCAGCATCAGTTTTTAACCTTTAAGGTACACAATAGAAGAATCAGTATAAAATAAATGAATAAATAAAGTAAAACCTTGCCTTCAAAATATCTTGATTGGATCAGAAAAGATTTGATTTTTTAAACTATTTGCTTAACTTTTTCTAGTGCATTTATTATCTTTAAATATATAGAATGGAATCAATAATGTCTCAAAAATTTTAATTTCTAACTCAATTTTTGTCTAAAATTTCAAATAACTGTAACTCATTTCTTTCCTGCTTTCTTTTTTTATAATTTTTTAATTTTTTCCATCTCAGGTGTACATCAGTTCCCAATCTTAAACCCTCCCCCCACCTCCCACCCCATATCAACTCTCTGGATCTTCCCCATGCACCAGTCCCAAGCATCCTGTATCNGAGCATGGAGTATCTCTTCACCACTGCCCCAGCAAAGCACAGCATCCGCTCCCCACCCTTGGATGCAGGGTGCCTCCACTCAGCTGTTCCTGTGCCATTGCAGCCTGGCACTCTCGGCCGCTGCCTCTGACCTCGGAAGTGGGGTGGCTCCTCTCAGCTGTTCCTGTGCTGTCACAGCCCGGGACTCTCAGCCACTGTCTCTGTCCTCCAACGTGGGGTAGCTCCTCTCGCCCACGCTGATTGAGCGGCCCACCCGGCTGTCGCTGTCGCTTGCGCTGCGTGCCTCTTTCCTGCTTTCATATGATTTAAATTTAAATAAAAGAAATATACAACACCTTGGCTTTTAAAATTAGAAGTGTTTTATTTAAGTTTCTTCTATTCAATGACAATGCATTCTTAGGTAAAGTTTTTTGTTCATTTCATTCAATTTAACACAGTCCATATAGGTTGTTTATAAGAGTCAAAAAATGTAATGAAGGTGCAAGATTTATATGCCAAGTATTTAATTATGCTTATAAGATTTAATTATTGTAACAGGAAACTAAGCAAACTTTTTTCTCTTTGTAATTTTAAATTGTATATAATATCAATATTGTATAAAATACTTATATTTATAAGTATTTATAATTTTGTTTTAGTTTTGAACTACTTCAAAGACTTGATTTAGGGAAAAATATCGATGAAGAGTATTCATGTTTAGTTTAAGGCTATCGTCTTTCTTTTTATTTATTTCTAACTGCTTTGCAAACAAACAAATATTGATCCGATCCTTCACCTCTTCCAAGGAACAAGTTCTACTTAATTACAATGATCAGAGAATTGGAAACAACTAGTTCACTTTGAAATTTTTGACATTTTATAATAGAGTTTGACACTTACGGGCAATTTTGCTTTTAATTTCCTCAGGATTGAGAATATGGTCTCTGAGTAATTGCACAATAAGAAAAAAATAGATTATTCACTCAGAAATTAAATTATCAGTGAATATATATATATTTCTGCATTATATTTTATCAACAATTTTGGAAAAATGCCAGCAATGTAGAACAATGAGTACCTCATTCTGCCCTTGAAAACAAAAAATAGTCATTTCTTGAAGCAGCTACTGAAATAAAGAATAACTGATTAAACAGAGATTGAAAATTGTTTAGAAATTTGGTCCTATAGAACAATCTTTTTTGGCATCAGGGACAGACTTCATGGAAGACAACTTTTCCATGGACCTGGTGAGGGAGGGGAGATGATTTGGGGATGACTGAAGTGCATTACATTCATTGTGCACTTTATTTCTTTTATTATTACATCAGCTCTGTCTCAGATCATCAGGCAAAAGATCCTGGAGGTTGCAGACACCTGATGAATAGCACCACTAGGAAGAACTAAATGAGAGGGGCAGGCTCTCTCATCCCAATACTTTTACAAATCAAAGATCAAGATCTTAGAATTCAATCAATGATTATTTGCTATCTGACCATGACTTGGGTGTTTTAAAATTTCCACTTTGCTGTTGTTGTGCAATTGCTCTGTCATGTCTGACTTTTTGTGATCCCATGGACTGCAGCATGCCAGGCTTCTCTGTCCTTCACCATCTCCCAGAGTTCACTCAAACTCTTGTCCTTTGAGTTGGTGATGCCATCCAACCATCTCATCCTATTCTCCTCCTGCCCTCATTCTTTCCCAGAATCAGGGTCTTTTCCAGTCAATTGGCTCTTCACATTTGGTAACCAAAGTATTATACCTTCAATTTCTTTATCAGTCTTTCCAATGAATACGCAAGGTTGATTAGATAATGTCAGTATCAAAAATTATTTTCAAGACATTGTTCTCAGCACAGTATATTTACTTCTTACACAAATAAATGAAGGAGAGCAGAAGATACACAGCCAACTTAAAGAATGGCATCTGAAGAGAATTAGATATTTTACTTCAAGACATATCTGGTCTTTACCCAATAGAGTTCCAAAAGGAAATCATAGAGATAAGTCTTTAGAAAACACATTTCTAGAGTTCAGAAGAGGGAAGAAAAAAAAAAAAAGATTTAGTTTTCATAGGACTCCAAACTTCACAGACAACAACATCTTGCCATATTCAATATCAGACTCAGGTAGGTAGGAAGTTATCTAAACCAATCTCTCGTGATAGTTATTAACATTTCATTGTAGCAGTTCCAGGATGGCACAGAAAGAACATCCAAAGATCCACTTCCCCATAAAAGCAATGAGAAGAATTATAAAACTTTTAAAAATTGTTCTTTTCAGAGCATTTGAAATACACTAAATACACTCATGTTTATCCAAGAAAAAATGTTTAAATCTCTGTAAACAATATTCTGTAAAAAGCTATTTTGTGGCATTTTAACATGCTCTATTCAAATCTTATTCTCCTCAACATTTTTGTAGCCTAGAAATCCTATAGCAATACTATCATATGCATGAAAAACAGTAAAATAGCAGCCAATCGAGGGAGCAGAATGAGTATGGAGCTCAACAAAAAGTCTGATTCCCAGAGAACTCTCACTGTTTGACCTGTCTGATGGCTCCCTGAAACACTCCATCTCAGGGCAGGTCTTTATTCAACCTAAATTTAAATTTGTTCAGAATAATCTTTTCCTTGCGGCACTTGTCAAATGAAATACATACATATTGGAAGAAATATATACATGTGTGTGCATATATATATATAGTCAGAAGAATGCTTCTTAGAAGAAAAGCTATGACCAACCTAGACAGCATACTAAAAAGAAGAGACATACTTTGCTGACAAAAGTCCATCTAGTGAAGGCTATAGTTTTTCCTATGGTCACGTATGGGAATGAGAGTTGAACTATAAAGAAAGCTGAGCATCAAAAAATTGATGCTTTTGAACTGTGGTGTTGGAGAAGACTCTTGAGAGTCCCTTGGACTGCAAGGAGATTCAACCAGTCCATCCTAAAGGATATTAGTCCTGAATAGTCGTCGGAAGGAGAGATGCTGAAAGCTGAAACTCCAATGCTTTGGCCACCTGATGTGAAGAACTGACTCATTGGACTAGACCTTGATGCAGGGAGTGATTGAAGGCAGGAGAAAGGGATGGCAGAGGGTGAGACAGTTGAATGGCATCACCAACTCAATGGGCATAAGTTTGAGCAGGCTCAGGGAGTTGGTGATGGACAGAGAAGCCTCGCGTGCAGCAATCCATGAGGTCATAAAAAGTTGGAAAAGACTGAGTGAATGAACTGAACTTTTTTTTTTTTTTTAAACATCATAGCTGCCTGAGGGCAGTGACACCAATCAGGCAATCAAAAATCTGGACAAAAACTCAGAAAAACATAAGAGTAATGAGATGAAAATGAGGGGCTTACAAGGACTTCCCTAGTGGTCCAGGAAATGGGGTTTTCCTGACAATGCAGGTGACACAGATTTGATCCCTTGAAGTTAAGGATTTCCTGCATTGCAGGGCAGTAGCCTCAATGCACCACAACTACTGAGCCCACCACTGCAACTACTGAAGCCTGAATGCTTACAGCTCTTGCTTCACAACAAGAGAAACCATGGTAATGAGAAGCCCGTGCACCACACCTAGAGAGTATACCATTCTCAGCAAAGAAGATCCAGCGCAGCAGTAAATAAATAAATATTTTTTTAAAGGAAAATGTGGGAGGTACACAAAAATAAGCTTCCATTCTGGTGATCTAAAAAGAACACATGCGTGTTCTAAGTCGTTTTAGTCATATCCAACCCTTTGTGATCCTATGGACTGTAACCTAAAAGGCTCCTCTGTCCTGGCAGGAATACTGAGGTAAGATATCATGCCCTTCTCCAGGTGATCTTCCTGATCCAGGGATCAATCTGCATCTCTTGCAGCTCCTGCATTGCTGGCAGCTTTTTTACCCCTGAGCCACTGGGGAAGCCCCAGAAAGACATATATGTACAATGCTTTGGCATACCCAGAAAAGCTCTAATAATGCCTTATCACTTTTGGCCAATATTGAACCTCCAAACAAACAGAAAGGTGAGTCTACCCAGAGGTGTGAACTTTCAGCATAACCCAACTGAATAGAGAGCTCTTCAGTAAAGTGGGGCACAAAGAGCTGCACACAATTGAGCCCACAGGCACTGGTGACTTTATTTTAATTTCCTCTGTTAATCTGAGACTTCCCTAAGAAGTTCCCTCAGAAGATTTATCTTTCAGCTATTTCCACTGCAAACCCACTGGATCCCTGTTCATATGGGGATAAGTTGTAGCGCAAAGGAAGCATACTGTATTGTGACTGCATCTCATTCTTTTAATGAGTCTATTTCCCTCTACTGTGACTTTCAGAATCGTTTCATAGCTTTTCTTCTCTTGTTAGGTGAAACAGGAAATCTACAGGGCCCTAGAAGTGGGGGAAATGCCCCCTTTTTAGGGTGGGATAAGTTCTGATTAATTATTTTTCCTAAAGAGTAGGGCTTTGTAATGGCGACTCTGGATATATTTCAGAACTATTCCTCTTTCCCTTCCCCTGATAAAACCAGTAGATCTTTCTCAGAGCTTTACTCTGGGTGCCTAGATAAACCCATAAAATATGTCCCTTTCCCCAGACTCCAGTCCCCAGCTGTTTACAATTCTCAAACTAGTCCACACTCAGTTTCCAGCCATGTGTTAATATTAACATTTGTGTTTCCATCAGTTTTTGGCTCCAATGGTTTTTCCTGTGTGTTGTCTCTTCAGTCGTGTCCAATTCTTTTTAACCCTATGGACTATAGGTTTCCTGGCTCCTCATAAAATGATATTAGTCCTAATTCTCTGTATGTGCTTGTCTGTCCAGATTTCAAGGTGGCAGTTTGCCTTGCAACATCAGTTCTCTGACAGATCCAAGAAACATCATCGATTTTTAGTTTGTACAATCATTTTTTTTTATTATCGTGGGACTGATGACTTCTAAACTCTTGAGATACTGAAGCTGAAATTGGAAATCTATTAATAACCATTGATAAAAGGGTTAACTTTACTCTTGAAATTGCTTGGGCACTTAATTTTTTTCTCTGATGTGACAGTCACCCTTTCTGTTATTAACTTTTTGGTTATCTAACAAAAGCTCTTATAATTTAATTCCTGTGTACACTTACCTATTGACATTTGTAACATACTTCTGTTAAATCCTCATGCAACTCCTCTCCCTCTTGACAGGTGAAAATGCAGTCAACTTATGTCTTTCAGGAGATTTCTACTTGCATACCCACCACCTACACTTCTGCTGCTCCCTATTCACTGCACTGGTGCCCTGCTGCTATTTTCTTAACAGTACAATTATCAACCTCAGTTTGTAGTGTTTAATAGGGTCTCAACTCATGCCATGTTGCCCGGCACATAGTAATATGGTTAATGTTCAACAGCAATAAAATCTAAAAAAAAAAAAAATCTTTCAGTAGCTGTTCACTGAATTTTATTAAAATGATTTTGTTAAAATGGGAGCATTTTTCAAAAAGTTTTTGAAACTCCAGATGTAGAAAAGTGTAAGTTTTTCCTTTATACTGCGTGTGAGCTTAGTTGATCAGTCGTGTCCTACACTTTGCAGCCCCTTGGCAGGATTGTAGCTCTCGAGGCTCCTTTGTCCATGGGGATTCTCCAGTCAAGAATACTGGAGTGGGTTGCCACGTCCTCCTCTGAGGGATCTTCCCAACCCAGGAATTGAACCAGGGTCTCCTGCCTTGCAGGAAGATTCTTTACCAGCTGAGCTACTAGGGAAGACCTTTTAATTTATATATGACATTAAAAGTCTATTAGTTTGCTGATGCCAAAATGTTGTGTTCACATTGTGACTTTGAACCATAAAACTGAGAAAAGTACTAAAGTATCTTACTCAATTTTCTCAATTTTTAATTTGCTCAAATTAGAGATAGAAAAGTGAGCCCCAAGAGATAGAATAAGTAGCACAGATTGTGCAGTCTACCAGCTTACACATCAGAGCTCTTTCATTATATCATCCTGCCTTCTGACACCTCTGAATAATTTGCTAGTAGTAGACAGATAAATAGAGGCTATGTATTGCTACAATTTTCAGTCAAGGCAGACTCAACCAATAATGTTACCAACAATATCCCCCACAGACATATTTATTACAACTATTCCCTGTTTTGTTCTGCATCAGCAGGTCCATCTGGCATTAAAGGATTGGCCAGGTGTTCTGGGGAAGAGTTGGCACATAAATGCCTTGAATATTGTGATACTAGCAGGAGGGAGAGATTTAGAAAATGAAAGGAAATTGAATTATTCTTGGTATATATGAGCTTACAAGACATTTTTAGGTTTTAACAATTATGGAGCATCTTTTGCTTTATTTGTAGATGGAATCTGACTTAGTTTAAAAAATTAGAATTAAGTATAAATATTCAAGAGAAATACAGTGTCACACCCCTTAAGTATAGTGGATAAATAAAAGTGTGGGTAAGCATCTTTGAAAACCTATAGTAAAATGAGAAAAGAAAATAAGGTATGATATATCTAATCAAATTATTTATTATTATAAAGAAAAAACAAACAAACAAACCTGTCTTGATTAGTCTTAATCAGTTTGTCCCTAATTCAAATTTTTCTATCAGATGGTCAGAATATGGTTTACAAATAAATGTGGCTTGCTAAATTGAATTTTTTGGCTTGAATTAGTTAATCTTTTCCTCAAGTGAACAATTTCCTGTGTATTTTAGCTTATCAAAGACAAATAAGTATTAAGAAAGCAGATGTCTCTCTAATATGCAGAACTCAGATTAAATAACAAGTGTAATGCATTTCCACTGAGGCTCCAAGCTTTCCCTAAGAAACTTTCCCCAGGCAAAGATATGTTTGTGTGGTACACTGGTACACAATAGTGAGAAACCTCCCGTGTTCATACCAGCACTATGCACCACCCTTGACTTTCATTATGCCATGATTAATATCATGGCAAAGTGCTTTTATCAATCTTGAATGTGCATAGGCTATATTATAAAATACATGACCATACAACATTTCTATGGCCTTTTAACCTGGGAAAAATAATTACTTTTCTATGATTTGTTTAATTTTTTAACATTTCTATATTTAAATTTTCTATCATAACCTTTTATATTTCTTCTAATATATTTCACTTTAAAGCAGTATTTAGTGATTTTTCAAAACAGGAAAACTGAAACAAAATCAAAATTGCTAATTCCACTATTTAGAAATAACAGAGACTTAAACGCATAGCTTTTTTCCAGAGATGAATATAAATACATGTTCTTTCACATTTTTATAAATATAAATTTTACTATATATTATTTTTATATATTGAATTTTAAGGCACCAAAATCATGTGTGTATATAAAAGAGTAAAATGACTCCCTGGACTAAAAGATGTCAGACATGTAGCAAACCTATATTGCTTCAACATCTTTATGGACCTATCTGTTTTGGCATCTATACTATTTGTATTTTGTCAGCAAGAATTGCTATTAAAGAGCCACATTCTTTTCAGGATTTTATTTTTTGGTTCTATAATTAAGTTAATTTAATGTCCATTACCAATAAATCACTGAAATAAGCTTTGAGTTCTTTTTTTTTTTTTTGATTGTTGAATTAATTACCAGGAATATTTTTCCAGAGCATTCAATTTACAGTTTCTAAATGTTTCCTATTATAGAGTGTCAGCTTTAATTATTTTATAACTATTGAGATGGTCTCATATTCTTGGATCACACTTACTTTCCTTCAGGATGGCAATCATTGCTTTTCTTATCTTCTAGTGAAGAGTGTTTCTGTGGGAAATCTAAAGCCAGCCTCATTTTACCCTTATAAATGACATTTTCTCGCTATTTGGGCTTTGAGAAATTACCTTTTAAAATCAGTGGTGTTTGGGTATACAGAATAAACCTCAATATTGATTTTTTGAAATCATCTTTTCTTGATATAACATAAATCTTGAAAGGTTTTTTGTTTCATTTTATGATTCTATTTATTCCTTCATTTCTTAGGTAACTTAAGAGATTGTTTTCCTCTATATCTCTGTGAATATTATTGGTATGGGTTATTTCAGAAACATCAATAAACTTATGTTAACATATTTATTTTTCACATATAAAATTTGCTTTGTTTTATTTAATACCTTTGATTTTTTCTATGTTCACTATGGCTTCTGACACATTTTTCCTTTATTTAAATTTAGTTTTCAACTGTATTCATCCTAGTTCTATCACTTTTTTATTTATTTAATAGATTTAGCATTGTCATACATTTTAGTATATTTATTTCTGCCATCGACCTTTTCATAAATCCTATCCGTTAACCACTGGGTTTGTGCTCGCATTTTATTGAAGCAATTTTATTATTTGATTATTGATTTCTTTAATAATACAATGCTTCTAAGGAAAGTTTTAAAAATCTGTTTATTGCTAGTTGTTTTATTATTATTATTATTTAATGTGATATATCATCTTACATTTTGTGAGACTTTCATTTTTCATAATTATGGCTAGCTTGTCATAACAAAATAACACAGACTGAGTGGGTTAAACAACACAAATGTATTTAATCACATTTTTGGAGGCTAGAAGTCAAGATCAAGGTGTTGGTCGCATTGGTTTCTCATATTAAAAATTAATAAACAGAAAGCTCAATTAAATAGAATCAGGAGACCAGAAGGGAGAGCTTCCATGTCCTGTGATGTCAACACTGCCTGTCAGGAAGAAGAAAGACTCCTCTCTTTCCTGACAAGAATTCACAGTGAAAAGCAATGGACTCTGATTTCTGTAACCCTTTCAATTTCTTTTCTCCCCTTCTATGAAAGTCTTACCTTGACTTTTAGGGACTTACATATGGTTCACCAGGGTCACAGACACTGTACATCTTTACTAACCCTGAATAAACCCACTTTTGCTAGATAAATAACTGTCTATTTATTTCAGCTCGGTATTTTGGTGACCAGTTCAGGGACCAGAGAAAACACTCTAATGGTCTACAGCTAGTGAGCAAATATGTGCGGCACTTGAAATTGAGATTATTTTCACTGCTTTCTCACTTACCCTGGGGTTGAACCTGTATCTTTCTTTGTGATTCAAGTTCATTCCTTCTTTGAATTTGAAACTCTACAGGTTTTATTTGGAATTTATTTTTAAGGTTTTATCTTTCAGATTAAGACCTTGTTCTGTATACAAGCACTTCTTTGGCACCTTGGTTTATTTTGAGATCAGAATTGCTTTTGGTGAACTGCTTCACCTAAAGCTGGCTGAAAATACCTTTAGCCTTCAGCTAATTCCTCTGGAAGGGACCATTTTCTGGAAATTGCATGAAAAAACATTTGACCTGGCTCCCCTGGGATCAAGCTGTTTCCTTAGAATTGGCTGGTATTCAGGCTTGCAGGCAGTTGGAACTGAGCCCTTTGTTCAGTAAGCAGTTTGAGAATTATTCTTTAGAGAAAAACCTATGAAAATGGGATATCAGTTATCTAAGTGTTTTGAAGAATCCATCCTACAGGTGCTCCTGGATGATTTTATGTTTAAAAACCATATTCTTTCCCCTTGTGCACTTGCAAAACTAAATAGATTGGCCTTGCTGATTTAAGCCTCTTGCTTGAAATTGCAAAGACTATCATCAACACTTCCTATGTTTAGTAATGTCCAACTTTTTGTGACCCTATGGGCTGTAGCCCACCAGGCTCCTCTGTGGAACAAAACTCAGTCTTGCACACAAAAGTCTGATGAACCTGTTCATGATTTATAAAATAAACTTTAGATAATTTTTAAATAAAATTCTGATCTTCCTTCAGGTGTTGATTTTATCTGGGTAGCTTTTAATTCTATATTTATTAATCAGCTATACTGTAACTTATCCTTCTAGTAAAAATTAATAAAAATAATTTTTAAAAATGAAATGGAACACTATACTCACTCTAGATTTAATTGATCTGATATATCAGCTCTCTTGCACTCTAGAGGGGTTGCCTTAGAGGAAGAGTGCCAACATTCTTAATCTTCAACTCTGAAAAATGAAGGCTTCTAAAGAAAACCAAAATCCATCATCCAAATTCTGTTATTATTGAAATGATCCAGGACATCGGAAAAAAAGAGTTATAAATGTAAGCACTTTAAGCATCTTCAGTCATCTATCCACTTTTTAAAAAATAAAATCATTTCATTTTATATTGGAGTATAGTCAATTAACAATGTTGTGATAAATTCAGATAGACAAGAAAGGAACTCAATCATACATAGACATGTATCCATTCTACCCCAAATGCCTCTCTGATTCAGGCTGCCACATAACATTGAGCAGAGTTCCCTATGCTATACAGTAGGATTTTGCCAGTTATCCATTTTAAATACATCAGTATCCAGCCTTTGAATATCTGACTCACAGATAGGGGCTTGAGGAAATACAGGTGCTTTCCCCAATCCGTTCTCTTAGAAGAAACATTTCTCCAGGATGGAGCTGAATCTTTTCTAGTCCCTTCTGACACAAAAGGGAACTCCTCTCTCAGTGTTCAGTCTCACTACTATAACACAGCTCCTAACTCAGAATACTGCAGCCCACCAGACTCCTCCATCCATGGGATTCTGAGGCAAGAGTACTGGAGTGGGGTGCCATTGCCTTCTCTATCAGAATACTTAAGAAGTTCAAATAGTGGGGATCTCTAATAAACCTCAAGAGGTTCCTGCCTCTGAACCTATTCCCATTTTTTAGACTCTTTTAGAGGCATACACCCTTGTTCCTTTAGTATCTCCTCTCATCTGTTTATCAGGCTGAGATTTCTTATAGAAGTACCATACTGAAATTTCTTCCAAAAGTGAGAAATAATTTTGAAACTGATAGTAGTTGTCAAAGTAACCCACTAGGTGAATTAAATGACTCTCTGACATCTTTTATTTGCTCTGTCTCTATAGCACTAGAAAAGATTCTGAAAATACCAATCATTCTTCCTTATTAAATCAGCTGTCACCTTTCTTATGCGCAAAATCTTCAACTGATGTTGGCAAAGTTCACAGAGCACTTATCATCAAATAGACCTCTCAAAACCTCTTTCAATAATCAATCAATACTCTATAAATAAAGAAGTCCTTCAATGTATGAAGCCTATAATAGAAAGTTACAGGTCTCAAAACTTCATCATCCCTTGTACTAGCCCCTGTAATACTCCCATTTTATTAGTAAGAAAATTCAAAAGCTGAGAGTGAAAATTTGTTCAGGACCTCTAAGCAGTAAGCTACATTGTTATCTTTTGTCACTTGGTTGCTCATAACCCTTGTATGTCACTAACATACATTCCTACTGGAAGTGAACTATTTAATATAATTGATTCATGCAGTGCATTCTTTAGTATTTCAATTAATGAAGCTAATTAATATTTTTCCCCTTCACTTGGGAAGAAAAACAATTCACCTGAATAGTAATGCTTCAGGGTTTTACTTATAGTCCTTATTTAATGCAAATCCCAAAAGCTGATGTGGATGATATAATATTCCCTGTAGTAACATTCTACTTTGTTGTAATATATGGATGGTTTGCTTTCTTGCTCTCCTTCTCAAGCCTCCTCATAGGAAGAGAACATCCACTGGGTAAAGCTTTTATCCTAAAGGGACATAAGACTGCCAAAGAAAAACTGCAGTTTTTACCAAGCTTGGGTCTGGTATTCAGGGACTTTGATCTCAGAACAAACACTACCACCTATATCCAGATAGACTCCATGGCCTAGAACTGAAACTAAGTACCATTTTGGAGGCTCTCTTGGACTAGTTGATTATTGCTGAAATTGGATTATAAATTTCTCTCTTATGGCCAAACCTCTGTGTTCTATTCAACAATAAAAATTCAACTCCAATTTTATGGAAAGAACCAAATTACAATTTTCAAGGCTTAGAAGAAGCTGCTGAATCTATCTGTCCATAGACATTCCAATTAACAGATAACCTATTTCTTTTTTGTAAATGAAAAGCAAAGGAATGCCCTTGAGATACTCACCCAGTAACACAAGGACACACACAAAGTAAAGTATAGCCAGCCTCAGGACCCTGTGCCTTGGGAATGCTCCTCTTGCCTTAAGGCTATCACAGTCACTGCCATTTCAGTTAAGGCTAAAAAAAAAAAAAAAGTCACTGTGGAGTTAACCACTTTTGTATCTCATGCAGTAGAAGCTCTCCTAAATTCTCATCATGCTCAATATTCTCACAACTGCTTAATCCTGGCAGACCACCTCCTGACTCTTTGTGATGATCTACAGGAAATTCCTTTGAGTGATGCTTACTTATGTTTCACTGGCCATTCCTATTTAAATGCTGACAATGGTAAATATTGTGCTAGATATGTTATTACAATTTCTTCTGATGTTGTTGAATCAGCATCTTTACCTATGGCTACTTTGAACCAACAAGGTGAATTATATGCTCTTATATGTATGTACATACAAACATATGTACACCCATGGCAGATTCATGTTGATGTATGGCAAAACCAATACAGTATTGTAAAGTAAAAAAATAAAATAAAATAAAAATATTAAAAGTAGGCCCTACATCTGTATTCAGGAATTATTGGATGCAATATCCACAATAACAGCTTAATAGTTATTCAGAATCTATGACATTCTAAACTTGACTGTCTAGACGCTAGAAGAAGTTACTTCACTGATATTTCTACAAGGAAATCTGTCCCAAAAGGGACACTGTGTGCCTGCATCCTCATTCACCTTAGTTGTGTCTGACTCTCTGTGACCCTATGTACTGGACTGTAGCCCATCAGGCTCCTCTGTCCATGAGATTATCCTGGCGAGAATATTGGACTGAGTTCCAGGGGTTCTTCCCTACCCTGCAATCTAACCCACATGTCATAACTTTCCTTCATTGCCAAAGGATTCTTTACTACTGAGCTTCTGGGAAAGCCCCCTAAAGGGACCCACAGCAGCCAAACCTGTCATATTCCAAAGAGATATTTCCCAAGATGATAATTTAGGAAAAATGGCTAGAAAAAACCATCAACTGCCCTTAGAAAATGAAAACCACAATTGGGAATTCAGTAATTGTTAGTTCAATAAAAAGAGAACACTCTGGTATGGACCAAATGACAACCCAGCTCCACTGGAGATTCTAAAATTCCTGCTCCTTATCATTGTACATTAACAATGATTCATTTAAACTGTTTTGAGTGACAGTTATTTCTAGTTATGAAAATGAACACATGGTTATTGAATAGAAAGAAAGATGAGAATCAAAATGTGAAAAGAAATTAAAATCCTGCTAATTAACAAACGGAATTATATATCATATGCTGTTCTTTTCTAGTGGTAGTTTTACTCTTGTATTTATCTTTTTTAAAATAATAGTGAATAAAAACAGGTTTCAAAAAATATTACTATGCTCCATATGCCCATCTAAAGGGAAATATATAAAATATTACTTAAATGATGAAGACCCTTTCATTCCTTGCTGGAATCACTTTACTTCTTTCTTCCACATATTTGGGCTTCCCAGGTAGCACTAGCAGTAAGGAACCCGCCTGCCAATGCAAGAGATATAAGAGATGTGGGTTTGATTCCTGAGTCAGGAAGTTCTCCTGGAGGAGGAAATGGCAACCTACCCCAGTATTCTTCCGGGAGAATTCTGTGGACAGAGGAACCTGACAGGCTACTGTCCATGCAGTTGCAAAGAGTTGGACATGACTGAATCTATTTAGCATGCAGGCCCACATATTTAAACACTAGACAAAATTTGTTATTCATTGTTCGCATATATTTGTTTCACTTTTCAGTTCAGTCTTTCAGTTGTGTCCGACTCTTTGTGACCCCATGGACTGAAGCATGCCAGGCTTCCCTAACCATCACCAACTCCTCGTGCTTGCTCAAACTCATGTCCATCAGGTTGTGATGCCATCCAACCATCACATCCTCTGTCATCTGCTTCTATGCTTTCAGTCTTTCCCAGTATCAGGGTCTTTTCCAATGAGTCAGTTCTTTGCATCAAGTGGCCAAAGTATTGGACCTTCAGCTTCAACATTTGTACTTCCAATATAGTCGGGACTGATTTCCTTTAGGATGGACTGGTTTGATCTCCTTGCAATCCAAGTAACACTCAAGAGTCTTCTCCAACATCACAGTTCAAAAGTGTCAATTCTTTGCACTCAGCTTTCTTTATGGTCCATCTCTCATATCCATACATTCTTTCACTCTTAGTACATAATATTATGTGATTATGCTGTTATTATTCCTCTGCAATTTATTTTTTACACATAGCATTATTTTTGAGATTAATTGAATTTGATTTGTCTCTTTAGGTCATTCATTTCTACTATTATATCATATTTTATTGGGTGAATGTATTACAATTTTCTCATACAAACACTATTTTTAGTCTTTTTAATTTTTTTAATGTTTTAGACTTTTTTAATTTTTTGTGTTTTAAAAAAATCTTAACAATTCTTTAGAAACACCATAGTATATATTCCATTATTATTCCTAACGATTCCTTGCCTGTTAGATATTCAGGTTGAATCTTCAGTTCTCAGAATTTAGAATATTGTTCAGCATATAACAGGTGTTAAGTGAAGAAAAATTTTAATATAATGACTTTTTAGTTTTTCATTGTTGTAATTAGTAGTTCAAATAAAATTACACAACAATTTCCACATGACTACCTGACAATTTTTTATGTTATATTCCAAGGCAGATATTTGTAGAAAAAAATAATTTATATAATTAGGACATTTTTTATCTTCTTCTTACACTTTAGAGGTTGGATTTGAGGTTTAGATGCAGTCTTGATAAAACCTAAAACTTTGGAAAGAAGTTAGCAGCTGGGTAACCTTGTCCTTCTGGCAGATGGATGATAAGCAACTCTCAGTTCAAAGGTGATGCCCTTCTATGCTGGAAAAATGGCAGGAGATAGCATTTCAGGTTGAAAAAGTTGAAACTGTATTGCTACTATTACAAATGTTTGGTTATTTATACTGTAGCAGGGGAAAACATGTGCCAAAATATGTTGGTTTTCTAAAAATAAGCTGAATAATGTGGGAAATATAATTTCTAAAAATGTTTCCCCCTCCATGAAGCTTATTCAAGCACTTCTATTTTTCTCTTAAGTTTGGGGGATGAGTTGTTGGAAAGACACAATTTTATTCATCCTGAATTAATTCGTATAGGGAAAATAGTGTCTTTTCTAAAAGAAAGGTAAATGGCATTATTATTTAGCTGAGCTCAACATCTTAGGAAAATAGAGATTTACAGAAAAATTACAAACAAGGATTATCAATATAAATTTTCCTGGAGCAATTTATATCTCTCTTTTCAGACCATTTTATTTCCAACAACAAATGATAGGTGGTTAGATGCAGCAGCTATCTAGTGGGTGAAAGTGAAAGTGAAAGTTGCTCAGTCATGTCTGGCTCTTTGCAACCTCATGGACTATACAGTCCATGGGATTCTCCAGGCCAAAGTACTAGAGTGAGTGGCTTTTCCCTTCTTCAGAGAATCTACTCAACCCAAGGATTAAACCCAGGTCTCCCATATTGCAGGTGCACTCTTTAACAGCTGAACCACAAAGGAAGCCCAAGAAGATTGGAGTACGTAGCTAATCCCTTCTCCAGTGGATCTTCCTGATCCAGGAGTCGAATCTGGGTCTCCTACATTGGGGGTGGATTCTTTACCAGCTGAGATATCAGAGAAACCCTATCTAGTGAGTAAGAGAGCCCTAAGGAACACCATGCTTGTTATACCATGGTTGTATACTGTCAGTATTCTGTTAACTCTTTTGACTTTCTCTCATCCCAGTACTTACCACATTCTATCTTAGGACACTGTGACCTCCTTTAAGTTTGTCTCCACTTTTGTTATATGTTAACAATGATAAGCTGGACATCTGAACTTGATCATCAAAATTTCATCTTTTGGCAGATGAACTCTGAAGTGGATACTAGAGATTTCCATCTTCTGGTATTCACAGTTCTATATAATCCTATCTCTTTGAATGTGACTTGCTTCTAGAACACATGCTATGGCAAAGGTTAAGGAATTTTTTAGATGTAATTAAGATCTCAAATAAGTTGATTTTGAATTAATCAAAAGGGAGTGTATTCTAGGTAGGCCTTCTAAATGAGGTGAAAAGCCTTAAAAGAGACACTTGACTGCTTGAGGGTGAGAGTCTTTCTCCTTGTTGCTCTTTTTGAAGAAGCGTGAGCTGATATATGGAGAAGACCATGTGGAGAAGACCCAGAAGGAACTCTGGGTAACCTCTGTGAGCTGAGCACAGTCCCTGGCCAACAGCCAATGAGAAAATGAGGACCTCTCTGCCCTCCATAAATCTGAGTTCTTCCAGCAAGAGAGAGACTCTGCAAATTGATTCTTTTCCAGCAGTTTTTGATGAGATCAAAGCCTTGGTCAACATATGGATTTCAACCTGGTAAACCTGGCTAGGCTGCGCTACAGCTTCTATCTTACAGAAATTGTGAGAAAATAAATGTGTACTATCTTAAGCTGCTAAATGTGTGGTTGTTTGCTATGCAGCACAAAAAACTAATGCATTACCATTCCTTTATCTGGATATTTGTCTCCATTAGTCAGTTTCAAATTCTGAATCAATATCTTATAAGCTCTTATTTTGTTCCAGATCTTGTTAAGAATTCATCTCACAATCACATAAGTCAGCAAATTGCAGAGCCCAAATGGAAGCTCAGACTTTTTTATTCCTGGTTCAGGGATCATTCCTCTACAATATGGAACTATGAGTACTCTAATTAAAAAGTCAAGTGCATGACTGACACAAATATTAAGTTATTGTGGGTTAGAACTATTACATCTTCCATTTTTATGTACTCATATATTGTACCAAATTTGAAGCTGTGCTGATTCTTATGGAGTGCTAACTTAGGAACAGGTGATTAATAATCCTTTTCATATATGGTCTTAATGTTTATAGAACACATGTATTCAATTTTTGATTTGTCTGAAGGTCAAAAAAGAAGTGAGAATCATATGGCAAACATATCTTCTTAAGTAAAAAGCCCCCCAATGATCCCCAGCTACAGAAATACTAATGTCAATGAGTTATGGTTCATAACACTTCTGGATATCATCATTTAAACTTCCCTATCAGATGGTAAAGCATCTGCCTACAATATGGGAGACCTGGGTTCGATCCTTGGGTTGGGAAGATCCCCTGCAGAAGGAAATGGCAACCCACTCCAGTATTCTTGCCTCGAAAAATCCCATGGACGGAGAAGCTTGATTGGCTACTGTCCATGGGATTGCAAAGAGTTGGACATGACTGAGCGACTTCACTTCACTTCATTTCATACTTTTTCTATTTTATTTTTGTAGGATTGTGAAGTTTGGTTATTTCAAGTTTTGATAGAAGCTTAGATAAGTTGACTTTTCAGTCAAAATTATTTGAACACTTAGAGTCAGAAAATAACTTGGACTATATTAATTGAGCTGCAATCAGTTCAGTTCAGTTGCTCAGCCATGTCCAGCTCTGTGATCCCATGAACCACAGCATGCCAGGCCTCCCTTTCCATCACCAGCTCCCAGAGTCCACCCATACCCATGTCCATTGAGTTGCTGATTCCATCCAGCCATCTCATCTTCTCCTGCCCTCAAATCTTTCCAGCATTGGGGTCTTTTCAAATGAGTCAGCTCTTCACATCAGGTGGCCAAAGTATTGGAGTTTCAGCTTCAACATCAGTCCTACCAATGAACACTCAGGACTCATTTCCTCTAGGATGAACTGGTTGGATCTCCTTGCAGTCCAAGGGACTCTCAAGAGTCTTCTCCAATGCCACAATTTAAAAGCATCTGTTCTGGGGTGGGCCAGCGCACTCAGCGCAGGCGGCGGTGACGGCCAGGCGGGCGGGTGCACTCAGCACAGGAGGTGGTGCCGGCCGGGAGGGCCGGCGCACTCAGCACGGCTGAGAGGAGCTACCCCACGTCAGAGGACTGAGACAGCAACCGAGAGTCCCGGGCTGTGACGGCGCAGGAACAGCTGAAAGGAGCCACCCAGCTTCCAAGGTCAGGGGCAGCGGCGGAGAGTGCCAGGCTGTGATAGCACAGGAACAGCTGAGAGGAGCCACCTCACTTCCCACTCAGCACGGCCGAGAGGAGTTACCCCACGTCAGAGGACAGAGACAGCGGCTGAGAGTCCTGGGCTGTGACAGCACAGGAACAGCTGAGAGGAGCCACCCCACATCTGAGGTCAGGATCGGGGCCGGGAAAAGCCAACCCATGTCTGAGGTCAGGGGCGTCGGCCAGAAGGAGGCACCCTGTGCCGGAGGCCAAGGTTCTGGAGCCAGGAGGAGCCACCCCTTGTCCAGGGCCAGGGTCTGGGGCTGGGAGGAGCCACCCTACGTCTGAGGCGAGGGTCGGGNCATCTGAGGTCAGGATCGGGGCCGGGAAAAGCCAACCCATGTCTGAGGTCAGGGGCGTCGGCCAGAAGGAGGCACCCTGTGCCGGAGGCCAAGGTTCTGGAGCCAGGAGGAGCCACCCCTTGTCCAGGGCCAGGGTCTGGGGCTGGGAGGAGCCACCCTACGTCTGAGGCGAGGGTCGGGGGTTGGGAAAGCCACTGATTGATTAGCACTCAGCATGGGGGGGCTGCGACCACCGGCACACCACCGCGGCTAAGAGGAGTTACCCCACATCCAAGGCCAAGAATGCCAGGCTGTGACAGCACAGGAACAGCCGAGAGAAGCCACCCCGCGTCCAAGGTCAGGCTCGAGGACCAGGAAGATCAACTCGCATCCAAGGAGCGGTTGTTGTGCTGGAGGAGGGCCTGGAAGAGCTGTCCCACATTGAGGATCGGGAGGGGCAGCAGTGAGGAGACACACTTCCTCCAGGGTGGGGAGAAGACGCTGTGCTTTGCTGGGACAGTCATGAAGAGATACTCCATCCTAAAGAGAGAAGAAATCCAGCTCCACCCACCAGAACTCCAAAACAAGTCTCCCTAACCAAGAAACCTTNAGACAGCAAAAGAGACACAGATATATAGAATGGACTTTTGGACTTTGAGGGAGAGGGAGAGGGTGGGAAGATTTGGGAGAATGTCACTGAAACATGTATACTATCATGTAAGAAACGAATCGTCAGTCTATATTCAATACAGGATACAGGATGCTTGGGACTGGTGCAGAGAGATGATTCAGAGAGTTGATATGGGGTGGCAGGTGGGGGGGGGTTCAAGATTGGGAACTCATGTACACCTGAGATGGAAAAAAATTAAAAATTATAAATAAAATAAAATAAAAGCATCTGTTCTTCAGTGCTCAGTTTTCTCTGCTTTCTCTGTCCTGCAATATAGAGCTGCAATAAAATTAATTAAAAATTTTATGGACAATAATAGCATATATGAAAAATTAAAGTTAGATTTTGTTTTAATATAATACCTTTATTAGAAATGAATAATATTGTAATATATACTGAAAAGTGAATTATTTGGATTTACTTTTCTATTTGGTAAGAGCTAATGATTATGTAGTATTGAATTTAAGATGCAGGTTATAGATTTCTTTTATTTTTATTTTCACTGAAAACTGCATTTTAGACAGCAATCAACTTTAAGGTCAATTCAGACTTTAAAGTCAGACTCAGAGAAAAAATTATATCTTACTAGTGGTAGCAGAAAAATAGTAATCAGAATTTAATACAATCAATCTGATTGCTACAATAGTAACCAGAATTACTACAATTTTAAAAGGCTTTTACTAATATCAATGATGACACTGGAGAAACAATGAAAGTGGAAGTGCTTTAGTCATGTTTAACTCTTTTGTAACCCTATGGACTGTAGCTTGCCAGTCCACTGTCAATGGGATTCTCCAAGCAAGAATACTGGGGTGGGTAGCCATTCCCTTCTCCAGGGTATCTTCCTGATGCAGGGATTGAACCCCGGTCTCCTGCAGTGCAGACATATTCTTTACCGTCTGAATCACCAGGGAAGCCTGAAGAAATAATTATACCAATCAAATTACTTATTTTCACCATTTTGATGCTTTGAAATAAATGAGATCGTGATAGGAGTTAAAGCATATGTTGATTTGGCAGAAAATAGTAAAATCTGTCATTAATTAATACATTGTCATACATGTACTTTTATTAGTGATACTGAAAACTGAAACATTTTGCTTATCACTGGATAGAATTTTTTATATTGAATTATTCTGCAAAGCCAATAAAGTGCATCACTTACATCCCGATTTCACCATAAACTACAGCAGGTTGTACTGTAATTTAATGTTAGTGTTGCTATTTATTCAATCACAATGATTGACTCAGTCATAAGTTCAGAAAGTCAATGGGAAAATAATGATATTCTAGCCAAGATGCTGAGGTTATCCTAAAAGAGGAGGACAAGCAAAGGTTGAAGTCAAGCTGTCTATCACTAAACTTCTTTAGAATGCCTTGCTATCCCATGAAGTTTTAAAATAGACTGAACTTGGTTGCAACAAATTTTGTGTCTCTGACAGCATATAATTTTTGATCATTAACATTTTTTAGTTGATGCCTTCAGGATAAAAAGTGCATACTTTTGATATAAAGTATCATTAATCTTAAGTCTTGAAAAATTATTTTAAGCTATGGAGATAAAACAAAAATTGGTGAAATTCTAGTACTAATAAAAGTGGGTAAAACAAATGAGTTCATATGAGAAAGATAATTCATCTGTATAATAGACAATTTTATTTTTTCCCGTTACTTGCTACTTTTGCCCCATACTACAGGTTTCTTGAGGTGAAGAGTACATCTATTCTTCTTTGTTTCTTCAGCAAGTAAAACAATATCTAATTTCAATATTTCAACTGGAGTTGAGTCAGATTCTTAATAAAATTTCAGGAATTTCCATTAAGACTATAAAGTAAAAATAACTACAATCTTTGTAAAATTAAAAAAGCAGGATTTAAATTTAGGGCTTATATCATTTGCTTTGTAGGATTTAACTACTCTTGATGTTTCTAGCCTCTAGCTATTTAGAGGAGGGGTAGTTTTTTAAAATGTAGTTAGTCCTTTAAGGTGCTTCCCTGATGGTTCAGTGATAAAGAACCTACCTACCATACAGGAGATGCAGGAGGTGAGATTTTGATTCCTGGGTCAGGAAGATCCCTTGGAGAAGGAAATGGCAACCCACTTCAGTATTCTTGCCCGGAAAATCTGATGGGCAGAGAAACCTGATAGGCAACAGTCCATGGGTTCGCAAAAGAGTCAGATGTGACTTAGTGACTAAACAACAGGTCCTTTAAGAAGGTACATACAACCTTCATTAATTCTAAGGTTTTATGATCTTAACATTTTCTACCTCTGAAGTTGATTATTAACTACTTCATATTTCACCAGCCAAGCAGATCTTCACTGCCAGCTCAGCATCAGCACATTTACTAGGACCCAAAGAGCAAGGATCAATGGAAATAGCAGAGGAATCTGAGTTCCAGGGCTAGCAAGGATAGAACCAGCTGATTTGGTGTGTTAGATTCATGTGCATCAAGTCTTTAATTAACTTCCAATATGTTGAGCGAAAAAGGTCAGTTCCAGTCTCCACTATTTCTAAAATCATATGCCAAAATCTCACGCATTTCACAAACATTTTATTTAAAAAAAAAAAAAAAAAGACACAGGTCATGGTGTTACAAAGAATTTAAACTGTGACAATATGTAATTTATTAATATATTTTCATTATGATGATTAGTAGTGAAGGCATTACATATAAGAGCAATTAAGAATCAATTATAAAGCTAACAATTATTTGATTATAATCTTAGTGTGAATCAATTAGAATTCCATTTAAAACCATATTTGCAGATTTTACATATTTTACTTAAAAGTCATAGGTAGAGAGAATTCCCCAAAATTATAAAAAATAATTATCTGAAGTCATTCTCTTTTATTTGTTGGGAAAAAATTCTACGGGTAGTCTTGAGAATTTAGTTTTGTAATTCTTGCCTGGGATTGCAAGGATATATTTAGTAATAGATGTAGAGTGTTTGATTCAGTTTTGTATACACAGGCATTGGCTCTTTGAAATTGAAAGGCAGGTATATGAAAAATAAATGTTTGCTTCTTAGCATTGCAGATAGTGATTACAATGTCTTATTTCTATATGATTTCACTTCACTGGATATTAATGGACTGAAAAATAAAGATTAAGTTGTCATTGTGAATTCGGTATACATTAGAATAGTTGCTATAAGCTGAAACCTTACTTTTAAAATAATTCAGAAGATGAATATTCTGGTGACAACCATATCACAATATGTTTAGTGTTGCTGTTGTTTGAGAGAAAGGAACCCTGTGGAGAGAGGCAGTTCTCTGTGGACCTCTGTCTCAGGAAGACTTCCCTGAGTGCATGATTTTGACTTTCCCTGCCTGGTGGCTATAG
The DNA here is from genome assembly GCA_006410615.1 of Neotragus moschatus. Taxonomy (NCBI): domain Eukaryota; kingdom Metazoa; phylum Chordata; class Mammalia; order Artiodactyla; family Bovidae; genus Neotragus; species Neotragus moschatus. The sequence goes on along the minus strand of SJYA01000056.1, from coordinate 742,084 downwards.
TCCATGGGGTCGCTGTGAGTCGGGCACGACTAAGTGACTTCACTTTCACTTTCCTGCATTGGAAAAGGAAATCGAAATCCATTCCAGAGTTCTTGCCTGCAGAATCCCAGGGACAGGGGAGCCTGGTGGGCTGGCGTCTATGGGGTTGCAGAGAGTCTGTCATGACTGAAGCAACTTAGCAGCAGCAGCAGCAGCAGTATTTTTAGAGGTTTTTCTTATTTTTTTAAAAAAGTGACATTTTTCACTGGGAAGCAATTGTCCATGAGTCTCTTGCATTTTCGAATGTCTTGTGAGTAAAGGTACAATTGCTTTTGTTCTGAACTATCTTTTCAAGGATGTATGAACAGCAAACAGTCTTGGATAACAGAGATAGCATGTCCCCCAGTAACTCCCTCCACATGGAAGCAGAAGCAGTTTGGTTTGGAGTCTTGAGGAACAAAGTACATCTCTGTGGAACATGGGACAGGCACGCTTGCTGACTGATATTTTATATACTTTGTTAAACTTTTTATTTTGTATTGGAGTATAGTCAAAAAACAGTACTCTGATAGTTCCAGGTGGACAACAAAGGGACTCAGCCATTCATTTACATGTGTCTGTGCATGCTCAGTCACTCTGTGGTGTCCAGCTCTTTGTGACCCTATGGACAGTAGCCTTCCAGACTCCTTTGTCCTTGGGATTTTCCAGGCAAGAATACTGGAGTGGTTGCCGTTTTCTCCACCAGGGGATCTTCTTGACTCACAGATGGAACGTGCATCTCCTGAGTCTCTTGCACTGTAGACAGATTCGTTACCACAGGCCTATCAGGGAACAAGCATACATGTATCCATTCTCCCCAAAACTCCCCTCCCCTCCAGGCTGCCACCTAACATCAAGCAGAGTTCCTGGTGCTGTACTGTAGGGTCATATTGGTTATCCATTTTAAATATAGCAGTGTGTACGTGTCCATCATGGGTTCTGTATAATATAATCCACAGTGTAGGCAGGTGTCTCTTCTCTTCACATTCAGTCAGTTCATTTTAGTCACTCCGTTGTGTCCGACTCTTTGTGACCACATGAACTGCCGCACGCCAGGCCTCCCTGTCCATCACCAACTCCCGGAGTTCACCCAAACTCATGTCCATTGAGTTAGTGATGCCATCCAGCCATCTCATCCTCCACCGTCCCCTTCTCCTCCTTCCCCCAATGCCGACCAGCATCAGTCTTTTCCAATGAGTCAGCTCTTCGTATGAGGTGGCCAAAGTATTGAGTCTCAGCTTCAGCATCAGTCCTTCCAATGAACACCCAGGACTGATCTCTTTTAAGATGGACTGGTTGGACCTCCTTATAGTCCAAGGGACACTCAAGAGTCTTCTCCAACACCACAGTTCAAAAGCATCAGTTCTTTAGCGCTCAGCTTTCTTCACAGTCCAACTCTCTCATCCATACATGACCACTGGGAAAACCATAGCCTTGATTGGACAGACCTTTGTTGGCAAAGTAATATCTCTGCTTTTTAATATGCTATATCTTCACATTAGCTATTAGAAATTAGGGCTTGAGAAATCAAGACAAATTCTGATGCTCTGGCTATTCTCATTTCAAGGAGCAATAAACTGCTCTCTGTTTCTGATCCTGGAGTTTTAGAACATCTGTTAATATTTCTGAAACTCTGCCATGCTAACTTGTTAGTTTGCCAGTAGGGTAAAATCTCAAACCCTTCAGAGATCTTAACAGAGATCTTACCAGAGGCATCAGCCATTGAAAAGAACATATTTGGGAAATTTTCACAACCAATATTACCAGTCTTATGGATGGAAGAGATATGGAAAGAGGAATAAAAATTTTAAGATAAGCTTGTCTAGAAGTTTAAAATGTAAATCATAAGCAGACTTCAAGCTTTTCTCAAATTCTGGAAGAGTTTGCTATGCATCATCCAAAACTCAAGATTCTTGAATGATTTCTTCCAGTTGCATTTATCTTTTCTCCTATGACAATGTAACCATTCTCTTCTTTCCTTGACAAATCTTAAGGACACTTGTGCAACTGAACTGATTTGAGGAGTGAGTGAGAAAGTGTGTGGTGTGTGTGTGTCCTGGCATGAGAACAAATCTATTGGAAAAAGTGAAAGTCTTAGTAACGTCCAGGAACTGGAGCCTGCCAGGCTTCTCTGTCCATGGAATTCCTCAGGCAAGAATACTGGAGTGAATAGCCTCCCTTTTCCAGGGAATCTTCTTGACCCAGGGATCAAACCCATGTCTCTTGCAATGAAGAAAGATTCTTTACTGTCTGAGCTACCAGTATATGTATTTCTGTGTGTGTCCTGACATGAGAGAAAATATATATGCTCACATAATTTTCATCACTTCTTATTACATGCACAAATGTTTTAAAATTCTTTAATCTCTTCATATTCCTCCATCAAGCTTGAGGGTTTATTGTATATTTTTAAAAATTTGAGGGAATGAAAGTTAGTAGACTACAGAGCTCACATTCAAACTTCAACCAGAAGCACTTTGAATTTCTTTACATACTATATTTTGAAAAGCACAAGAAAAAGCTCTTCAGATACAAAAATAGTAAATTTCTACCTTGATTCAAAAACTCATTTTTTGGGTAAAATCAATATGTTCATGAGGTTACTATTAGTCTATTGACATTGATAACCATATCTATATACATATATTTATTTCTTAAATTTGAAAACTATCCACATAGATTTTTCACCAAGAAAATAACAGGGTTATTTCTCTTTAGAAATCTGTAATCCTAAATTACCTCAAACCTCTATGCTCCTGCTGCTAAGTCGCTTCAGTTGTGTCCGACTCTATGTGACCCCACAAACCGCTATAGAGACATCTAAATTGTTGGAGGGAGGAAGTAATATTTCTGTATATTAATTCTATCCTTTAAAATATTAATATTCTAGATCTTACAATAAAATTCCATTAAATGAAGGACATTTTGGCAGAAAACCAATTTTTAAAAAATATAAATTCCATGAGATTATTCTATGAGTAGAAGATAAATAAAATATATGATGTCTCATGCACACTGATAGTGTTGGTCTGTTTTTGAGAGCTTATCAGAATTTATTTAGTCTTGTCAAAGACAGTCATAATCAAAACCAAATAATGTATGATTTATAATGTCCCCATCCTTGCTTTGACTGTTTTATGGTTACCCTTATTCCAACTTCATTAAAAATAATTTCTCTCATATTTTGTAATTTTCTTTACTTGTTTCTCCAAAGAATGTAAAAGTCAAATACCAATATTAACTCCTAAAGCTTGATTTTTTGTTAAGTTTGCTATGATCAGTTTGGCAGATGTAGCAGCTGTTTATTTTGCCAAAATAATTATTCAACTCTGATTTTCACCTGCATGGCAAAAATAGAGGATTACTATGAGCTCTTAATCAGCCATAAATGAAAGAAGAGCTCATTTCTCACTAGTCACTAGAACCATGGATCTTGCTGTATATTAATAATTTTTTTCAGTCATAAAGTTCTTTTAAAGTTTAGTGAATTCAAAACAATATTCAAAATATTTGCAAAATGTGAAATTTGTCCTGAACCACCAAGAATTTCTTCTTTGACCGTTATAAACAAAAATATATTTAAATAAAAATAAAAACACATTAAAATGATGTAATGGTCAAAAGTTCAATGTGTCAAACAATTTTTAGATGATAAACTGACAGATGAAATCACAGATATGCTCATCTAATGGCCACTAATAACTACACATAATCAACATAATCACCTAACATCCATACAAATTTTCTCAAATATTTTTAAAGGGGCATTCTATTTAAAACTAAATAGACTTTAAAATATTTGTTGTAAAGTTTTATTCATTGGATCTTTCTGGAACTCCTCGAATACTTTTCTTGTTTCTAGGAACAATCTCTCCTCTTTTTACAAAATACTAAAACTTATACTGATTTGAGTGAATCTAACCAACTAATTAAAAACTTATTAATTAAAAAAGATTACATGGACAGAGGAGCCTGATGAGCTATAGTCCATGGGATCACAAAGTCACATGTCTGAGCATGATCACAAAGTTAGACATAACTGAGTATGCACACACTACTACTAATAGATGCAAGAATAGAATCCAAAAGTTTTACATTTATTAAAATATTTGGTATATATTTTATATATAGTAGTCATTGTAGTGTGACGTTTTTGTCAACTAGCATAACAACTAAGTCCTCAGTGCCCTTTTCAATTTGTATTAGTCCTGCCACTTCTAGGAATGGAGGTATATGAGAAAAACAAGAAACTTCATGATATTAAGCAAATTCTCTTTTTTCGTTGACTGTAAAATAGTTTATTTATTCAGGAACTGTGTTGTGTTAACACCACAGTGTTAAATAAAGTAATTAATAGGTCAGTAAGAGTGATCCTGAAAGAATTTGTGCCAGACAAAAACATTTCTAACTTGAGTGAGAATTTTAGTGAATTATTTATTGTCCCTATCCATCTCCCCTATGTTATGGAAGGAAGAGGTTAAATATAATTCAACTACCATCAGGTATCTAGGTGGTTCTCTTGGGAAATGACCTCCTATTAGGAATTTAGCTTTAGCCTTTACAGCTGGAGATTAGTCACACATACTCAGTTGTGTGTGTTTGTTGCTTAGTCATGTCTGACTCTTTGCAATCCCATGAACTATAGCCTGTCAGCCTCCTCTATCTGTGGAATTCTACAGGCTAGAATACTGGAGTAGATAGCCATTCCCTTCTCCAGGGGATCTTCCCAATCAGGGATTGAACCCAGGATTCCTGCATTACAGGCAGATTCTTTACCATGTGAGCCACCAGGGAGTCCCCAGTCACTCAGGAGCACAGGCCCTACTTAAGGGCAGTTCTTAGTGACTCCTTGTAGAACAGTCTTCTTTTCTGAATTTTCACAAAACATTTATCTTCCACCATTTGGCACATACAGCTTACAAACATTTATAAAGGTTATATTCCATGTCTTGACCACCAATGATCCAATTCCTATAATATCATTTTGGTATGATAGTATTATATTCAAAGGAATTGTGAAATAAGATTCTAGTGTATTACACTGTGATATAGAATAGAGCTGATATATTCTTGAGGTAATAATGTGAAGACATACTGTATTTTATGCCATCTGAAAGCACACTCTCTGGTGATCCTTCCTAATTAAAATATAGATGAAAGTATTCATCACATTATGAACTTTTAATCAACTACTACTGATGATGGTGAAACAGGAGAGTGAAAGAACTGGTTAAAAATCAACACTCAAAAAAAAAAAAAAAAAACAGATGATTATGGCAACTGGTACCATCACTTCTTGGCAAATAAATGGGGAAACAATAGAAACAATGACAGACTTTATTTTCTTGGGCTCCAAAATCACTGCACATGGTGACAGCATCCATTAAATTGAAAGATGCTTGTTCCTTGGAAGAAAAACTGTGACAAACCTAGACAGCATATGAAAAAGCAGAGACATCACTTTGCTAACAAAGGTACATCTGGTCAAAGCTATAGTTTTTCCAGTAGTCATGTATAGATGTGAGAGTTGGGCTATAAAGAAAGCTGAGTGCTGAAGAATTGATGCTTTTGAACTATGGTGTTGGAGCAGACTCTTGAGAGTCCCGTGGACTGCAAGGAGATCTAACCAGTCAATCCTAAAGGAAACAATCCTGAATGCACATTGGAAGGACAGATGCTGAAGTTGAAACTCCAATACTTTGGTCACCTGATGCAAAGAGCTGACTCATTAGAGAAGATCCTGATGCTGGGAAAGACTGAAGACAGGAGGAAAAGGGGATGACAGAGGACAAGATGGTTGAATGGCATCACTGACTCAATAGATATGGGTTTGAGCATGCTCTGGAAGATGGTGAAGGACAGGGAACCCTGGTGTGCTGCAGTCAGTGGGGTCACATAGAGTCAGACACAACTGAGCAACTGATCAACAACAACTCATCCTGTATATAGAGTGCATCTGAAATGATACTTGAAATTGGAAGCAATTTCTAATCAAGTTTCCAATAATTCCCTTTCATTCTCCAGCACTGATATTTCTTCACAGCCAAAGTAGCATTTTAAATGGAAATAGATTAGAACTCACCATTCTTATATCTTTCAAGTCTTTGATGGAATCATCATTCTTTGCTAGCGTCATGAATTTCAGCAACCTCTGGGAGATAGTGTGGACAGGAAAGCCTGGCATGCCACAGCCCATGGGGTCACAAAGAGTTGGACCTGATTGAGCAACTGAACAAAGACAACAATCATGTTTTTGAGGTTGCATCATGGATTTTTTTGTTTGATTTGGTTTGTTTCATTTTTGGGTGTAATGGAATCAGAGACCCCCACTTTTGTTTTGTACCATAACAGCCTTTGCCCTATGGTTCAGGAAAGCAGAGTAGAAATTCTGCCAGCTATGGAGCTACTTTAACTATATATTTGGAATTTGGAGATATAACTACAGAATATATTTACACATTTACTTAGGGCAAAAAGAGATGGATTCAGGCCAAGATATTATTTCTCAACTGACCTCCATAAGCCCACACTTTGACTAAAGTTGTGTGGCAACCTTTTAGACAATCAAAAATTCATGTCACTTTAGAGATATGCTTTGAGTAACACTTAAAGATCTGGACACTTCTCTTTGTCTAAAGCAAATTACCCTGAAAATGTTCACAAGACCCCTTGGAGAAAACTGAGAAGAATATATCCATTATGTATTTGCATTTTTTATTACAAGGATTCACTTTTAAGGCAACTCAGTTGCTCCTTTACTCCAGGGTCTCTAGTGTCTATGTATTGGTTCAAATCTGGGAATTAGGTTCAGTTCAGTTCAGTAGCTCAGTCATGTCCGACTCTTTGTGACCCCATGAATCACAGCATGCCAGGCCTCTGTCCATCACCAACTCATGGCATTCACTCAAACTCACATCCATCGAATCAGTGATGCCATCCAGCCATCTCATCCTCTGTCATCCCCTTCTCCTCATGAACCCCAATCTCTCCCAGCATCAGAGTCTTTTCCAATGAGTCAACTCTTTGCATGAGGTCTCCAAAGTACTGGAGTTTCAGCTTTAGCATCATTTCTTCCAAAGAACACCCAGGACTGATCTCCTTTAGANTCTTCCACCCCAGCATTTCTCATGATGTACTCTGCATATAAGTTAAATAAACAAGGTGACAATATACAGCCTTGATGTACTGCTTTTCATATTTGGAGCAAGTCTGTTGTTTCATGTCTAGTTCTAACTGTTGCTTCCTGATCTGCATATAGGTTTCTCAAGAGGCAGGTCAGGTGTTCTAGTATTCCCATCCCTCTCAGAATTTTCCATAGGTTGTTGTGACCCACAAAGTCAAAGGCTTTGTCATAGTCAGTAAAGCAGAAATAGTGTTTTTCTGGAACTCTTTGGCTTTTTCGATGATCCATCAGATGTTGGCAAGTTGATCTCTGGTTCCTCTGCCTTTTCTAAAACCAGCTTGAACATCTGGAAGAGCACAGTTCATGTATTGCTGAAACCTGGATTAGAGAATTTTGAGCATTACTTTACTAGCGTGTGAGATGAGTGCAATTGTGTGGTAGTTTCAGCATTCTTTGGCATTGTCTTTCTTTGGGATTGGAATGAAAACTGACCTTTTCCAATCCTGCGGCCACTGCTGAGTTTTCCAAATTTGCTGGCATTCCTTGATTTTCCAAAGTGGTGCCTTAATTCATGATTTTATTCTATTTAGATTTGTTCACATTTCTTGTGTTTTTCTATTCCTTTTTTCTCAGTCAGAGTTCAATCAGAGGAGCTCAATCCGTGAGATATTTATTACAGAAAATGATTTATGGAAATATGAGGGTTCACTAAATAGTCTCTGCAAGGGTGTTTCTGCTTCTAATGGTGGAAGCTGAAGTCCAGAAACAGGAAGAGAAGATAACAAGAAAGCTGGAACCACAGGAGGGCAAACCAAAAATCATATTTTTCCTTTTTGCTACTTACGCCACTGATGAGGGCATCCTACAGAAACCAGAGTCCTTTGCCATGGAGTTTACTCAAACTCATGTCCATTGGGCTGGTGATGCCATCCAACCATCTCAACCTCTGTTGTCTCCTTCTCCTCTCTTTCTATCTTTCCCAGAATCAGGATCTTTTCAAATAAGTCAGCTCTTTGCATCAGGTGGCCAAAGTATTGGAGTTTCAGCTTCAGCATCAGTCCTTCCAATAAATATTCGAGACTGACTTCCTTTAGGATGGACTGGTTGGATCTCCTTGTAGGAGATCTCAGGAGCCAGAGAGAAACAGAAGATGGAAAGTTTGAAACACATGGGAAGAGAAAAAGAGCTGCTGGAGACAGATGGACACCTGATTTGTTTGAAACATTTCAGAGGACATACTCACAAACTGGATTAAATGAGAAAAAACTGAGACTGAAGTTAGTGGATTAACAGTTTCAGGAAAATTAGCAGGAAAAGAATATAAATTTCAAAAGGAGGAAAGGGACAGATGGAGGATCAGGAAAAGCAGAACACTTGATTGAAGACAATTGTTTGAGCTGAAAGCACTGTGTCTTCACATTGATAGAGGTCATTGAGTTCTAGGGTGTTCTGATGAGAAAGAATACCTATCCTGATAAAAAACATCATTTCTAATGATAGAGAAATAGTTTTACAATTCTCCACATGTAAACATAAGGTACAAGCAGATGAAAATAAATCTGACTGACATTTTGTATTATTGGCAGCTAGCCACTTATGAACTACTGAAATAAAATGATTTCAGCCCAGAAATTCCAACTTTACTCACATGTCATTTGGATCTCAGATGCACAAAGATGTCTGAAAAGATGCCAGAATTCAAAAGTGCAATCCTCAACTATATACCTAAGAAAAATGCTTGGAAATTAAAAAATAACAACCTACCATCAAAGCAAACATTAACCAAATGAGGCCTCAAAATGTAGCAATGAAGAGAAGATGGTATAGTAGATTGATAGTATGGAAAATGGTGTAAATAAACTGATATTTATGCAATTTACACACAGACATGTATATACATACAATATATAATGTATATTATAGACTATTTTATATTTACATTTCTTTTATATACAGTCATATAATATTAAACATTATATAATTATATATACATTTATTTATAAAAATTGATTTATATATATGGATTTAAATGGATTCCCAGGCAGTGTTAGTGGTAAAGAACCCATCTTCCAATGCAGGAGATGTAGGAGAGATACATTTTATTCTTGGATCAGGAAGATACCCTGGAGGAGGGCATGGCAACCCACTCCATTATTCTTGCCTGGAGAATCTCATGAATAGAGGAGCCAGGTAGGCTAGAGTCCATAGCATCAAAGATTCTGACATGACTGGAGCACTTAGCATACATGGACACATGGAGATATATATATATATATATATATATAGATATAGATATAGATATAGATATAGATATATATACACACACACACACACACATTGTTTATAGAAATGGATGAATATATACTTTCTGGTATTGTTTGACAGCAGCATAAGACTCAGAAAGATATTCTAGTAAGGACTATATTATTTTAGTCAAAATGCAAGGTAGGTATGAAGCATGAAGAAAATTAAGTTCAAGTTGTTCCATAGGTCTTGTATGAAAGATGAAATGGGAGACATTTAAAGTGTTAATATTTTTAACACCTTTTCTGTAGAGAAAGGGATTACGAGAGAATGAAAGAACATGAGTCAGTATAAATATTGCCTTTCAGTGAGATAAATAATAGTTCATTTGTAATAAAAGTAAAATCATCTGATCAAGAGAGAGAAATGGTAAACATTATTAATGGGAAAAATTACAGTAAAAAAGTACAAATTAACAGTAATTAAATATAGAATGTTTAGGAACTGATAATGTCAGCACAAATATAGGCATCTCTGACTTAAAATAAGCAATACGCTTGAAAATTAAGTATGTGAATACCTAAATTAAAAATGAAAGACTGAATTAATAAATTTTACTTATGATTTTGACATCTTAATAAATAAATATATTTCAGATAAAACAATTCAATTTTAAAGCATACATAACATAAAAATTCAAGTTAGGTAATTCAGATGTTGAATGAAAAGAAAGGGATACATGCTGTAAAATATGTGAACCAAGAAGAAGCAGGTGACCAAACAACTGAGAGTTATGGGATTTTGATAGCTTATGTTAATAATCTATAATAACACAATGATAAGATAGCCCAACTTTAGGATTATAAAATCAGAGACTACTGTGTCTCTATGATAAGCGAGTGTGGAAACATTGACCTTAATAGTTGACTTAAAAAAAATTTCAGCAATCATGGAAACTACAGTCCTGTAGTTTACTGTAAGTTTAATGTATTTGATGTGTTTTAATATCTGACTAAATGCCAGAAAATAGAAAAATTGGGAAAAACTGAAAAAATATGTTGAGTCCCTTTGTTTAATTTATTAACATGTCATTGTTCACCTAACACTGGTTAACTTTCTGATGGAAAGCTTAAGCTAACTGATTTTGGAGGTGGCAACTTTGTATAACCAACCCGATGCAACATGCACTGATTAATATCATAGGTTGCTACAGTTAATTACAAGTTACCAGAAGAATAGAAAATATATTTTCCTCAAGATGAAATGGAAACCAAAGTTAAGCCTTCAAAGTGATGTTTGATGTTTAGGCTCCATTCTCTATTAATGACTTACCGGAAAATGCCATTTTAGCACATGCATGTATTTATAATCTATTTGTAGATTTCTAAACAATTTTATATTGTTTAGATTAGATTTAAGATTTAAATTTTCAAACTATTTCTTTTAACCATAGAATAAAGTTTCCTGGAATGTTGGATAAGTTTCTTTTAGATATGAGGAAATGTGGCTTAATAAGGGGCTCTGAACAGAAGTATATCCATCTCTCAGCTTCTGGTACTATTTATGATCAATTTCAAATTCACCAAAGTACAGAGATGGATAAGGGAACCAGCAAAGAAACAGAACATATTCTGGACTATTTTTTTGTCCAAATTCTCCTAAGGCCATTTTGAAAGCTATTAGGACTTTATGTTAGTACAATAGTGTTGAAAGTAATGATTCATCTTCATCATTGAGGTCTCTTGAAAAAAAAATGTGTAGAAATGGTTTCAGCTACTCATAACCTGTCACATAACACCTATAAAAATATTGTACTGTTGTGCTCTTGATTCTCTTCAGAAGTCTACTCCTAAAGATAGACTTTACTCTGAAATGTTATGTTTCAATAGATTATGCCCCAAAGAAAACTCTGAAAGTAGCAACAACTGATGTTGCATTATGTATTAAATTCTAGAACAGTTTATACTGTCCTGTAGTTTACTGTAAGTTTAATGTATTTGATGTGTTTTCATATCTGATTAAATGCCAGAAAATGGAAAAATTGGGAAAGTCACATAAAACATTTTATAGCATAGAATGAAACTAAAATGTCAAAGAAAAAAGAGAGAGCTAAAAATGAAATGAAGGAAGGAATTAATCTATTAGAAGACAAATCCTGTCATACTAGATTAAGCACTAACACCCATATATGTTACCTTCAGAAGCAAATGTTCTCGAAACAAAGTGATTTTTTTTAAGTTGAATATGTAGGAATCAACAAGTAAATGAAAAGCATAGTCAAAACAAGGCATATGGAGAATAAATAGTAAGAGAAAGCAACATTAAAGATTATAAATCAATAAAAAGACCTCATACATTAATAAGATACAACAGGGACATGGATTCTACAGGCACATCTATTTGCATGAACCACAGTAACATTTAAATGCAATGAAAGCCACTAGTAAACTTAGAAAAAGTGTTCAAAAGCTCTTTTTAATCTTCTTATTAAAATAAAAGTAAATATTTATTAAATAATACAATCAATAAACAATTTAAAAATACTATAAACATCCACAAGTCTTTCCAACTGCAAGGATGTATATGCTTTTTTCTTATGTCCAAATAGCATTTACACTTTTCAATTATCATTCTTCCATTCAAGGCAGCATTTGTAAAACAGATTTTTTCAATGCTTGTTCATAAGTTATTTTGCATTCAGGAAAAAAGTTGTTCTATGATTAAGAACATAGTTTCAACCAAGTTTATACATATTTTATATCCCCTCTTGGAAATGTAATAGATATGCATGCATTTATATGAATATATGATTTATTATTATACATTTTATCTATATGAAAGCATGTTCTTTCTTTTTCTCTTATCATAATGGTGAAGACATTCAGTTTCTTACCTCAGGCTAGTCTCTCTCTTATATCCATCCCTTTTCCCAGAATCTTCCAATTCTTCTATCATTTGGCAATTACTCATCAGCTTGAAGTTCAAAGAACTCTTGAATGTGTGTGTGTATGTGTGTGTGCATGTGCTCACCCAGACGTGTCTGACTCCACGGACTAAAGCCTGCCATGTGCTTCTGTCCATGGAATTTTCCAAGTAAGAAAACTGGAGTGAGCTGCCATTTCTTCCTCTGGGTATCTTCCTGACCCAGGGATCAAACCCACTTCTGTGCCCCCTTCATTGGCAGGTGGATTCATTATCACCTGGAAAAGCCCGATCAATGAACATGGTTCATCGGAACTCTTTCATCCAGTCCAGAAATCAAATGTAGTTCAGTTGTGTAAAATTTATGTACCATAGAGTTAATATATGATAAATTTGAGGATATTTTTAAGAAAACAGATTATTTCAAATAATTGATTCAACACCATTTTGAATATTCTCCATTTTTACTTCATATTGAATTTAAGAATGCAAAAATGCTGAAAACTAATTCTTATTCCAAATTTAGTTGTATTTTTCTTCACTATTTTTTATTGCTATATAATACTTGTGGTTCTGATGAGTGTATGGGAAAGTAATATGGATTGTTTAAGATCTAGTGAATTCATGCCACATTTTGTTTTGCTTAATAATGCTGTTGAAAGGTAGCCAAAATAACAAGTGCAGAAAAAATGTCACAAAAGAATGAGAGTGAGATTCTAAAAATAGAGGCAAAGAAGTTTGACAAAGTATATAAAAAAGAAAGTCCTTTTTTTTCAACCTACTATAGCCTATAATAAAACAGCATACAATATAATCGTTCAATGTTTGACAACTAAAATACCAAAAGTTTTACGTACACGACCTCCTTTAAGCCTGCCAACAGTACTTTGAGGATGTACCTATTATAATCACCATTTGCTCTCTAATACTCTTGAAAGTGAAAGTGGAGAGTGAAAAAGTTGTCTTAAAACTCAACATTCAGAAACTGAAGATCATGGCATCTGGTCCCATCATTTCATGGGAAATAGATGAGGAAACAGTGGAAACAGTATCAGACTTTATTTTGAGGGGCTCCAAAATCACTGCAGATGGTGACTGGAGCCATTAAATTAAAAGACTCTTACTGCTTGGAAGAAAAGTTATGACCAACCTAGATAGCATATTGAAAAGTAAAGACATTACTTTGCCAACAAAGGTCCATCTAGTCAAAGCTATGGTTTTTCCAGTGGTCATGTATGGATGTGAGAGTTGGACTGTGAAAAAGGCTGAGCGCCAAAGAACTGATGCTTTTGAACTGTGGTGTTGGAGAAGACTCTTGAGAGTCCCTTGGACTGCAAGGAGATCCAACCAGTCCATTCTGAAGGAGATCAGCCCTGGGATTTCTTTGGAAGGAATGATGCTGAAGTTGAAACTCCAGTACTTTGGCCACCTCATGCGAAGAGTTGACTCATTGGAAAAGACTCTGATGCTGGGAGGGATTGGGGGCAGGAGGAGAAGGGGATGACAGAGGATGAGATGGCTGGATGGCATCACCTACTCGATGGACGTGAGTCTGAGTAAACTCCGGGAGTTGGTGATGGACAGGGAGGCCTGGTGTTCTGCATTTTTGTGGGGTCGCAAAGAGTCAGACATGACTGAGAGACTGAACTGAATTGAAATGAACCATTAATGGCCTTTCTCCACAGGTGACATGTTAGATTACAGTATAAAACAACAAAGAAAATGGGTTTTCCTGGTGGCTCAGGCGTTAAAGAATTTTCTTGAAATGCAGGAGATCTGGGTCTCATCCCTGAGTTGAGAAGATCCCCTGGAGAATGCAATGGCAACCCTCTCCAATATTCTTGCATGGAGAATCCCATGGACAGAGGCTATAGTCCATGAGGTCACAAAGAGTCAGACACAACTAAAGCGACTAACATTTTCACTTTTTCACTTTTCATAAAAAAAAAAAAAAATTAGCAAATGGACAGTTTTTAAATCTGTAAATAAACTCTATTCATTATGTTCAATTAAGTCCTAAGGCACTAAAACATTACACTATTTTTTTTTTTCCATTCTGTAAATCACTGTTTTCTCTCGGGATTTAATAAGCCTGAAGACTTTAATGGTGTGAGTTCTTTGAATAATTAAACAGGAGTTGGCCGGCACTCTGACAGAGTGCTGTGCCCTCTGAATGTAACATTTCATTCTGTCCCTCCTTTACTTGTCATGAGGTCAAAGGCTTGCTCTTCTGTGCACTAAGTGCAGTCAAATGGCCTTACAAGTAAACATCCTTTACAAGTGAAACCTCCAGGTAGATCATAACTTTTCTACCTTGTTGAACTCACCTGACAGGAACAAGAAATATGGCTCCAAAGAGCTGTAGCCAGTGGCACTTAACATTCACAACCAGACTTGCACTTCACTTTCCAGAAACAGTCAGATACCCTCAATCAGATCCATTGTCTTTCTCAAGTCTCTTTTTTTCTGAACTGTAAGAAAACAGTAAAATGGATATTTTATATACATGCATATCCAATGATAATAGATTACTGGTGATGTGAGGAAAGACTTACATAATAAACAATAGAAAACAAAATAATATTTTCAGCTGATCTTAAAGACAATATAAGGTTGTATAGAAGAAACTAAAGACAGTGAGTTTTCCAGGGTTTATACCAGTGTTTTAAATTTTAAAATCATGAATACATTTTTTTAAATTTAATTTTGCAATAAATTTCATTTTAATAAAAATACTCAGTTTAATTATTAAATTTTAATCATTTTAAATTTAATGAGCACTATCCTTTTAAGCTTTATTCTATCAAAATATAATTTTCAGAACTTAATACATGACCCTTATACAAATATAGAATAATTGCATATCAAAGATTTTATTCAACTCATTAACTAATGAGGGGACTGTTAATATGAGAAGGCTGCTTCCAAGAACATCTGATGAATAATTATTTGCATAGTCTATAAGGAAAGGCATTTAAATGTAATATTAGAATAAGATCATTAAGTTACCCCATAACTGGTTTTTGTAGCCTAACAAGAAAATCATAATCTTTGGTAATATATTTTCTACTAGACAGATATCTGTAAGTAAGCATATAATTTTCCAGTGTCTAAGCTCTAACCACTTGGCCTATAAAGTCAGTATAAAATATATTTTTCTCCCCTCGAAAATCAAATAATCTTCTGGTGGGCCTGTTAATAGTGCAATATGACACTGAAAGGACAAATAGACACACTTTCACATAGGTTTCAAACATGTTTTCTTTTAAAGGCTCTTTTATTGGCAAGAAATCATCTGAATACCACTCAGAAATTCTCCATGCCCACCAGGCTCCTCTGTCCATGGGATTTTCCAGGCAAGAATACTGGAGTGAGTTGCCATTTCCTCCTCCAGGGGATCTTCCTGACCCAGGGTTCAAACCTGCATCTCCTGCAACTCCTGAATTGGCAGGTGGATTTTTTACTACTGAGCCACCTGGGAAACCCATTCAAAAAATTCTAGTACGCCTTAATGATGGAAATTCTCAATACCTTGTGAAGATAATTTATAAAGGGAAAGATGATTACTCAACAAAGTTAGTATGCCTAGCAAGATATTTTAAAAGGTTGTAGCTTGCACCTGCAAATTCTTTTGAAATTTCTAAAACACCAAGATACTCATATAGTTGCTGCTGCTGCTGCTGCTAAGTCGCTTCAGTTGTGTTCGACTCTGTGCAACCCCATAGACGGCAGCCCACCAGGCTCCTCCGTCCATGGGATTTTCCAGGCAAGAGTACTGGAGTGGGGTGCCATTGCCTTCTCTGACTCATACAGTTAAGGTGATATAATTCAAATCTCAAATCTCAAAGAAAAAAACACTTTCCAATTTTCATGAATATCTTGTACAAATCATATGCTTTCTAACATAGTGGAAAAAGGGAAACATATTTGGAAGTTAGAACTGATTAGCCTGGTTAGTAAATTATGAAATATGTAAGAATTTATAACTCAAATTTCATGCATTAAACTTAAATAATATGATAACCAACAAAATACCTGATGTGAAGAGCTAACTCATTGGAAAAGACCTGAATGTAGGGAAAAATTGAGGGCAGGAGGAGAAGTGGAGGACAGAGGATGAGATGGTCAGATCGCATCACCAACTCAATGGACATGAGTTTGAGCAAACTCTGAGAGTTAGTGAAGGACAGGGGGAAGCCTGGTGTGCTGCAGTCCATGGAGTCACAAAGAGTCAGACATAACTTAGTCACTGAGCAATGATATTAAGATAAAAAGTTGTTTTTCATATATTATGTATCTCTGATAGTTCTGTCTTTATGCTTTTAAAACATTTCTTTTCCTTATGATATGTATTTTATATTTATAAGATTTCATTAAAATATATACAGATAATAGCATCATGGAAATTGGTTTTACTCTGAACCTCTAGAAATTAATATTTTAATTAATCTAATAAGATAATATGAAAATTGGCATGACAATGACTAAAAATGTTGTCATGCTTATTTACATAGTGGAAAGGTACTTTCTAAGTTTAAGGAGTATATAAATGCATTTTATCATTAATTTATCAAAATTCTTTATCCATATGAAAATATTTTTTGATAAAGCATGTTTTCCAGTTTTATTTTTAAACATTATCATAAGACATGCTTCTTTCAGAATGTTATTTTCCTTTGAAAATCTACCTGTAGTACCTTTGTTTAAATGTTTATATGAATCTAGCATTTGATCATTCTAGAAGAAATAGCATAGTAAGATTTAAAAATGTTACATTAAAGAGCAGGGTGATTGTATATAATTTCTTTTTTGTTATTTCACTTAAAAAGTATTTTTACTTTCATACGATTTCAAATAGAGAACAAAAGAACAAGTAACTGACAAGGCATTTTGCTCAAAGAAAAGTGTTAAAGTGAACCCTGCCTGATTTTGTTTTCCTTATATTACTTCAGAAGGAATAAACTTAAATGCTACGTTTAAGTCAACATTCTCTGGACCTTACTTTCTTCTTTTTTAGCCTTTCAGTCTCTTGAGTTAACTGGAATACAGTTTAATAAACATTGCTAACAATTTATTTAATTGGGCAAAACTCCTTTCAGTTCAGAAAATCAATACTGCTTTGACTTTTACTAAATTATCATTGCTTAAAAGGTCAAGATTTTTGGAGTATGTACCTACTTACTAGAGAGAAATCTTTTCTTCCCAGTGCTATCTTTAATTACCTTAAACATAGGGCAGGTTATCAAACATTTTAGAGTTAGCTGTTTACTTTTTATGTAAGAATTACTTGTTAAGATAAATTGCCTGGTAAGAGTTATTACCTTGAACTATTTTCTCAATAATAGAGGTAGGAGGGGGTTCAGAATTGGGAACTCATGTACACCCGTGGTGGATTCATGTCAGTGTATAGCAAAACCAATACAGTATTGTAAAGTAAAATAAAGCAAAAATAAAAATTAAAAAAAAAGAACCAAACAACAAAAAAATAATAAGAAACAATACTCATAATAATAACAGCAGCAAATGCACATATTGTATATTCAATGCTAGAAATTAAGCTAGATGTCTAGATTGTTTTTTACCTCACAGTTAACTCTTAAAAGAGTATTAACATCCATAATTTCAGAAAAAGAAATGAGACATTTAGGGTTGATAAATTATTTACTAAATTTCTCAGCTGGTAAATGGTTCATCCCAAAATAAAACCTAACTTTCTCTAGCTCTAAAACTTATGCTCTTTTGTTTAATCATATGAAGTGACGTGAAAGTCTCAGTCATGTTGAACTCTTTGCAACTCGATGGACTATACAGTCCATAGAATTCTCCAGGCCAGAATACTGGAGTGGATAGCCTTTACCTTCTCCAAGGGATCTTCTCAACCCAGGAACTGAACCTGGGTCTCCTGCATTGCAGGTGGATAGATACAAATCAAACAGTCTGTACTCACAGTGAAAATGATATTTTTCTATCATAGCAGTCTAAAGTATGCCTGGGTATTCTGACATCTTAGATGACCAATTCACTCTTCTATAAGTGATATTTATATTTGTAGTGAAGGTGAACTGAATCTCTTGCATTTGTTAGAGGTAGGAACATTTAAAAGTATTTTCTAATCAAAGTTTATATGACACTCTGATATACTATTTAACTCAATAAGCATAAGAAGTAAGGATTTTTGGTAGAATCATCACTGTTCCAGTTATTTACATAAGGTTTGAGTTATCTTTTATTCCTTCTCTCTAAAAGTAGTCTCAGAAAAAAAAATTTCCTGTTTAGTATGAAAATCTATGGAAACAATAAAAACTAATTTGATTGTCTCACTTACCATTTGATCTTCCCACATTCTATTTCAGGAATACAAAATAAGAGAGTAGAATCCTTCCTCCTTTTTATTCAGAACATAACCAAAAAGCATAAATCAAAAAGACTTTTCAGTAAACTATTATGCAAGGGAAAGAGAAAATTTCTACTGTAAGAAGAAGGTGCCTATATGCATGGATGGGCTCGTCCTGTTTATACATTTCCAATATTAGCAACTTCTACTAACAAGCTAAAGGGTGTACTGCTCCAAAGATAAGGAAATTAGCTGAAGGCTCCTTGTCAAAATCTAGGTGATTTAGTGTTTTGGATCATGATTTACACCGCAAATGTAAGGTGACCCTGCAGTATATATTTCATGCTCTAATTATTCCTGTCTCTAACTTGTCAGTTAATATGATTGTTGAACTTAAAAGGACCTGCTTCAAAATATACCTATAATGGAGCCTGGACTGATGGGAATGAGATTTGTAATATAACTTTGAAAAGTTTGACAGGAGAATGAATGTGACATCTTTCTAAAAAAAAAAAAAAAAAGTAAAGTAAATGCGAATTCAAGAGAAATGGATAAGAAAAATATACAAGGAAAAATGGATTGAAATTTAAATCTTCAGTGCCTAATAGAATGATGGGTACATATGGGACTTTTATGAGTCTTTGAGTAATGAACAAATAAATTCAACATAATTAATAGACTGGTCTATTAATTATTTTTCCTCTGAGGGAAAGTAACCCAATGTAATAAGAAGGATAAGCATACAAACAAATAATGACCTGGATCCAGGTTTCTTTACCAAAGAAGATTCTTCCTCCACCTGTCACTCTTTCATTCCTTTTGAAGACATTCTGACAAAAGGTGCACTATAAGCTGAGTAAAGACACAAAGATTTCAAACACCAAAGATCTTTTACTTTGTGATCAGAAATAAAAGATAGGCTTGCTTGTAACTTGCTTTTTTAAATTAAATGGTTCAGAGGTGACTGAGAGTTGGAGAGGTCTTTTGGACTTCTTTCTCTTGCTCCTTTGTGATCTACTGAAAACATGTCTAGGTTAGCCTATTGAAGAGATGTAAGAGACCACATGGGAGAGAGCTGAGCTGCTCAGGAGCAGCTGACTGCCAATCAACCCCAGCCATGTGGGAAAGCCCAGGCACAATAACAGGGTTACCTTCCAAGCCCACAGGCAAACACAGATAAAATGCATAGTCACCCAGGACCCAAAGAACCATATGACTGACCTACAAATTTATGAATAATAATGATAGTATTGTTTCCCTTATTTGGGGTTTCTGAGAAGCAAAACCTGAGGCATGGAATTCTTATAGAGTGATTATTAACTAAATGCTATAAGGGAAAATGGAGTACAGGAAGCAGGTTAGGGAATTCAGGTAAGTAGGAATATCTCTGATCCAGAAGCCTAAAGCACATATTTATGCACTACCAAGGAAAGGCAAGCCATTTCCTACCCCAGTATAAACTTATCATTGGCAGAGGCCTTTTGTCCAAGGAAGATAGGTGGGGGAAAGGGGTGGGGAGTAGCCTCCAATGCTAGAAGGCTCCAATTTGGTCATAGGATTGTCACCATAGAGGGAGCAACAATGAATTATTAAGCAAAACTCACAGAAGGTGGGATTTGAGCACACATGCCATGGAAGAGAATTGTGTTGGGGCATCAGCAACATCTGCTACATTAGTTTTAGCAGCTAAATTAAGCAGGGATAGCTAACACATTAACCATAATGTTTTAATCACTTTCTAGGCACTCCTAAAACTAATATTTGTGTGTTTACCTATTTTGTGCTCAATCAGTGTTAAAAGTAAGGAGCATAGATTGTTTTTACAATTAATAACAGGAAATTAAGATAAATTTGGTTTTGTTTTTTGTAAAGGAATGATATTATCAAATTACTTTCTGGAAAGAAATGTTCAGAAACATTTGATAGAAATATTGTAAAGGGAAAATTCATACCTTACAAAGACAGTGAGGAGAATGCAGTGATACTCTGGTTAG
Organism: Neotragus moschatus; assembly: GCA_006410615.1. NCBI lineage: Eukaryota > Metazoa > Chordata > Mammalia > Artiodactyla > Bovidae > Neotragus > Neotragus moschatus. Next base: position 721,449 of record SJYA01000056.1, on the reverse strand, counting down.
AGACAGAGATCCTAAACTAATTTGCATGAGTGGATTCCTGACAACCTAGTCTGCCAGGGCTACTATAAGAAAATACCATAGATTAGATTATGGTAAACAAGATTTCTCAGGTGGCTCAATGGTGAAGAATCAGCCTGCCAATGCAGGAAGCACAAAAGACTTGAGTTCAATCCTTGGATTGGGAAGATCCCCTGGAAGAGGAAATGGGAACCCACTCTAATATTCTTGTCAGAAGAATATTAGAGTGGACAGAAGAGGCTGGTGGACAGAAGAGGCTGGTGGGCTACAATCAACAGGTTCACAAAGAGTCATATATGACTGAAGCAACCAGGCACAGCATGGGTGTTTGAACAATAGATGTTTGGGAACCTAGCAAGTCTGTAATCAAGTTCCTGATAGATTAGTTTCCTGGTGGAGAACGCTCTTCCTGTGTTGTTGCCTTCTAATTTTGTCCTCATCTGGCAGAGAGAACAGTATCTCTCTTACTCTTCTTATAAAGCCACAATCCCATCATAAGGGTTCCTTCCTCATGATCTCATCCAACCCTAATTGCCTCCATAAGTCTCATCTCCAATATAGTCACTTTAACGGTTAGGCCTTCAATGTAAGCCTTCCAGGAGGATATCATTCAGTTCAGAGTAAGCAATTTGATATGAAAGATGAGGAAGAGAAATTTATTGAAATCTGAGCCTATTATTTTTAAAATTATTCTTATATAGCAATATATTAACAAATAGAGGACTGCAGAAGAGAAAGCTGATGTGAAGAAGATTATGAGGACATAGCTGGGATTTCTGAGTTTGCATATTTAGCAATACCCAGACAGAAGTATACCCTGAATGCTCCTTGGAAGGACTGCTGCGGAAGCTGTATTTTGGTCACCTGATATGAACAGCTGACTCATTGGAAAAGTCCCTGATATTGGGAAAGATTGAGGGCAGAAGGAGAAGAGGGCATCAGAAGATGAGATGGCATCACCAGTGCAATGGACATAAACTTGGACAAACTTCAAGAGATGGTGAGAGACAGGAAGGCCTGGTGTGCTGCAGTCCATGAGGGTGACTGAACAATAAAAGAGCTGTATGGGGCTTCCCAGGTAGTGCTAGTGGGAACATATCTGGTTTATAATTTAAGAGACTTAAAAGACCCTGGGTCAATCCCTGGGTTGGAAAGATTCCCTGGAGAAGACCATGGCAATCCACTACAGTACTCTTAACTAAAGCATCCCATGGACAGAGAAGGCTGGCGAGCTACAATCCATGGGGTTGCAAAGAGTCGGATATGACTAAAATGACTTAGCATGCATACGGACAGCAATACATCAAAACAACAGGCATTTGAAACAAAGTTGTAAAGCTTAGATGAGATTATGGAGTTTGAGATTTAGAAACAATTAATTATTTATATTTACAAAATGAATCTTTCAATTCAGGATGATCATTTTGAAAAGTCAGATACCAAGCAGAAAGTCCTAGAAAATTTTGAAATATTATTCTTGTGCAGCAAAAGTAAAAATTAATACTTTTATTATTATGAAACATCTTTAATGTGTTAAGTTCTATTTCAAATTAATAATATGTTTAATCCTCACAAATTTATTTTACCTAGGGGAAAAAACAAAAGATTGGAGGGATTATTTGTCCAAGCCCAGAGTTATAGGTTGAATGGGCTGAGATTTGATGACAAGCCATCTGGCCTCAAAGCCTATGTTATTAAATATGGGAAAAAATATATTTTCTATGTTAAGAGATAAGCACCTAGAGTGTTATTTTTTATATCTATCCATTCTCCTTATATGGTTATATAGTAGTTTTTGAATCACTCTATTATCCTTAGACTAAGTTTTCCCATTTTTAGAACATATCATAAACAAGGTTTGGTTAGCTCATTGGAAAACAGTGGAAATAGTGTCAGACTTTATTTTTCGGGGCTCCAAAATCACTGCAGATGGTGACTGCAGCCACGAAATTAAAAGACACTTACTCCTTGGAAGGGAAGTTATGACCAACCTAGATAGCATATTGAAAAGCAGAGACATTACTTTGCCAACAAAGGTCCATCTAGTCAAGGATATGATTTTTCCAGTGGTCATGTATAGATATGAGAATTGGACTGTGAAGAAAGCTGAGCGCCGAAGAATTGATGCTTTTGAACTGTGGTGTTGGAGAAGACCCTTGGACTGAAAGGAGATCCAACCAGTCTGTCCTAAAGGAGATGAGTTCTGGGTGTTCATTGGTAGGACTGATGTTGAAGCTGAAACTCCAATAATTTGGCCACCTCATGAAAAGAGTTGACTCATTGGAAAAGACCCTGATGCTGGGAAAAATTGAAGGCAGGAGGAGAAGGGGACAACAGAGGATGAGATGGCTGGATGACATCACTGACTCAATGGGCCTGAGTTTGGGTAGACTCTGGAACTTGGTGATGGACAGGGAGGCCTGGTGTGCTGCGATTCATGGAGTCGCAAAGAGTCAGACATGACTGAGTGACTGAAATAAGTAACTAACTGATAAATGTATTTTTAACTTTCTCTTTTATCTGACTATTGCCTTAAGGTATAAACCAGAGGATAAAATGGCAGATGCATAGGCTAATAAACTTTAAAAAATTTTCTCCTACATAATGTTAAATTATACCACATAAATATTTTATGAATTATTCAGTTCTTTTTACAGAATCAATAATTTCATGAAAACAATCACATTAATTGATTGAAACAGGTTTACTTGCAAATGGCAGTTTGAGTCTGGCTTTCTATATTAAATATGTTGGTCATAAGAATAATGATAGCAAGTATTACTATAGTGTCAAGCATGATTCAAAGTGCTCTTGCATTTTTGTTCATTTAAGCTACAAATTCTAAGAAGTAGATATTATTTTGTATTTAATTTAATTTGAGGCTAATTACTTTACAATATTTTAGTGGTTTTTGCCATATATTGACATGAATCAGTCATGGGTGTACATGTATCCCCCATCCTGAACTCCTCTTCCACCTCCCTCCCCTTCCCATCCCTAAGGGTTGTCCCAGTGCACCAGCTTTGAGTGCCCTGTTTCATGCATTGAACTTGGACTGGTGATCTGTTTCACATATGGTAATATACATATTTCAATGCTGTAGATGTTGTTATTCTCACCATTTTACAGATGAAGCTACTGAAAAACAAAGATCACACAACTAGAAAACTTTAGAGTCAGGGTTTAAACCCAGGAATTCTTTTCTACATGGATTATGCATTTGTGTTTGAGGACTCTCAAATATTCAAGAAAATTTATTGGCTGAAATGAGCAGGAAAAAAAACAGAGATGAGTATATAGACAGTAAAGGAAAATGGTTGGAGATAGTCCCTAAATACACAAAGAACTAGCAGGTTAAAAGGATAGTGAGATAGAGTCAGAGAAAATAGAGGGAAACATATCTGACTAAGATAATCACATTAGAAATACAGTGGAAGAGGGTTAAGGGATTTATATAAATGCACAAATAAGAATTATCAATGATATTTCACCTTGCTACAATCTGGCAAATAGGCAATTGAGTATCTTCTTTGTATACTGTGTTACAATAAATCATCCATTAACCAGGATGCTTTCATTTTTAGTACTAGTCAGGATCACTAAGATTGTTGAACTAATGCAAAATTAATGAAATATGCACAGTTTAAGGAGTTCATTAGGTAGATATTGATTATTATGGCACTAATTTATGAACTTAAATTCAAGCTGCACAGACAGCATACAACTTCTGTAAGTACTCATACACTTAATCTTATGTCTGATACAATAAATCAAAAATTATCAAGTTAAAAAATTTTATTTCTCTCAAAGTAAATGGATTACCAAGAACTGCATAAATATTGCTTTTGTAATTATCAAAACAGAATAGGATTCACCGGTTAATATATGTGAAAGTGTATATTTAGTATCATAAACTAACATATGAAACTAACCCTCTGCTGTTAATTCATTTCTAGATACAAGGTATTCCATTTCAAAGTATCATTTTCATTTCAGATTTTTAACATTATAACAATTAGAATTTGAAAATTTAGGATGGAATTAAAATACATTTCAATAATTAAACAAAATAGTCATTACACTCTTTTTAATTTCATTTAACTAATGAATGTACCAATTTCTACCTTATAAGACCAGTATATTTTTTTCATTTTTTTTGTAATATACAGTGAGTAACATGTCTTTGATTTCTAAAACTTATGTTAAATATTTCATGATTGCTTCAAACATAAATTAGCTTGTGTGCATTAATTGTGCAATATTAAATGCATTAAAAGATAAATTTATTTGTAGGTCATCTCATCTATTTTTTCAATTACAAATATCCCTGAACATGGCTTTTCTCATAACCGAGTATCCAAGAGAGTTTGAATCACCTTACTTGATCCCTGTGTAGTTACAAGTTACTTTTTCATTTAAGTTATCTCCTGAAAGAACAATGGTAAAATATTGTAAGCTGTAAAACACAATATAGTGTGTGTATAATGATTTTTGACAGTGGAAATCGTTCTAGCCAAGAAAAGTTCAGGTTCTGCATTTTAGTTGAGTTTCATCTCTATGACCTTAAAAAAATAAAACCAACCAACCAAAGAATTTGCCACAACCTTAAAGAGTCAATTATGTTGTACTTGAGTTAAGATACCAGGAAACTTCTTGATGTGAAATAATAATATAAAGATGCCTCCAGTTATTGAGAGATGGACAGGAATAATGCTTTATTGACTTCTATTTAAACTGATCTTTGCATTTATATTAAGTAAAGTGAAAGGAATCTCTTTGAAAGTAATGACAGACCTTGAAAAATTTAAATGTACAAAATTAGTACACTATCTCATTGTTCACCAATCTTGATGAAAAATTATCTGTTACTTAAGCTAAGGTTATAGATATATATCACTTTCTGGTTTGAATTTTCTCACTTCGGTTTTTCAGGCCAACTTCTCATATTACCAAGAATTTTAGAACTTGAAAGAAAGTGAAAGCTGCTCAGTCATGTCTGACTCTTTATGACCCCATGGACTATAAAGTCTNTAAAAAATTTTCTCCTACATAATGTTAAATTATACCACATAAATATTTTATGAATTATTCAGTTCTTTTTACAGAATCAATAATTTCATGAAAACAATCACATTAATTGATTGAAACAGGTTTACTTGCAAATGGCAGTTTGAGTCTGGCTTTCTATATTAAATATGTTGGTCATAAGAATAATGATAGCAAGTATTACTATAGTGTCAAGCATGATTCAAAGTGCTCTTGCATTTTTGTTCATTTAAGCTACAAATTCTAAGAAGTAGATATTATTTTGTATTTAATTTAATTTGAGGCTAATTACTTTACAATATTTTAGTGGTTTTTGCCATATATTGACATGAATCAGTCATGGGTGTACATGTATCCCCCATCCTGAACTCCTCTTCCACCTCCCTCCCCTTCCCATCCCTAAGGGTTGTCCCAGTGCACCAGCTTTGAGTGCCCTGTTTCATGCATTGAACTTGGACTGGTGATCTGTTTCACATATGGTAATATACATATTTCAATGCTGTAGATGTTGTTATTCTCACCATTTTACAGATGAAGCTACTGAAAAACAAAGATCACACAACTAGAAAACTTTAGAGTCAGGGTTTAAACCCAGGAATTCTTTTCTACATGGATTATGCATTTGTGTTTGAGGACTCTCAAATATTCAAGAAAATTTATTGGCTGAAATGAGCAGGAAAAAAAACAGAGATGAGTATATAGACAGTAAAGGAAAATGGTTGGAGATAGTCCCTAAATACACAAAGAACTAGCAGGTTAAAAGGATAGTGAGATAGAGTCAGAGAAAATAGAGGGAAACATATCTGACTAAGATAATCACATTAGAAATACAGTGGAAGAGGGTTAAGGGATTTATATAAATGCACAAATAAGAATTATCAATGATATTTCACCTTGCTACAATCTGGCAAATAGGCAATTGAGTATCTTCTTTGTATACTGTGTTACAATAAATCATCCATTAACCAGGATGCTTTCATTTTTAGTACTAGTCAGGATCACTAAGATTGTTGAACTAATGCAAAATTAATGAAATATGCACAGTTTAAGGAGTTCATTAGGTAGATATTGATTATTATGGCACTAATTTATGAACTTAAATTCAAGCTGCACAGACAGCATACAACTTCTGTAAGTACTCATACACTTAATCTTATGTCTGATACAATAAATCAAAAATTATCAAGTTAAAAAATTTTATTTCTCTCAAAGTAAATGGATTACCAAGAACTGCATAAATATTGCTTTTGTAATTATCAAAACAGAATAGGATTCACCGGTTAATATATGTGAAAGTGTATATTTAGTATCATAAACTAACATATGAAACTAACCCTCTGCTGTTAATTCATTTCTAGATACAAGGTATTCCATTTCAAAGTATCATTTTCATTTCAGATTTTTAACATTATAACAATTAGAATTTGAAAATTTAGGATGGAATTAAAATACATTTCAATAATTAAACAAAATAGTCATTACACTCTTTTTAATTTCATTTAACTAATGAATGTACCAATTTCTACCTTATAAGACCAGTATATTTTTTTCATTTTTTTTGTAATATACAGTGAGTAACATGTCTTTGATTTCTAAAACTTATGTTAAATATTTCATGATTGCTTCAAACATAAATTAGCTTGTGTGCATTAATTGTGCAATATTAAATGCATTAAAAGATAAATTTATTTGTAGGTCATCTCATCTATTTTTTCAATTACAAATATCCCTGAACATGGCTTTTCTCATAACCGAGTATCCAAGAGAGTTTGAATCACCTTACTTGATCCCTGTGTAGTTACAAGTTACTTTTTCATTTAAGTTATCTCCTGAAAGAACAATGGTAAAATATTGTAAGCTGTAAAACACAATATAGTGTGTGTATAATGATTTTTGACAGTGGAAATCGTTCTAGCCAAGAAAAGTTCAGGTTCTGCATTTTAGTTGAGTTTCATCTCTATGACCTTAAAAAAATAAAACCAACCAACCAAAGAATTTGCCACAACCTTAAAGAGTCAATTATGTTGTACTTGAGTTAAGATACCAGGAAACTTCTTGATGTGAAATAATAATATAAAGATGCCTCCAGTTATTGAGAGATGGACAGGAATAATGCTTTATTGACTTCTATTTAAACTGATCTTTGCATTTATATTAAGTAAAGTGAAAGGAATCTCTTTGAAAGTAATGACAGACCTTGAAAAATTTAAATGTACAAAATTAGTACACTATCTCATTGTTCACCAATCTTGATGAAAAATTATCTGTTACTTAAGCTAAGGTTATAGATATATATCACTTTCTGGTTTGAATTTTCTCACTTCGGTTTTTCAGGCCAACTTCTCATATTACCAAGAATTTTAGAACTTGAAAGAAAGTGAAAGCTGCTCAGTCATGTCTGACTCTTTATGACCCCATGGACTATAAAGTCTATGGAATTCTCCAGGCCAGAATACTGGAGTGGGTAGCCTTTCCCTTCTTCAGGGGATCTTCCCAACCCAGGGATCTGACCCATGTCTCTCGCATTGCAGGCATATTCTTTACTAGCTGAGCCACAAGGGGAGCCCTAGAATACTGGAGTGGGTAATCTATCCTTTCTTCAGGGGATCTTCCCGACCCAGGAATTGAACTGGGGTCTCCTGCATTGCAAGTGGATTCCTTACCAAGTGAGCTAAGGAAGTCCATTAGAACATGTTGTAACATCAATTTGTCTATCTTAGCACCAACTATAAGCTTGAGAGAGTCACATGGTTATTCTATCTTTCCTCAATGTCTCACAATACTTCAAATATTTTAATTAATATGTGTTTATTGAACATCTAGTTTTACTCTATTGCTACATAGAACATAAAAAGTGGATAGGGTAAGCAGGCACTGTCACTAAGTCGTGTTTGACTCTTTTGACTTCTTGGACTGTAAGTCCACCAGGCTCTCCTGTCCCTGGAATTATCCTGGCCAGAATACTGGAGTGGGTTGCCATTTCCTCCTCCAGGGATCTTCATCACCCAGGAAACAAACCCACATCTCCCAGGGTTTCTGCATTGGCAGGCAGATTCTTTACCACTGACTCACTTGGGAAGCTGTAAAAGAGGATAGAATTAAATCAAATAGAACTTTGGGTCTCTTCATTTTATTTCATTGAACATATTATATGATTTCATTTTATGTCTTCTGTTGACTTTTTAACTATAATAATTTTTAATTTGATTGTTGAACATCTTTAATCTGTCACCCTCTACTCTCAAGTGATCTACCACTTCACTTATAATAATAATAATAATAATAATAATAATAATAAATACAAGTCTATGTCAATTTCTCCTTTCCTGACATTGATGCTTCTGCTGTCTTGCATTTCCTTTCTTTCTATTTTATAAAACTCACAATTCATTTTTGTTGTTTTTCCTGTAAATTAGTACTTTCCCTTTCTGAGAGACTCAATAATGGGAAAAAAAATTTTTTTTCAGTGTTCCTAATTCTTTGCCTAGCTCCAGATTTAAACTGGAATTGTTTTCTTTCTGCCTTTAACATCTCTTCATGGATTTAGGTCACAAATTCATTCTTTTATCTTATGTTTAAAAAGGACATTAGATTTGTTTGGAATGTTGAAACTATTTTCATTGAGTATGCAATTCAGAGATGATTGTTCTTTTTCTAAATACTTATAAGTTATCACCGAAATATTTTTCAGTCTGTATGGTTTCAATGACTAACCTGCTATCACTCCTCATGAGTAATGTCTTTTTTTTCTGTTTCTCTATATATGGGTTTTTTAGCAGCTAGTTTACAATATAACCTGATGGAGTTTATCTCATGTTTCTTAAAATTGATTTTTATTGAATTTTTGACATATGTGAGTTTACAATTTTCATAAATTTTAGAAACTTGACCATTACTTAGTGACAGCTTGTTTGTTTTTTATTCCCTCCTCTTCTATCTTTCAGAGACTGCAATTATTTGTGGGTTAGGCAACCTGAAGTTGGCCCACAGTTCATAAATGCTGTGCCCATTTTCTTTTTGATAACTTATGCTAATACTTCTTCATGTATTTTCATTTTTATTATGCAATGCCTATTGTGTCATTAATCTCTCATTCACTTTTTTAGTACAGTTTAGTTCAGTTCAGTCGCTCAGTCATGTCTGACTGTTTGCTACCCCGTGAACCGTCACAAGCCAGGCCTCCTTGTCCATCACCAACTCTGAGAGTCCACCCAAACCCATGTCCATCGAGTTGGTGATGCCATCCAGCAATCTCATCCTCTGTTGTACTCTTCTTCTTCTGCCCTAAATCTTTCCCAGCATCAGAGTCTTTTAAATGAGTCAGCTCTTCACATCAGGTGGCCAAAATATTGGGGAGCTTCAGCTTCAACATCAGTCCTTCCAATGAACACCTAGGACCGATTTCCTTTTGAACGGACTAGTTGCATCTCCTTGCAGTCCAGGGGACACTCAAGAGTCTCTCCAACACCACAATTCAAACGCATCATTATTTCCATGCTCAGCTTTCTTCATAGTCCAACTCTCACATCCATACATGACTAATGGAAAAACCATAGCCTTGACTGGACAGACCTTTGTTGACAAAGTAATGCCTCTATTTTTTAATATGCTGTCTAGGTTGATCATAAATTTCCTTCCAAGGAGTAAGCGTCTTTTAATTTCATGGCTTCAGTCATCCTCTGCAGTGATTTTGGAGCCCAGAACAATAAAGTTAGCCAAGTACATTTTCTCTCTTTTTCCGTACCCCCTTTAAAAAATAATTATATCATTAATCTCATCTAGTTTAATTTTCTTTTTTTTTTTTTTTGTTTTCATCTCAGACCTTAGAATTTTCATCTCTAGAATTCTGATGTGAAGCTTTTTTATGTCTCCCGTTGTCTATTTTGGAGAAGGAAATGGCAACCCACTCCAGTATTCTTGCCTGGAGAATCCCATGGACAGAAGAGTCTAGCAGGCTATAGTCCATAGGGTTGCAAGAGTGGTACATGATTTAGCAACTAAACCACTACCATTGTCTGCTTAACATGTACAATTGTTATCTTTTTGAATATATAGCATAAAATTATAATAACTCATAAGATTCTTATGGATATTTTTAACACCAGCAACATTTTTTTTTTAATTTGCTTCAGTTGACTGTTTTTCTCCACATCGTGGATCATATTTTCCTTCCTCTTGCACATCTGGCAATTTTTTATTGAATTCCAGCTCCTGACTTTTATTATGTTAAGTGATGAATATTTTTATTCTGAAAAATATTCTTGAACTATATTCTGGATGAAGTTAAGTTTCTTGGAATGTTAGGATCCTTTTGAGGATAGCTGGCTTCTGAGTGCTTTTCCCAATGTCCCATGAATTACGTGATTTTTCTATTCTATGTGAGTTATTGGCAGTGTCACAGTTCTTTCTGATGGTTCTTTCTCTGATCCTGGGTGATTCATTCCCATGTATTCCCTAGTCATCTTTCAGCTGAGAACGTGTGGGAGATCCTCCATAGATCCGCAGAGCTGTCCCTTGATTTAGCTCTCTTCTATTCGGTTTTCAGCACTCTAAGCCCTAGCCTCCTTATTCTTTCCAGCATTCTAATTCTGATTCCTAAATTCAGGGAGATACCAGACTCCACAAGAATTAACTGTCCCAGCACTGTGCCCTAGAAACTCCCTGTAGACACTGAGTTAGGCTAATTACAAGACTCACCTCATTTGTTTCATTTTCCCTTAGGATCATTAAACTTTATTGCCTGATGTCCATTGTCTTAAAAATCATTATTTTATGTATTTTGTCTGGTTTTTGTATTTGTTTTCATTGGAAAAATAAACCCAATTCCTAGCATTCCATTTTGATCTGAAAAGGAATTACAACTTTCATTTTTGAATCTTCCTTTTATGCATACACGCAATACAGACATTAGTTAATAGAATGATTTCTTTTAATTCATAGAAAACAAATTACTATAGTGCACTTTAGAAGGTAAAACATAGTTTCAATTATGTTTTGAAACAAAGCATTTTGTTTTAAATTTTTTGAGTTCTTTGTTCAGTGACTCAGGATCTAATAAACCTACATAAAAACCAAAATTACTAATGTGATTATTATATTTTGGCATACTACAACCAATAATTCCTGCTAGGTGGTAGGACTCTGGGCTTCTGTGAAATGATTTTAGCTTAAAATTCTGGATTACTGTATATTAATCCCCAACTCATGCAGCCTCATTATTTCTTGTTCATAAGAAGCACATAGCTGAGCTGCCACATAAGGAAACCTTAGTCCAGAGAATGGTTGGGAGATTAGAACTTAGACCTGTTAAAATAATTGCTACTTTCAGAAGATGTCAGTGGCAGCTTTCCACCCCTACAAAGATCTGGTCAACTCAGGTGATTGCTCCTCCAAGTGGAAATACACTGTGACATCTCTGCTTTGTTCAGCCATCTCTGTGCAGATAATTTTCTGAATGTTTTCTATTAAAAATTAATAAATTTTAAATATGTCCATTTATACTTTCTGTGCAGTATTGTCTCTTGATAACATCTACACTCTTCATAATTGATAATATTTCTGGTATAAAATCTGTAGAGAAATTTAAAAATATTACTTCTTTAGTACTAATAGTTCAAACATTAAGAGTTAAAAAGAACAACATTTTTCTAGAATCTGCCTAAAATCGTGAAAGGGATAGTTTCATACAGTGGAAATTTATAAGAGTGCTTGAAAAAACAATCAAGTCATCAACATGCCTCAAATTTGGAGGAGTCTGAGATATAGTGCAGATAAACCTCAATGAAAGAAAGACAGTAAGGAAGGAGCCCACAGTTTCCCTTATTTTTAAGTATAGCCAATGTTCACAGACATATAGCAATCCCCACTACAGCCTGCAAATGAGGTTCTGTTGGGACAGGGAATAAAGTTAATTGTTCAATGACTTCCATCAATGCTGAGAAAGAAAATAAAGAAGCCTCTATGATAAGAAATCTAATGATAACATTAAGAAGAGCTAGCACTTATATGAACTAACTATATTCCAGGAACTGTTCAAATTTTATAAATCATCTAATCCCATTTGACCTGCAAATAACCCAATGAAGTAGGTATTATTGTTATTATCATCAGAGCCAGACTCTATCCATGATTTGATTACAGTAGATCTTATCAGAAAATGGGCCCTTTTTCTTCATGGGAATCTATGTGAATGACACAGATAGTTCAGTCAACAACTGTAATCTGTTTCCACAATTGATGACCCCAAAGAGGGTTGACTTTTTTTTTTTTTTTTTTAATTAGAGGGCAACAACATATAACAAATTCTCACTAGCTATTTATTTCACACGTGACTTTTACTGTAGTAGTTTTCCATATGATAGACAAAAAATCTAGATCATAAGTACAAATAGCAAGACTCAGATTTCTGATTTCTAAACAGAATGACTTCATCTGATACTGACTGACGTTTGCAGAGCTGGGAATTAGGCTAAAGATTTGCAGCGTCCTAGGAGACATCTGGTTTTTGCTTAGCTGAACAATCCATGAACAAACTTTAGGCACTTAGAGGAGCCACTATGAATCAAATACCCTAGTTTGAGCAGCATCACTTCAAGAGGTGTCATGAGGCAGAAAGGCCTCATAAACTAAGATATAGCTGACAGTTTGTTTTGTTTGTTTGTTTGCTTTTAATAAAGCCAAGATACAACTGGGGTCAGGAGCTGTGTTTCTGAATATGCCATTTCCATTTTGGGCCCTTAATACTTTGATAATCATTGGATACACAGATCTGCCACAAAATGCAAATACCAGGCCAGAGAGTCACATGACCTCTATGCATCAGGCATTTACTCTCAACAAGAGCCCAGTAGAAGGCTAATCCTAAAAGAAACCAGTCAATCCTAAAAGAAATCCACGCTAGATATTCATTGGAATTAATTATATTGAAGCTGAAGCTCCAGTACTTTGGCTACCTGATGCTGAGTGTTAATTCCGAGGCAGGTTGACAAGAAGTCTGGGGGTCCCCAAGGAGAGGGATATCTGGAATATTCAAGGAAGAGGAAAGGAAAAGCTTTTTTTTTCTCTACATTTCTTAGTCTTAGTCACATAAATATTTTTATCTTTAAGCCTGGAACTAATGATTACACAACAAACAACTCAGTTTAAACTCAAAGATGGGCTCGATAAAAGACAGAAATGGTATGGACCTATCAGAAGCAGAAGATATTAAGAAGAGATGGAAAGAATAAACAGAAGAACTGTACAAAAAAGATCTTCATGACCCGGATAATCATGATGGTGTGATAACTCATCTAGAGCCAGACATCCTNTCACAAAGAGTTGGAAATGACTGAGTGTCTGAACTGAACTGAAGGATTATATAACAAGGATGTATCCAACTTGAGGATAGTGTCTCCTTCCAGAAATCTGGCTAATTCTGTTATCTTAAAATGTAAATTATGGGAGTGGGTATAGTAAGATCTTTATAACCTCCAGACATTCTTTTGGTTCATTGTAATAACTAATTAAAAAATACATAACTCCCTTGTTTACACTTGGGAGGGGGCATTCTCCACCCACCTTCTGATGTCTGTGTCAGAAGCTTTCTCTATCTCTTTTATATTTTAATAAAACTTTATTAAACAAAAGCTGTGAGTGATCAAGCCTCATCTCTGGCCCTGGATTGAATTCTTCTCCGGAAGCCAAGAATTCTGGGGTCTTTCATGTTTCAGCAACAACCTCTCAATGCAAAGAGCCAACTCACTGGAAAATACTTTGATACTGTGAAAGTTTGAAGGCAAAGGAGGAGAGGGTGACAGACGATGAGATTGTTAGAGAGCATCACTAATTCAATGACCATAAATTTTAGCAAACTCTGGGATATAGTGAAGGACAGGGAGGCCTGGTGTGCTGCAGTCTATGGGGTTACAAAGGTCGAAAAAATACTTAGTGACTGAACAACAGCAAGATAAATATCTACTTTTCAAAAGAAATGTACCTGATATAGATGAGCCTATTTGCAGGTCAAGAATAGAGACATTGATGTAGAGAAGGGGCTTGTGGATACAGGGTTAGAAGGGGAAGGTGGGATAAATGCAGAAAGTAGCATTGACATATATACACTACCACGTGAAAAATAGATAGCTAGTGGGACACAGCTGCATAGCACAGGAGTTCAGCTCTGTGCTTTGTGATGGCTAGAGGGGTGGGATGAGGAGATGTGAGAGAGGTTCAAGGTGGAGGGAATATATGTGTGTGTATTGCTGATTCACTTTTTAAAGCAGAAACTAGCAGACCATTGTAAAGCAATTATATTCCAAATTAAAAAAAAAAAAAAAAAGAGGTATATCTGGAAGCTCTAACAGGGAGATTTTAAGTTCAAAACTCAAGGACCACCTCTGGGTAGAGATTGTCTCCCTTTTCCAGAGGTTCCAATCAACAGTCATCAGACACAGAGACTTGTTCTGTCTTTTTGTCCAAAAAGCCCAACAAGGGGCTAGGCCTCCTTTTTTGATGCCAGGGGCCCAAAGAGACAGTAGTTTTTCCTTGACTATTGAATGGATAATCATGAATGTTCACACATAGTCCCAAAACACTTTGGTACTTATCAAAGGAATGGATTGTATCATTACATTGATGACAGAGATATGTTAATAGGACAACTGAGACTCCTGCTTCTGACCTACCGCACACAGACATCATCTGTAAAGGAAAGCATCGGGCCTCAGGTGGGAAAGAATCTCATGCTAAGTCATGACCCATCCACTGTTGCAAAAGCCAAGAAACATTGTATTCACTAGTCTCTCTCTATGTGAGCTCTTCCATAATCAGACTGACTTTCTGGCACTTGTAGAATGGGGAAGTTCCAAAAACTCACCAATTCCTACCATACGAGTAGGTCTAGAAGCAACAAAACAGTGCAGTGAATTAGCCCAAAGGCCCCCAAACATACGACCATGTTAGCTTTCTTTTCCCACAATGAATCTTGCTGAATCCCAACAATTGAATCCAGATGTCTCCTCCTCACACAAGTCTGAGTAAGATGGAGATTTGGGTATCTGCATCTACTACTACTACTGTTAAGTCGCTTCAGTCGTGTCTGACTCTGTGCGACCCCATAGATGGCAGCCCATGAGGCTCCTCTGTCCCTGGGATTCTCCAGTTAAGAATACTGGAGTGGGTTGCCATTTCCTTCTCCATCTAACAGTCAAAAAAGTTTGAGTCCTTCCCTCCCCTGATCTATTTTCCCAAATTATATCCATAGAATGAATACTCAGCCTATTTTCTCAAAGCAGCTGACAGTGGCCATGAAGAGAGACTCATTTGGGTAGCTTGTTTCAAGCTTACTTCCTACCCTGAAGCATCATTAAAAGTTAAATAATTGCTCTTAACTTCATCCCATCACTTGTTGCCCATAACGAGAGCATTTGCTACTAGTCCTGGAAAGTATTCTCATATCCTTTAACCTGGGGATATGAGAAACATAAAATCCTTTCACTTTCTTCTTTTAGAAAGTCATGTCTCTGTTGGTATTCCATCCTTCAATTATCTCCAAAATTGTTACAAATGGTCTGAGAGTTTGCCCTACTTACAACCTAATAAGTTAGGTTATCACACTTTTATAGATATTGGTAGAAGACATAAGACTCCTGGATCAGTACCAGCTTCAGATTTGCTTTGTTTGTTCCCCTTGTCCCACAAATTCCAAGAAATAGGTACAGAGGTGAGCACAGCTGCACTCAGTGGGCTAGTGTTATAGTTAAGAGACCCTGAGCTTAAGAAAACCCCAGTTTTATAAAAGGGTCTGTAAGTAAACCCACCTAACATTTGGCCCAGAGGGAGATAGTATTCCTTTTATCTCAGGAAATAATGCCTCTGTCCTTCTGTCTTACAATGGATTTTGCAATATAAAACAAAGCTTTATCTTTCAAGGGTTTTGAGATTTTTAAAAAAAAACTTTGAAACTATTCTCTTGAACAAGAACTGTTATACATGTTCAGAAATACTATGAAGAATTGTCCCCCAAAATAACATTTTCCATCTTCTTTTTCCAACATTACTAAGGTGGCCTGTGTCTTATTGTGTACAGACAAAAATATGAATGAGAAATTAAAGACACTGGAGAATTTGCTGAATATCTGATTATGGTAAATTGTAGATACATATTAATAGAGAGATGAAAACATCAGTGTGACAGTAAAATACAGATATCTGATTATTTCATGAACATTACAATATTATGTGTGAGTGCCAAGTCATTTCAGCCTCATCCAACTCTTTTGCAATGCTGTGGACTATAGCCTACTAGGCTCTCTCTCCATGGGATTCTTCAGTAAAGAATACTGGAGTGGGTTGCCATGCCTCCTCCAGGGGTTAAGGGTGGGAATAAAATGGAAAAGATTTAACTTGAAAAAAAAGAAATAAAATCCACTATTTACGGTCTCTGTAAGTCTCCAGAATGGGGTAGTAGCAGAGATGAGAAATTTTGTTAGAGTTTATACAAGGAACATATTTTCTAAACTATGCTTGCATTCTCACTCATTACATGTAATGAGTAGCTAACTATGAAAATTATACTAAGGATGTGAGCAGTATGCAGTCAGATCAGAAAAAAAAAATTACTCTTGAAGAATCACTGACTAGTACTGAATACAATACGACTCTTCAAATGTTTATTGGCTTCTCTTTACTGTGAAAACTGGATTCTCTGGTGTCAGAGCTGTCAGCCCCGTGAAGGACTCAAGCACCGAGGAAAACTACTGCTTTTCATTCCCAAGATGTAAGTAACAGAGGCTTTTTAACTCTTGGCAACTCCAGTGCTTGCTTTATTGTAAAGTCACAAAGACTGATAAAATAGGAATCAGAAGTATACTTTGACTGTGTGTAAAGTCACAAAGACTGATAAAATAGGAATCAGAAGTATACTTTGACTGTGTGGTTGACAAACCCCTGAATAGGAAAATATGTTTGTACTCGCTCATACTGCTTGGTATGCCTCATGGCAGAGTCAATCTCTTTCCCCATTAAATCGTTGGCATCAAACACCACCATCAGTAAATTTTACCTCCGTGTCAAAAGTAGGAATTAAAATTGAGAATTTATCATCTTTTCTTCCTTTTTTTGCTAAATAATTATCCTGCCTTTATTTTGATACTCTCCTCTTTTCTTATATCTTAATAGTATATGAAAAGATTAAAGGACCAGAATGAAAGATTCAAGTAATGTTTCTTTTCCTGGAGTGGGGATTTGGGGAGTGGGATTCATATGCTTGTGGGTATCACTCACTACTTACAAATATAGTGTTAATCCAGACATCTGATCTCTCTAAAACTCTATAAAGCATTCCTAACACTATTTAATTTTAATGAGATGTTTACTTGAAGATGATTCATCTAATTCCAAATGTGATTTAAAATAAACCTGAAAATGCCTTGGAAAACCCAAATATAGTGATCTCTCTAGTTGTTCCACAAAACTAATAAAAACTGCTATAAAAAAATAAAATGTCAGTAAGCAATCAGTTAATACATACATATTTAGAATGTACTTTTTGGTAGACTGCTACATGTTTTAGCAATGCACAAATCAATAAAGGCAAAATTCTGGCTTAAGGAGTCAATATTTTGATAACTTAAGATAATACATGGTAATATGTGGTAAAAGTGAACATTGTTGGTCGCTCAGTCACTTCGGACACTTTGCGACTCCCTGGGATATAGCCCACCAGGCTCCTCTGTGGAATTCTCCAGGCAAGAATACTAGAGTGGGTAGCCACCACCTTCTCCAGGGGATCTTTCTGACCTAGACATTGAACCTGGGTCCCCTGCAATGCGGGAAGATTCTTTAAAGTCTGAGCCACCACAGAAGCCCAAGGTATGTAGTATGCATTAAACCCATGTTTTATAGATTTCCTGATATATGGCTAAGAATAAGAGCTTTGTAGTTAAATATTACATTGAAAAAGTAAAGCAAAACACTCATTATTAATTCACATAACCATCTTTAATCATTTAATAAATCTTAGGACAAATTTATTTACATTTTAGGAACAATTGGAGGTTTATAAATAGCTATTACATATTTGACAGTATTATATATTGTAGAATTCATTTCAATTAATGGTAGCATCAAATCAAGGTGTTAAGGAACAACAAACCACACAGGAGCAATTATTTCTCACATTAATGGAAACATAAATGTGTAGTAATATAATTGGAAATTTTAGCTCTAATTCAGTCTTTCTTTACACATTCTTTACTGAGATATAATTCATGTACAATAAAAGTCACTCATTTATGGTATACAATTCACTGATTATTTGTCTAATCACAGAGTTGTACAACTAGCATTGCAATCTAATTTTAGAACATTTTTGTCATACTGAAAAGAAATACATACCCATTAGCAGCCAATTTTATCCCCTCCATTTAATTTCCTCACTCTGTAGGCAGTAACCAATTTACTTTCTATCTTAGTGGATTTTCCTACTCTGGGCATTTCATATGAATGGACTCACACAATATGTTGTCCTTCATAACTGCTTTCTTTCACATCTAAATTATTTTTAAAACACTGAGGAAGTGCTAGTCAGTCAGTCACTCAGTTCAGTCACTCAGTCATGTCCAATTCTTTGCAACTCCATGAATCACAGCATGCCAGGCCTCCCTGTCCATCACCAACACCCGGAGATTCGGTGTTGAGTCGGTGATGCCCTACACCATCTCATCCTCTGTCGTCCCCTTCTCCTCCTGCCCACAATCCCTCCCAGCATCAGAGTCTTTGCCAAGGAGTCAAGTCTTCGCATGAGGTGGCTGAAGTATTGGAGTTTCAGCTTTAGTATCAGTCCTTCCAATGAACACCCAGGGNCCTGTCCATCACCAACACCCGGAGATTCGGTGTTGAGTCGGTGATGCCCTACACCATCTCATCCTCTGTCGTCCCCTTCTCCTCCTGCCCACAATCCCTCCCAGCATCAGAGTCTTTGCCAAGGAGTCAAGTCTTCGCATGAGGTGGCTGAAGTATTGGAGTTTCAGCTTTAGTATCAGTCCTTCCAATGAACACCCAGGGCTGATCTTCTTCAGAACAGATTGGTTGGATCTCCTTGCAGTCTAAGGGATTCTCAAGAGTCTTAAACACCACAGTTCAAAAGCATCAATTCTTCGGCACTCAGCTTTCTTCACAGTCCAACTCTCACATCCATACATGACCACTGGAAAAACCATAGCCTTGACTAGACGGACCTTAGTCGGCAAAGTAATATCTCTGCTTTTGAATATGCTATCTAGGTTGGTCATAATTTTCTTCCAAGGAGTAAGCGTCTTTTAATTTCATGGCTGCAATAACCATTTGCAGTGATTTTGAAGCCCCCAAAATAAAGTCTGACACTGTTTCCACTGTTTCCCCATCTATCTGCCATGAAGTGATGGGACCGGATGCCATAATATTCATTTTCTGAATGTTGAGCTTTAAGCCAACTTTTTCCCTCTCCTATTTCACTTTCCTCAAGAGGCTTTTGAGTTCCTCTTCACTTTCTGCCATAAGGGTAGTGTCATCTGCATATCTGAAGTTATTAATATTTTTTCTGGCAATCGTGATTGCAGTTTGTGCTTCATCCAGCCCAGCATTTCTCATGATGTACTCTGCATATAAGTGAAATAAGCGGTTTGACAATATACAGCCTTGATGTACTGTTTTTCCTCTTTGGAACCAGCCTGTTGTTCCATGTACAGTTCTAACTGTTGCTTCCTGATCTGCATATATGGTTCTGCAAGAGGCAGGTCAGGTGGTCTGGTATTCCTATCCCTTTCAGAATTTTCCACAGCTTATTATGATCCACACAGTCAAAGGATTTGGCATAGTAAATAAAGCAGAAATTGATGTTTTTCTGGAACTTTCTTGCTTTTTCCAAGATCCAGAGGATGTTGGCAATTTGATCTCTGGTTCCTCTGCCTTTTCTAAAACCAGCTTGAACATCTGGAAGTTCACAGTTCACGTATTGCTAAATCGTGGCTTGGAGAATTTTGAGCATTACTTTACTGGCATGTGAGATAAGTGCAATTTTGTGGTAGTTTGAGCATTCTTTGGCATTGCCTTTCTTTGAGATTGGAATGAAATCTGATCTCTTCCAGTCCTCTGGCCACTGCTGAGTTTCCCTAATTTGCTAACATATTGAGTGCAGTACTTTGACAGCATCATCTCTTAAGATTTGAAATAGCTCCACTGGAATTCCATAACCTCCACTAGATTTGTTTGTAGTGATGCTTTCTAAGGCCCACTTTACTTCACATCCAGGGTTATTGGCTCTAGGTGAGTGATCACACCATCGTGATTATCTTGGTTTTGAAGATCTTTTTTGTACAGTTCTTCTTCTGCATATTCTTGCTTCTTCTTAATATCTTCTGCTTCTGTTAGGTCCATACAATTTTGTCCTTTATTGAGCCCATCTTTGCATGAAATGTTCCCTTGTACCTCTAATTTTCGTGAAGTCTCTAGTCTTTCTCATTCTGTTCTTTTCCTCTATTTCTTTGCATTGATCGCTCTGTGGAAGGCTTTCTTATCTTTCCTTGCTGTTCTTTGGAACTCTGCATTTAGATGCTTATATCTTTCCTTTTATCCTTTGCTGTTCACTTCTCTTCTCTTCACAGCTATCTGTAAGGCCTCCCCAGACAGCCATTTTAATTTTTTGCATTTCTTTCCATGGGGATGGTCTTGATCCCTGTCTCCTCTACAATGTCACAAATCTCCATCCATAGTTCATTGGGCATTCTATATATCAGATCTAGTCCCTTAAATCTATTTCTCACTTCCACTGTATAATCATAAGGAATTTGATTTAGGTCATACCTGAATGGTCTAGTGGTTTTCCCTACTTTCTTCAATTTAAGTCTGAATTTGGCAATAAGGAGCTCATGATCTGAGCCACAGTCAGCTCCTGGTCTTGTTTTTGTTGACTATATAGAGCTTCTCCATCTCTAGCTGCAAAGAATATAATGAATCTGATATCAGTGTTGACCATCTGGTGATGTCCATGTGTAGAGTCTTCTCTTGTGTTGTTGGAAGAGGATGTTTGCTATGACCAGTGTGTGGTCTTGGCAAAACTCTGTTAGCCTTTGCCCTGCTTCATTCTGTATTCCAAGGCCAAATTTGCCTGTTACTATAGGTGTTTCTTGACTCCCTACTTTTGCATTCAAGTCCCCTATAATGAAAATGACATCTTTTTGGGTGTTAGTTCTAAAAGGCCTTGTAGGTTTTCATAGAGCCATTCAACTTCAGCTTCTTCAGCATTACTGGCTGGGGCATAGGCTTGGATCACCATGATATTGATTGGTTTGCCATGGAAACAAACAGATCATTCTGTCCTTTTTGAGACTGCATCCAAGTACTGCATTTCAGACTCTTTTGTTGGCCATGATGGCTACTCCATTTTTCTGAGGGATTCCTGCCTACAGTAGTAGATATAATGGTCATCTGAGTTAAATTCACCCATTCCAGTCCATTTTAGTTCGCTAATTCCTAGAATGTCGATGTTCACTCTTGTTATCTCCTGTTTGACCAATTCCAATATGCCTTGATTCATGGACCTGACATTCCAGGTTCCTATGCAATATTACTCATTACAGCATCTGACCTTGTTTCTTTCATCAATCACATCCACAACTGGGTATTGTTTTTGCTTGGCTCCATCCCTTTATTCTTTCTGGAGTTATTTCTCCACTGATTTCCCATAGCATATTGTGCACCTACAGACCTGGGGAGTTCCTCTTTCAGTATCCTATCATTTTGCCTTTTTCTACTGTTCATGGGGTTCTCAAGGCAAGAATACTGAATTGGTTTGCCATTCCCTTCTCCAGTGGACCACATTCTGTTCTCCACCATGACCTGCCTGTCTTGGGTGGCCCCACATGGCATGGCTTAGTTTCATTGAGTTAGATAGGTTGTGGTCCGTATGATCAGACTGGCTAGTTTTCTGTGATTATGGTTTCAGTGTGTCTGCCCTCTGATGCCGTCTCGCAACATCTACTGTCTTACTTGGGTTTCTCTTTTCTTGGACGTGGGATATCTCTTCATGGCTGCTCCAGCAAAGTGCAGCCGCTACTCTTTACCTTGGATGAGGGGTATCTCCTCATGGCCACCTCTCCTGACTTTGAATATGGAGCAGCTCCTCTCAGCCCTCCTGTGTCCACACAGCCGCTACTCCTTGGAGGTGGGTTTGCTCCTCTTGGCTGCCGTCCCTGACCTTGGACGTGGTGTAGCAGCCCCTGCAAGATGGAAGGAGGGGAACATCATGTTTAAAATCAAACTTCACACCTGCCAGAGATGTTTGGAGGGCACAAACAAAACCTTGTAGGCACCAGTACCCAGGGAAAGAAGCAATGACCTTCACAAGATGGAAGAGACAGAGCCTATTTATTCAATACATTACTATTTTTACTTTGTGCCAAATATTTAATAGACATGGAGGTTGTGTTGGTGGGGAAGATGAGTATTATTTTCTTAGAAATTTTATAATCAATAAAAATATAAAATTAAGCCAGGGTTAGAAATAGTTTAAATTAATTACCATAATATGGTAAGAAAAGAGTGTAATATGAGTAGACAAATTAGTCTGATAGGAGTGCTGAAAAGTTCCCAAAATATTTATATAGAATTATATATTGTGAAGATGCTTAACCTTTAGAAAAATTTTCTGGAAATAGATTTTTGTTTTTCTTATCTGGGATACAATGGTGTCGACTTAAAAAAATGCACGAAGTGAGAGTTATGAGTTAAGTTTTATTGGAAGCAAAATGACTGTAGCCCAGTATTGGACCCCTCAGACAGCTCTTAGAAAATGCTCCAAAGAAGTAAGGTGGGGGTGGGGGGATGTTAGTATATATTTGATTTTTGCTGAAGGGTGACATACATGCAATCAACTACTTATTATTCCAGAAGGTTTCTACCAGTCTCATGAAACCTTTCCTAGTCACAGAGAACCATCATCACCATGAAGGATTTTAGTGCTTTTCTAGATATAAGGAGATACAAGAATTGGACTCACAAAAATCGGCTTCTGAAAATATCTAACATCTGAAGACCTCTCCTGTCAATTTTTTTTCCCCATCACAGAGTGCCTTATTTCTGCTCTCCACCCTGAACTCCTTTCAAGGGGTATTGAAGGTCAGGAGCTCCAGCAGCATATGACTTAATCCTTACAGAAGTAGATGGCAATTGCCCATGGCAAGTGCCAATTTGTAGTTGACAGGGACAATGGCAGAACATAGAACACTTCTTAACTTTATACAACCTAGAGAGTCCTTCTGATATGTAAGCAAATTGTTATATAAAAGCTAAATGGAATAAAGATCTGTTTCAGAAACAAAGAATTCTAGAAGCTGTGGAATTGGAAATAATGGGCCAGAGGTTAAGCACTATTCTTCCAATGATTGTAAGTCTATACTTTGAATGGTAAAACACATTACTTTTCATTTAAGATCCCAAGAGCTGAAATTCTGACTTATAAACCCAAGGGAAGAATTTGGAAATAACTGCCCTTAGAAAAAAGATCAATAGATACAGGCATCTGAGCGTTAATTACACTCACAATCAACTCATAAGTATTAAAGCAGTCTCCATATTTCCAGTCAGATTTTAGTGTTGTTTTTGCTCAGTCTCTAAGTCATGTCCAACTCTTTAAGACCCCATGGACTGCAGCACACCAAACTCCTCTGTCCTCCACTATCTCCTGGAGCTTGTTGAAATACATGTCCATTGAGTTACTGATGCTCTCTAACCATCTCATCCTCTGCCACCCCCTTCTTCTTTTGCCTTCCATCTTTCCCATTATTAGGATCTTTTCCAGTGAGTTAGCTCTTTGCATCAGGTGGCCAGAGTCTTGAAGCTTCAGCTTCAGCATCGGTCCCTCAAATGAAAATTAAGGATTGATTTTCCTTAGGACTGATTGGTTTGATCTCTTTGCAGCCCAAGCAACTCTCAAGTCTTCTCTAGCACCACAATTGGAAAGTACCAATTCTTTGATGCTCAGCCTTCTTTATGGTCCCACTGTCAGATCCATACATGACTACTAGAAAAACCATAGCCTTTACTATATGGACTTCTGTCAGCAGAGTTTTTAGTGCCTTGTTCTAAATATGAGCAGAGAACAAAGAATTATCATACATCTCAGGAAAACCTCTGTCATTAAAGGCAGTGGTTAAAACAATTTTTTTAATGATTAAATCTTTGGAGATTAAGTCTACCCTCCTGGAGTACTGAGCTCATTGAAAAAAAATGATTGAAAAGAGCAGCTCAGATAAGAAAAGAATTATTACTTTCATTATTGATAATTCTCATATTGAAGAATGTGACATATTGGTGGCCAAGTCAAGTTTGTTAAGCCAAATACCAGACTGAAACAGAATCACTCACCTCACGAGTGGTAGCACTGAGAAAGCAAGGCTTTGCTGCTAAAGGACGGCTGAGCCTTAGCTGAAAAACATTTGTGGTATGAAGGAAGAAAACATAGCAAATCTTTCCTCGCTTAGGGAAACTCACTGACAAGACGAAGAGGGGAAAAAGACTGGTGAGCCAGGCCCCATTTATCCTTCCAAAGTAGATTAAATGACCCTACAGTCTGGAACAAAAGGACACAAAGTAATGGAATAAGATGCTAGTGGGCATCTCTACATGGAAGCAAATCACCAACCAGTTATTTATATATCCACCTGGGATCACAGGTAGACTGTGTATCTTTTGGCAGCAGATGGCTCTGACATTCAACAGCAGAGCGTCCACTGCATCAATGTCAAGCCAAAAGTTTACACCATACTGCATGTCCCATTGCAAATTATGTCCAGACACACTGACCAAGATGTCAATTAAAAAGTTGTTCAAAAAGATCAAAGGACATCACAAAAACACTGCAATAGTAAAAACTGCTAGCCACAGAGGGATGCCAGAAATTTTATTACAAACCTCCTCTCATTATACATTTTTACAGAAATAGTTAAATCCAAACATTAAACTCTTTGGGAAGTGAGTGTCCAAAGTTATTTTAAAAACCCCATGATATCAAAGATAAAAATCTAATCCCTGTACTGATTATTCAAAAGTAATAAAATGAAAAGTCCAAATGTATCCCTCCTCTGTTCAGTCTCCACTGGAGTGTGATGGAGGGGCACTGGTTTCTTGAATAGCTGTGTGTCTTCCACAAGTTTGGGCTAAGTTCTTTTGAGGCCTCAGGATTGAAAGTATCCCATGGTTCTCATTTTGTAGAATATAGACAGCAAAATTAGATGAAAAAGGTTATCAAAGCCTTAGCTATATGCACACCAAATTTAGAAAACAAGGTAATGCTAGTGATAAAGAAATCACCTACAAATGCAGGAGACAGAAGAGACACGGGTTCGATCCATGAGTCAGGAAGACCCCCAGAGGAGAAACTGGCAACCCACTCCAGTATTCTGGCTGGGAAATCCTATGGACTTGGGATCCTGGCAGGTTACAGTCCATGGAGTTGCAAAGAGTCAGACAGGACTGAAGCATCTTAGCCCACACACAACTGGGATTTAAAGCAGTAATTTGCCCTCACTCCTTGAAAAACAAAGAAACAAACAAAAAAAAAATGTTTCTAAAAGTCAGTAAAATTGACCCTTGAACAACTTAGAAGTTCAAGACACTGACTCCCCTTCAGTTAAAAATTGACCCTCCATAGCCACATTTCCACATCCTTGAATTCACTGAACTAAGGATCTGTTGTACTGCAGTAATTACTATTCAAAAAAATCCCTGTAAGTGGACCTGTACAGTTCAAACCCATGTTGTCCAAAGGCCACATGTACTTCTTGTGTGAAAGACCAAAGCAGAGGCTGAATTTTACCTGAGCAAAGATAGCTAAGGCAGAAAGGACTGGTGTTTAGCTTGCCATGAGGCCAGTCTATGCCAGATGACTAGAGTCCACTTTCTTAACTGAAACTCAATTTCCCATTAAAAAAAGTCACCTTATTCAACAATATAATTACTATGGTCTGCAGGGAACACATGTCATATCTTGTCATTCTGTCTTTTCTCTCAAAGTGTCATTTGCCACATTTCTGTTTTCTGCAAAATTTCAAAATGTATGGGATAAACAGCTCCACTAAGAGGTCTTTTTACAGGAGATTTTGTTTTCCTTCCAGCATGCTCAGAATCCTTTCATTTCTTATTCCCTTTGAGCCCTTTGATGACCATCTCATATGAGTGATTTCAGATGATACCTCAGATATGCAGATGATATACAGATGATACCACCGTAATGGCCACCTGATTCAAACAGCTGACTCCTTGGAAAAGACCTTGATGCTGGGAAAGTTTGAGGACAGGAGGAGAGGGGGTAACAGAGGATGAGATGGTTGGATGTTATCATTGCCTCAGTGGACATGAGTTTGGGCAAACTCTAGCAAACAGTGAAGGACAAGGAAGCCTGCCATGCTGCAATTCATAGGATCACAAAAAGTCAGAGACAATTGAGCAACTGAGAAACAACATTACTGCATTGGCAGTGGACTCTTCTCCTATCTGTTTTGATCTAGAGCTTTAAGTTCTGGGATCCAGTGGCTGCTTTTTGCTGTAGGGTAGATTAGCATCTGTAAAAACTGCTTCTGAGGAAAGGTTTTTCTCTTTCCCCACCATTTGTTACAGTGACAGAATTAGCTGCAGAAA
Organism: Neotragus moschatus; assembly: GCA_006410615.1. Taxonomy (NCBI): domain Eukaryota; kingdom Metazoa; phylum Chordata; class Mammalia; order Artiodactyla; family Bovidae; genus Neotragus; species Neotragus moschatus. Next base: position 694,731 of record SJYA01000056.1, on the reverse strand, counting down.
TTTCTTGGCCTGAAGCTCCCACTGATGATTTAAAAGCTAACAACCTAAGGTAAACTGATCACTTCGCTCTATGCTTGTCAAGATTTCATCTTTATTCAGCTGCTTGATAAAAGAAATATCCTGAGTAAAATATCCTGCTGCCTCTTTTTACCAGTAGTGGTGAAAAGTTTATTTTCCTCTTTCAGGAAAGATCAGCTAAGTTTATATCCCATTAATGTATTTTATCATTTGGTCAATTTTTTTTTCTCTAATGATTATATTTTCAAGCATAGTTATTTAAATTCTGAAAATTTGCTATTCAACCTGAATTCCTTATTTTCCTTACATTTCTACTTCTTACAGTCACATTATGATTTTTTTTCTAACACATTTCTATACAGATCTTTGGGGCTAAAATAGAATTCACTGCTCAAACAAGTCTCCTCCACCACTGCTTTCCTGGGTTAGATAATTTGATCCAAGAAATAATCCAATCAATATTCAGTACAGAACTGCAGCTACCATATTCTTTTTTTTATGATCTCCACTCCACCCTCAACCATCTCCTTTTTGCCTGAAACCCAAAATTTCATGGCTTAGAAATGCCAACAAATTCTCAAGCATAGATTCTAAATTCCCTAAATTTCCCAAGTATGCACTTTCAAAGTAGAGGATTATTTTGTGTCCCCATCCCTGAGAATTGTGTCACTTTTGAACTTGCCATTTACTAAATATGTTTCATTTCTTGAACAATAAATTTAGTCTCCCAGTAATTTATTCTTCAAGGTAGGAAAATCAATCTGAAATGTAACCTGATATAGTTGAACGTAATTAAAACTTTAAGTTCTTTCTAGGATACTCCAGAGATTTCCCTGGTAGCACAGCTGCTAAAGAATCCACCTGGGTTTGATCTCCAGGTTGGGAAGATCCCCTGGAGGAGGGAATTGCCTGGAGAAACCCCGTGGACAGAAGAGCCTGGTGGGCTACAGTCCATGGGATCGCAAAAGTCAGATGCGGCTAAGCACAGCACAGGATATTCGTGTGATAAATAAAGATGGCTGATTTATGTCAATGTATGGCAAAATGAGTATAGTATTGTAAAGCAAAACAAACTAAAAAATAAAAAATTTTTTAAAAAAAAGGAAATGAGAAACAAAGTAATTAACTGAATTCTATGTTTATTCATGAAAGTAAATATAGTTGTATTTTGCTTTGTACAAAAATGTGAAAATGTTGGTTACTCAGTTGTGTGCAACTCTTTGTGAACCCATGGACTGTAGCCTGCCAGGCTCCTATGTCCACACAATTCTTCAGGTAAGAAACTGGACTGGGTTGCCAGTCCCTTCTCCTGGGAATCTTCCAGATCCAGGGACTGAACCCATGTCTCCAGCATTGCAGGCAGATTCTTTACCATCTGAACCACCATGGAAGCCCATTCCAAATGTAAAAAATGTATAACTGTAGAAAAAAATTAACATTATACAAAATTATTATGTATGGAAACATGGTTTTAGGGATTTTTCCTCTATTTCAGCCATTCTTATGCTTGATAGAACACGATCATTTTTGAGATCTATCTTGCCTCTAAAATCTTAAACTCAAGTGTGGCACTCTGGATCCAAGCTCTTCCATGGTTTTTCATCCTTTATTAGTAATTAATTAGTCTTCTGAAATCTTTTCATTTTTTAAATCTCCTTATACTTTACTTATGATCCATAATTTCAAGCATTTTTTAGAAATCCTTTTGTGGACAGCAACTTTGACATAGTGTCGTTCTCCCACACTAACTCCAGCCACAAAGAATTCTAACTGCCCAGTGTCTCTACTCCTCATCTCGGCTCCCAGACACTACTGGAAGACGACAAACACAGACAAATAAAATCATACAACTGCACATAAATGTGGCAATAAAAGCCCACGTTCTAGTGGGGTGGAAGGAGGCTCAAAAGGAAGAGTATATAGGTATACACATAGCTCATTAATTTTGCTTTACATCAGATGGCAACCCACTCCAGTATTCTTGCCTGAAGAATTCCATGGACAGAGGAGCCTGGCAAGACTATAGTCCATTGGTTCTTGAAGAGTCGACAAAACTGAGTGACTAACACAAACAAAAAGAAACCATCACAACATTGTAAGGCAATTAAACTCCAATTAAATAAAATTTTTAAAAAATCGTGTTCTCTAACCATATATGTCAAAGTATAACCAGTATTACTATGAATTCCCAGTAACTTCCTTGCCATTTCTGTAACTATTTCAGTCTTTTAATATTTCTGTCAGTCATCTGCTTCCAACACTATTATGGACAAAGCAACTCAACCTTTCAATACATTTCTCTCCAACTATGTGTTCTCTCCTTTGATTTTTGAATTTAGCCCCTCGTGTATTATCTCAGGGAAAAACCTAGGCATTCTTTTCTTTGTCTGCCTGTTGCCAAAATTGCCAACTCACCAGCTTTGTTTCTAATAATCTCTCTTTTCCTATCTGTGACAGAAAAGAAAGTGTCTTTGAACCTCTCAAAGACTGACTCGTTTATGTGTAATCTGGATCCCTGAATATCTTTCTATAGGTTTCATTACTGAACTTATCTTTCTATTTTACAATATCGGTTTATCCTTTTCCACTGGGTCATTCTCATAAGACCACAGACCTAATCTATTAGGTCCTGTCTTAAAACAACACTCCTTCTCTAGTCTTAACTTTTCATGATTTTATTTTCTTCATTTATCTGTCCCATTCCATTGCCTGTTTCTATGCTACCTGTTATAGGAACACCATAAAATAGTCATTTATAATCCTTGCCTCTGCTTCTCCCTTACCTCCACTTTGAACTCATTCCAGTCTATTACTGCAACCAGGACTGGGCTACATGATTATGCAGGTCCCAGGGCAAAATGAAAGTGCAGGGTCTGTTAAAAATAAAATATACAAAAAAATTAAGTAACTCTGTAAAAATGTGGTTTTATTAAAAAATGTTTTTCTATTTACTTATTTTTAATATAATTTTTTTTTATTTTAATTGGAGGTTAATCACTTTACAATATTGTATTGGTTTTGCCATACATCAACGTGAATACACCACAGGTATACATGTGTTCCCCATCCTGAACCCCCCTCCCTCCACCCTCCTTGTACCATCCCTCTGGGTTGTTCCAGTGCAAATAGTGATACATGAGTAGCAATATAAACTTGCTAATTGAAAGACAGCAATTTGTTTTATAATTTTATGTGAGAAATAATAACACTTTTAATATATTATCTTGACTGATCATAAGATTCTTCTGGCTCACTCTTCTGCAAATTCATTTATCTGATCATCAACATTTATCCATTCAGCATTTTGCTTTCAACTAATAGAATTCAAAGTGACATCAGTTGTTTTGGCAAATAGGAGACTGCAAACAATATTTGATAAATATTTATTTTGAGAAAAATCTTCCTGCTGATGTAACTGTTACTAGAGCTGTTTAGAGCATTTTATACATGGTGATAGCATTCAAATAAATTAAGATAATTTATTTGAAATATACATTTTAGTATATCAAAAGCTGATGATTCTGAGGGAACAATTTTCTAAAAGAATTCATTTTTTATACACACCAGTTTCATGTCAGTCTGAATTTAATGTTTGATGTAAATTTATACAATGGCATTTTAATTTTTCCTCTGACATTTCCTATAACATGTGGAGGTTACATAAAAAAAAAAAAATGACTTCCTAACATGACTACAGTTCAGAATCCAGTTAACCTGTCTTATTACTGTATCTTTAGCCACAAAGAAAACAAGTTTAACACTCTCTTATTTGTTAGTTACTTGTTCATCTAAAGCAACTTATGAAAATAGAGTTCTTTTCTATTTAACTTGATGAACTTTAAACTTAATTTAGGAGATTAGGATCGACATATACACAATTGTATATAAAACAGTTAACTAATGAGAACCTACTGTATAGCACAGGGAACTCTACCCAATGCTCTGTGGTGATTCAAATGGCAAAGAAATCTCAACAGAAAGGATATATATATATATATATATATATATATATATATATGACCCACTTTGTTTTATATTAGAAAATAATACAACATTGTAAAATGCCTATACTCCAATAATCTATTTTTTAAAGTTTCAGTCTCTAGATGTGTCAGTTTAGTTCAGTTCAGTCACTCAGTGATGTCTGACTCTACAATCCCCTGGAATGAAGCAAGCCAGCATTCCTTGTCCATCAAAAACTCCCAAAGTTTACCCAAACTCATGTTGGTGATGCCATCCATCTCATATTCTGTCATCCCCTTCTCCTTTTGCCCTCAGTCTTTCCCAGTATCAGGTTCTTTGGCAGTGAGTCAGCTCTTCTCATTAAGTGGCCAAAGCATTGGAGTTTCAACTTCGGTATCAGTCCTTCCAGTGAATATTCAGGACTGTTTTCCTATAGGACGGACTGGTTGCTATCCAAGGGATTCCCAAAAGTCTTCTCCAACACCGCAGTTCAGAAGTATCAATTCATCCATGCTCAGCTTCTTTTTTATAGTCCAACTCTCACATCCATCCATGACTACTTGAAAAACCATAGCATTGACTAAATGGACCTTTATTGGCAAAGTAATTAAGATCTGCTTTTTAATATGCTGTCTAGGTATGTCATAACTTTCTTTCCAAGGAGCACGTGTCTTTTAATTTCTTGGCTGCAGTCACCATCTGCAGTGATTTTGGAGCCCCCAAAAATAGTCTGCCACTGTTTCCATTATTTCTCAACTATTTGCCATGAAGTGATGGGACTGGATACATTAACTTTAGTTTTCTGAATGTTGTTCTTTAAGCCAACTATTTCACTCTCCTCTTTCACTTTCATCAGTGGCTCTTTAGTTCTTTTCCTCTTTCTGCCATAAGTGTGGTGTGATATGCATATCTGAGGTTACTGATATTTCTCCTGCAAACCTCATTCCAGCTTATGCTTCATACAGTCCAGCATTTCTCATGATGTACTCTGCATATAAGTTAAATAAGCAAGGTGACTATATATAGTCTTCATGTACTCCTTTTCCTATTTGTAACCAGTTTGTTATACCATGTCCAGTTCTAACTGTTGCTTTTTGACCAGCATACAAATTTCTCAGAAGGCAGGTCAGGTGGTCTGGTGTTCCCATCTCTTTGAGAATTTTCAACAGTTTATTGTGATCCACACAGTCAAATGCTTTGGTATAGATAATAAAGTAGAAGTAGGAAAAAAAAAATTCTGAAACTCTTTTGCTTTTTTTATGCCTGAACAGACATTGGCAATTTGATCTCTGGTTCCTCTGCCTTTTATAAATCCAGGTTCAGCATATTCAAGGTCATAGTTCATTTACTGTTGAAGCCTGGCTTGGAGAATTTTCAGCATTACTTTGTTAGTATGTGAGATAAGTGCAATTGTGTGGTAGTTTGACCATTCTTTGGCATTGCCTTTCTTTGGGATTGGAATGAAATGGATTTTTTCAGTTCTGTGGCCACTGCTGAATTTTCCAAATTTGCTGGCATATTGAGTACACCACTTTCAGAGCATCATTTTTGAGGATTTGGAATAGCTCAACAAAAATTTCATCACCTTCACTAACTTTGTTCGTAATGATGCTTCCTAAGGCCCACTGGACTTCGCACTCCAGGATGTCTGGCTCTAGGTGAGTGATCACAGCACTATGCTTATATGGGTCATGAAGATATTTTTGTATGGTTCTTCTGTGTATTCTTGCCACCTCTTCTTAATATCTTCTGCTTCTGTTAAGTCCATACCATTTCTGTCCTTTATTGTGCCCATCTTTGCTTGAAATATTCTCTTGGTATCTCTAATATTCTTGAAGAGATCTCTAGTTTTTCCCGTTCTATTGTTATCCTCTATTTCTTTGCATTGATCACTGAGGAAGGCTTGCTTATCTCTCCTCACTATTTTTTGGAACTCTGCATTCAATTGAGGGTATCTTTCCTTTTCTCCTTTGCCTTTCACTTCTCTTCTTTTCATGTCTATTTGTAAAGCTTCCTCAGACAACCATTTTTCACTTTTGTGTTTATTTTTCTTGGGCTTGGTCTTGATCTCTGCCTCCTGTACAATGCCAGGAACTTCCATCCATAGTTCTTCAGGCACTCTGTTAATCAGATCTAATCCCTGGAATGTATTTCTCACTTCACTGTACAATTGAATGGCATTTGATTTAGGCCATACCTGAATGTTTAGTGGCTTTCCCTGATTTCTTCAATTTAAGTCTGAATTTGGCAATAAGGAGTTCATGATCTGAGCCACAGTCAGCTCCTGGTCTTATTTTTTCTGACTGTATAGAACTTCTCCCTCTTTAGCTGCAAGGAATATTATCAGTCTAATATCTGTATTGACCATCTGGTAATGTCCATGTGTAGAGTCTTCATTTGCTTCATTTGCTATTATTTTCTCCTATTATGAAGGCTGTATTTTTACCTTGTTTAGAGTTTCCTTTGTTGTGCAGAAGCTTTTAATTTTAACTAGATCCCATTTGTTTATTTTTGCTTTTATTTCCAGTATTCTGGGAGGTGGATCATAGACGATCCTGCTGTGATTTATATTGGAGAGTGTTTTGCCTATGTTCTCCTCTAGGAGTTTTATAGTTTCTGTTCTTACGTTTAAGTCTTTAATCCATTTTGAGTTTATTTTTGTGTGTGGTGTTAGAAAGTGAGGTTTTGTGACTGCATTTTTGTTTTCCTATAAGTGGTGAACAGTGTACACAATATGTGCAATTGCCCAAGCCAGGGACTAAGGCATCACCCTTTCTTCATGCCTTGACAGTCAAGTAGGTACCAGGTCCTATTTTCTAGCATCATCATAAGTTTTAAATTTCACTCCTTATCATTTCCACTTCTGCTACTCACTGTTTCTCATCTGTTCATGTGTCAATTACTCAAAACACTTAAACCTTATCTTTTTTAGTTATAAAACCATTCATAGATTTGTATTAATAAAATGCAAATGTAGGGGTTCCCTGGTGCCTTAGTGTTAATGAATCCACTTGTCAATGCAGGAGACATGAGTTCAGTCCCTGTTCTGGGAAGAATATCCCATATGCCTTGGAGCAGCTAAGCCCATGCACCATAACTTCTGAGCCTGTGCTCCAGAGACAGTGAGCTGCAACTACTGAGTCCACATGTCACAACTACTGAAGACTTCCTGCCCTGGAGCCTGTGCTCCACAACAAGAGAAGCCACTGCAGTGGGAAACCCGTGTACCACAACTATAAAAAAGAATGTGCAGAAATGAAGACCTAGCACAGTCAAAATTATTTAATTAATTTAATTATTTTAAAATGATTAAGATGGTAAATTAAAAAAAAAATAGGGAAATAAAGATCAGATCCAAATAAGACAAAGTTTCAGCACAATATACAAGCTGCACTGTGACCCAGTTTTGGTTGAGATAATGAGCTCTTCTTTAGCATCATCTCTCCATATCTCAACCTCATTTCATTCTCTGAGATGTCCTTGTGCATGTAATTATGCAGAAGGTGCTTCTTCCCTCAATGAGCCCCCTGCCTTCCACATCTCTCCATGTCTGGTTAGTTTATACATCTTCAAAACAATCTTTCTTAATTCTTCTCCCTCTTGAGTCTGAGTTAGTGTCCATGCTTTACTATATACACCATTTATAAAGTATCAGGATGTTAACAGGCAAATTTGGCGTTGGAATACGGAATGAAGCAGGGCAAAGGCTAATAGAGTTTAGCCAAGAGTACACACTGGTCATAGCAAAAACCTTCTTCCAACAACACAAGAGAAGACTCTACACATGAACATCACAAGATGATCAACACTGAAATCAGATTGATTATATTCTTTGCAGCCAAAGAGGGAGAAGCTCTATACAGTCAGCAAAAACAAGACTTGGAACTGACTGTGGCTCAGATCATGAGCTCGTTATTGCCAGATTCAGACTTAAATTGAAGAAAGAGGGAAAACCACTAGGCCGTTCAGGTATGACCTAAATCATATTTCTTATGATTATACAGAGGAAGTGAGAAATAGATTTAAGGGACTAGATCTGAGAGATACAGTGCCTGATGAAATATGAACGGAGGTTTGTGACACTGTAGAGGAGACAGGGATCAAGACCATCCCCATGGAAAAGAAATACAAAAAAGCAAAATGGCTGTCTGAGGAGGCCTTACAAAAAGCTGTGAAAAGAACAGAAGCAAAAAGCAAAGGAGAAAAGGAAAGATATAAGCATCTGAATGCAGAGTNAGGAGACAGGGATCAAGACCATCCCCATGGAAAAGAAATACAAAAAAGCAAAATGGCTGTCTGAGGAGGCCTTACAAAAAGCTGTGAAAAGAACAGAAGCAAAAAGCAAAGGAGAAAAGGAAAGATATAAGCATCTGAATGCAGAGTTCCAAAGAATAGCAAGGAGAGATAAGAAAGTCTTCCTCAGTGATCAATGCAAAGAAATAGAGGAAAACAATATAATGGGGAAGACTAGAGATCTCTTCAAGAAAATTAGAGATACCAAGGGAAAATTTCATGAAAAGATAAAGGACAGAAATGGTCTGGACCTAACAGAAGCAGAAGATATTAAGAAGAGGTGGCAAGAATAAAAAAAGAGGTTCACAACCAAGATGATCACGAGGGTGTGATCACTCACCTAGAGCCAGACATCCAGGAATATGAAGTCAAGTGGGCCTTAGAAAGCATCACTACGAACAAAACTAGTGGAGGTGATGGAATTCCAGTTGGGCTATTTCAAATCCTGAAAGATGATGCTGTGAAAGTGCTACACTCAATATGCCAGCAAATTTGGAAAACTCAGCAGTGGCCACAGGACTGGAAAAAGTCAGTTTTCATCCCAATTCCAAAGAAAGGCAATGCCAAAGAATGTTCAAACTACCGCACAATTGCACTCATCTCACATACTAGTAAAGTAATGCTCAAAATTCTTCAAGCCAGTCTTCAGCAATACGTGAAACATGAACTTCCAGATGTTCAAGCTGGTTTTAGGAAAGGCAGAGGAACTGAAGATCAAATTGCCAATATCTGTTGGATCATGGAAAAAGCAAGAGAGTTCCAGAAAAACATCAATTTCTGATTTTTGACTGTGTGGATCACAATAAACTGTGGAAAATTCTGAAAGAAATGGGAATATCAGCCCACCCGACCTGCCTCCTCAGAAACCTGTATGTAGGTCAGGATACAACAGTTAGAACTGGACATGGAACAATACTGGTTTCAAATAGGAAGAGGAGTATGTAAAGGCTGTATATTATCATCCTGCTTATTTAACTTCTACGCAGAGGCTGAAAGAAGCACAAGGTGGAATCAAGATTACTGCGAGAAGTATCAATAACCTCAGATATGCAAATGATACCACCTTTATGGCAGAAAGTAAAGAGGAACTAAAAAGCTTCTTGATGAAAGTGAAAGAGGAAAATGAAAATGTTGACTTAAAGATCAACATTCAGAAAACTAAGATTATGGCACCTGGTCCCATCAGTTCATGGGAAATAGATGGGGAAACAGTGGAAACAGTGTCAGACTTTATTTTGTGGGGCTCCAAAATCACTGCAGATGGTGATTGCAGCCATGAAATTAAAAGACACTTACTTCTTGGAAGGAAAGTTATGACCAACTTAGATAGCATATTCAAAAGCAGAGACATTACTTTGCCACAAAGGTCCATGTAGTCAAGGGTATGATTTTTCCAGTGGTAATGTATAGATGTGAAAGTTGGACTGTGAAGAAGGTTGAGCGCCAAAGAATTGATGCTTTTGAACTGTGGTATTGGAGAAGATTCTTGAGAGTCTCTTGGACTGTCCATTCTAAAGGAGATAAGTCCTGGGTGTTCTTTGGAAGGACTAATGCTAAAGCTGAAACTCCAATACTTTCGCCACCTCATGTGAAGAGCTGACTCATTGGAAAAGACTCTGATGCTGGGAGGGATTGGGGGCAGGAAGAGAAGGGGACGACAGAGGATGAGATTGGTTGGATGGTATCACCTACTCGATGGAGAAGAGTTTGGGTGAACTCTGGGAGTTGGTGATGGACAGGGAAGCCTGTCATGCTGTGATTCATGGGGTTGCAAAGAGTTGGATACAACTGAGTGATTGAACTGAACTGAACTGAACTGAGGATGTTAACAGGACTCTTCTTTTTTCTTAAGTGATTTCATTGTCTCTGACAATTTTAGGGGAAAGTTTTTTGTTTGTTTAATTGACTTTAGAAATAGAATATCCAAATGATGAAGTCATTAGCTTTGGAAATAAGGTATGTGGGTTCAGATCTTAAGTTTGATGCTTCATACTCATATGTGAGCACTACACAAGTCATTTTAATGTTTCTGTACCTTGGTTTCCTCATATGCAGAGATAGATGCTTCATAGTGTTACTGTCCTTTGTGCCTATAAATAACTTTAGATACAGAGTATCTTGAAAATTTTAAGTACCCAATAAATTATATGTGTGTGTGTGTGTGTATATATATATATATATATATATATATATATATTCTTGGAGAAGGCAATGTCACCCCACTCCAGTACTCTTGCCTGGAAAATCCCATGGATGGAGGAGCCTGGTGGGCTGCAAGCGACTTCACTTTCACACACTGGAGGAGGAAATGGCAATCCACTCCAGTGTTCTTGCCTGGTGAATCCCAGGGACGGGGGAGTCTGGTGGGCTGCTGTCTATGGGGTCGCACAGAGTCGGACACAACCGAAGCGACTTAGGAGCGGCAGCAGCAGGTGTCTATCCAGTTATTTTTTGTTCCAGCACATTCATCAAGGGGAGGAGGCAAGGGATGGGTGTGATGATGGCACGTTTTGGGGGTTGGGATGTCTTGCCCCCCAGAGCTCTCCCTCTGAACCGTCTGGAGAGCAGCGGGGACCTCAGTTTCCTTGATCNTATATATATATATATATATATATATATATATATAGTGTATACCATAGTACATATAGTGTACAAAAGAAAATACTCTATAAACTCTTGTTGATTAAATGCATATGAGAAACCCTTAAAAGAAAATGACTTGTGTGTTTATCATATCATTCCACGTAGGTGTAACAACCTTAAATGGCTTGTTGGCATAGTTAGACCTCTGGCAAAATAGTCAAGCGTTAAACAGATATAACAGAAATGTTACAGAACAATTAGGATTTTTCATTTGACTCTGGGCAGTAGAAACCAAAATGTGGAGATATTGATGCTCAACGACAGGAAAATATCATTAGCCAGCAAAAGAAAGTATCTATCCCCTGGGGAGGTGTTTGTTGAGCATGACTTTTTGTAGTGAATTCTCAATTACCATATTTTTTTCTCTCTTCTAGAGTATTTTCTTGTCATATCTTTGCAAAATGGGAAATCTCAAGTAACTTCAAACAGCTTTGAATTTTTAAAAGGTATGTAGTCTTTCCCTTGCTGCTTTTAATATTTGTTCTTTGTGTTTGATCTTTGTTAATTTGATTAATATGTGTCNCTCACTTCTGCCTAGAACTGATTCTGAGGGCCCTCCCACTCACTAGCCTTTGGTGGCTAGCAGAAGAGAAGGGGTGGGTAGGGGATGTTAGTGGTAGGGGATCCACTAACATTTTCTGGATGAATTTCTTTTTTTTTTGCAGTATTTTATTCTTTTTTTTTAATTGGATGATAATTGCTTTACTCACCTCCCTCTTGAGCCTGCCTGCAAGCCCCCCTTCCGTCCTCCCCCTCACACCCCGCTAGGTCTCGCAGAGCACCAGGCTGGGCTCCCTGTGTAACAGAGCAGCTCCCCACTGGCTCTGTTTTACACATGGTGGTATGTATATGACAGTACTATCCCAGTTTATCCCGCGCTCCCCTTACCCCACTGTGCTCACCAGTCTCTCTAGGTCTGCACCTCCATTCCTCCCCTGTGAACAGGTTCATCAGCATGGTTTCCTAGATTCCTACACATGCTTTAATAAGGCACATTTGTTTTCTCTTTCCCACTTCATTCTGTGTGACAGGCTCTAGGTTCATCCACTTTACTACAACTGACTCAAGTTCACTCCTTTTTATGGCTGAGTAATAGTCCATTGTGTATGTGTACCACAACTTCTTTATCTAGTCATCTGTCAGTGGACATCGAGATTGCTTCCGTGTCCTAGCTATTATATATAGGCCGCAGTGAACACTGGGGTTCATGTGTCTTTTTGAATTGTGGTTTCCTAAGGGTATATACCCAGTAATGGGATTGCTGAGTTACTTTTATTTATTGCAGCCAAGTTGTGAATGAACCATTCTAGTTTAGCCTCAGATGAAGAGTAATTTTCCTTTGTTTCTGCAGATTCTGACCCCCTAGGAGGTAGTGAATTCTCCTTCAAAAGAATGAATGAAGAAATCGTTACTGAATTAAATCCTAAGAGCCTTATTCAGGCCCTAGCATAGCCTTGGAAGGTTCTTGCTTTATTCAGTGGCCAACGAATTGAGAAGCAAGAGCTAAGTTCATAGACCAACTTCTTGCCCACCTGATGAAAGGGATTTAATTTTAAAGATAAGACAAAGGAGGAAGAGTGAGGCTAATGATGGAGGCATATGCATTAGTCTACCTGGGAAGACTTTTTCTGGGGAGTTGGATGCCACTCTGCTTTTATGCTTTTTATGGTCCTTAATGGCTGGTCCTGGCCACCAGTAGGAGTGCGGCTCATTAGCCTAAATATTAGGCTACTTTAGTAAAATTAATGTATAACGAGACTCAGGGTTTGTTGGAGGTCAGGTTCCTGGCCATCTTGGTCCCAGCTGGTACCATCTTGTTTGTTTGTAGCTTTCTTCCTTATCCTTGAATCCTTTAACTTAAATATTTATGTTAACTCCTGCTAAAGGTGGGGCCTGGCAGGTTTGGAGCAAAAATCTGGAGCACTTCTGGCAATAACCCCACCCCCACCTCTTCCTAGTTAGTGCTCCTCATTCTTGAGGGCCACTAAAGGGTGAAGGTCTGCCTTCTGAAGCTGCTTCCTGCTGAACATGAGTGCCGTTTTTCCCTGGATTAGGGGAGCAGAACTGTTCCTGACTAGCCTAAATTAAGCCTAATTATCAGCAAGCTGCAGTCAGAATTGATTGTTTGTACGCTTGTATTAGTATCATCTGAAGCTTGATGACTTCAAGGTCATCAAAGTCACGTTTACTAAGGAAGTTGACAAGACAAGGCCCAGAGATAAGGAGGAAGATAATGGCAATTCGTGGGGCCAAGAAATGGAAAAAAGGCAAGTTAGCCTGGAAAGACCCCGCTTGACTATGTTCTAGATGGAGCTTGGATCTAGACCTTGTGTGTTCTATCTGTATAACCATTGAACTTACTTATATCCTTTTTATGTTTATCTCAACCAGCTGAGTTACTCACATATGTATAGCAGGTTTTATTAGTAACTGCGCAGGCTTCCCCTTGCTCAGCAAGGAGACAGTCAAGGGCTAGTCTGTGGTTCAGAACAACATATGTTAGAGAGTCCAGAGAAGTATGGAGTTCTTGTAAGGCATACCCTGTGTTTTTAGACAACTCTTTAAAGGCCTGGGTGAGATTCTGTAGAGTGATTTCACACTGTGCAAACCTTCCCCAGGGGGCCACTAGTCTGAGAGGAATCCTTACTGCTGCCAGAATGAGTCCTTTTATCTCAGGGCTGGGTGATCTTATGAATGGTTATACCTAGGTTCTGAGAACTTAGCTGCCCCAGCATGCAGTGTCCCCAAGATTGGGCTTATCTAAACAAGGATGGACTAGAGCCCACCCCAGAGAAGGGAAGGAGGAGTCAGAGTTGTTCTGATGGGGCACTTGGTTTATTCTCAGGCCACAGAGGAACAGGTACCCATAGGGAGCATATGTTCTGGGGAGTTGAATCACATTCGGAAGTGGCTAGCCCCAGAGAGCGCCCTTGCAGAGTGAGGAGAGGGGCCCACCTGCCTAGTGGGGGTCAGTGAGCAATTCTTGGCCAGTGGCTCTTCCCCAGGCCTTAGGAGGGCCATATACTAGCTGTCAGACAACTGGCACTTTCCATCTGCAGTAAGTACATCTCCCATCTGGTCCGTGTAGGTGTTCATCAGGTCGGTGCAGGGGTTACAGTGGGTGAGATTTCCATAGGGGTCAACCCAACGCACTTAAATTGTGGGGTAGTGGAAGAAGTCGTGGTCAGAGTCCAGAGTAACCCTGGGTGTTACTGAAAGTCCCTCCTTTTTGTAGAGGTGTTTAATAGGGGCGGTGGCAGCAGGCCTGATCATAGTGGTAGTCCTGTGGAGTGCATGCTTTGTGTCTGATAGAGGGAATCCAAGCAGGGAAGCTGCTTTAGGGATGGGATATAAACTTCAGGAGGAATAGGTTTGCTGTGCTGTCCCTCACTGAGTTGTGTTCAGCTAATCTATAGTGTCACTTGGAGAGAGGGAGTGAGACTCAGCCCTGGGACAGCTTTTGGCAAGGAGGCTATAATTCTCAAGAAATTCACTACTGAATCCCCATTCTTCACGGATGGTTGTAAGAGACAGAGCAGAGAAGATAAGAAGGACTAGACAATAATGGCCACGCATGCTGCCTCCAATGTTAATGTTCCCTGTATCCAGCATGGACAGAGGAAATGTTTACCAGTAGGCGGAGGTTCGGCAGAACAGTGGAAGCTAAGTAATTCAGTAGCAGTGGCAAGGCCAACTGCTAAGCCTGTCCGTCACAGTACTTACTTATTAGGAGGGTTAGTCCCTTTAAAAAGTAACGTAAGCTCAGTGGCAGGTGATAGCTGTAACTGAGCAAGGGGCTCAGCAACTTCCAGAGGCTTAGGTGTTGTCTTTCCTCTGGGATGGTGGCCCACGGAGTTATGCTCTGCAATCGTCAGGCGCTGAATTGGTCAAGGGTACAAGATAAGGTCCTGCCCACTTGGGGTCTAACTGGTCTTGTGGATTTCCAGCCTTCCAGGTGTACAAATAAACCCAGTTCTAGGGAACAAAGGATGTAAAACCACGTCAGAAGGGGAAGGCCTGTAAAACTTTGTGTTNGCAAAATGAGTACAGTATTGTAAAGCAAAACAAACTAAAAAAATAAAAATTAATAATAAAAAAAATAAAAGGTATGTATTCAATATTACATTCAAATTTAATTTTTATTATATGAAAACATATGGCTTGCCACCTATGGCATCAATATATACTTATTATAATTATATTAGTGTCAAATAAGAGGACTGATATCAGCTATTTATAATCGTAATAATAAAAAAAGGAAAAAAATTACTTCAAATATACTGTTGTAAAAGAATGACTAATGAAAGATGATTTACAGACTTCAAATAGGACAGCTTATTCCTACCCAAGCAGTTCTCACACTGTTTTGAGAAAACAAGACTTTGCTATTTCCATGGTAAAACCTATCATAGCTTTGTCAGGTTTTCTATGATATGGCATCACTGACTCAATGGCCATGAGTCTGAGCAAACTCTGAAAGATAGTGAAGGGCAGGAAAGCCTAACTTACTGCAGTATATGAAGCCACAAAGAGTCAGACAAAACTTAGTGACTGAACAAAAGCAACAACAACGTTTCCACAGTAATGGAACACTTTTCTAATTACTGAGCAGAAGTGTGCACGGCTATACTGATGCCTGGGATTGGAGTTGACATATCACCACTACTATCATCTATAGGTTGAAATAAGTGAGGAAGCCAGTAAAGATTTAAAAGGCAAGGAAAGAAAAAACATTTTAAAAGGAGTTTCTTTATACATATTTTAAAAATCATCAGTATAAGGAATAGTAAAAACAATGGAGATATTTACAATCAATCTATCTTATCAGACAATATTAGCCTAGATACAACAATGGAAGATTCAAGTTACATATTCACTTATATTTGAGGAGCTGAATCAGACAAGTCAAATTCTCATGATGTTTCAGTTCAGCATTTGGACAAATTGGACATCTTCTGTATCTCTATATTTAGTAAGTACTTACATGTTGTTTATAATTATTTCAGTTAGAAGGAAGCTTTTTGGAGGGAAAAATTAAAATTTCAAAGTTAATTTAAATCTATATGTTAATAGTCATCAAAAAGCAATAAGAAATGTATACATTAAAATTAAATGTTTTAACATGTGCATTTATATACATCTTAGTGTGACTTGCTTTACAAATCTTCCTCAGCTTATAAGGAGATTGTTGTTACTGCTGTTGTTAACCTGTCTGACTATTTGCAACCCCATAGACTGTACCACACCAGGCTCCTCAGTCCTCCACTATCTCCAAGAGTTTGTTCAAATTCATGTCCATTGAGGCAGTGATGCTATTAACCATTTCGTCCTCTGTTGCCCCCTTCTCTCTTTGCTTTCAATCTTTTCCAGCATCAGGATCTTTTCCAATGAGTTGGCTCTTCACATTAGGTAGCCAAAATATTGGAGCATCAGTCCTTCCAATGAATATTCAGGGTTGATTTCCTTTAGGACTAACTAGTTTGACCTCCTTGTAGTCCAAGAGATTCTTAAAAAATCTTCCCCAGAACTTCAGTTCAAAAGAATCAATTCTTCTGCACACACTCTTCTTTATGATCCAGCTCTCACATCCATACATCAGATTAGAACTCAATAAATACATCTTAAGTTGATAATACAGACACTAAAAATGCACTTAATACTCCTAACCTACCAAACATCCTAGCAGCCTACTTTAAACTTGTTCAGCACATTTACATTAGTCTATCATTGGGCAAAATTATCTAACAAAGCCTACTGTATACAAAGTATTGAATATGTCACAGGATTTATTGATGGTGTGCCAATAACAAAATAGAGAATGGTTGTTAGTGTATTATTGGTTGTTTATCCTGGCAAACATATAACTTACTAGGTACCAGCTACTGCTTCCCAGAACCAGGAAAGAGTATCATACAGTATATTGCTAGCTTAGGAAAACAGTAAAAATTTTAAATTTGAAGTATGGTTTCTAATGAATTTGTATTGCTTTCACACTAGTGAGAATTCCAAAAATAGTAAGTCAAACTATTGTAACTCAAGAACCAGTTTTTTCTCATCAAGCTATTCATTTTTTTCTACATGTTTTTCAAGATGAAATTAAATGTTAGTACATTAAAAAGTTATTCTTTAACTTCACATATTTCAATCATTAAGTAGAAATTTGTGTAAGAATCAAGATTTATTTTTACATAATCAGTCTATGAATAGTGAAAGGTCTGTGACCTTTCTTGGACCCTTACTATATAAACATTTTTGTTTAACCTTGACTTAAATGGATACTAAATCTAATCTCTTTAAATTTGAAGATTTTGTGTTATGGCCTTAATAGTTTCTCAAAATAGTACTCCTTGTAAAGAGTAAGCAGAATTTCTATGTACCAACCTGTATGTAACAATCTATGGGCTTCCCCAGTGGCTCAGTGGTAAAGAATCCACCCGCAATTCAGGAGACTTGGATTTGATCCTTGATTCAGGAAGATCTCCTGAATGAGGAAATGGCCACATACTTCAGTATTCTTGCCTGGAGAATCCCATGAACAGAGGAGCCTAGTCCATGGGATTGCAGAGTCAGACATGACTGAGTCACTGAACANAAGCTATTCATTTTTTTCTACATGTTTTTCAAGATGAAATTAAATGTTAGTACATTAAAAAGTTATTCTTTAACTTCACATATTTCAATCATTAAGTAGAAATTTGTGTAAGAATCAAGATTTATTTTTACATAATCAGTCTATGAATAGTGAAAGGTCTGTGACCTTTCTTGGACCCTTACTATATAAACATTTTTGTTTAACCTTGACTTAAATGGATACTAAATCTAATCTCTTTAAATTTGAAGATTTTGTGTTATGGCCTTAATAGTTTCTCAAAATAGTACTCCTTGTAAAGAGTAAGCAGAATTTCTATGTACCAACCTGTATGTAACAATCTATGGGCTTCCCCAGTGGCTCAGTGGTAAAGAATCCACCCGCAATTCAGGAGACTTGGATTTGATCCTTGATTCAGGAAGATCTCCTGAATGAGGAAATGGCCACATACTTCAGTATTCTTGCCTGGAGAATCCCATGAACAGAGGAGCCTAGTCCATGGGATTGCAGAGTCAGACATGACTGAGTCACTGAACATACACACACATAGACTCTACAGTAATGTATCTGGAAATATGCATTATCAAGAAAAGAGTGTACTATATAGTCTTGTTTGGAGCTCATCATGTAGGAAACTTTCCTTTATTATTAATAAGTCTATATTTTTTTCATATGGTCTAATTTGTTGATGAATAGGTGAAATACATGAAGAAATTCACTACATTTACATTACTACAGTTTACATTTCCTGTAATCGGTTGGTGATGCAGGGTGATATTTTTGCTATTAACTGAGAAGTTCTATGTGTTTTCCATTGGGAAGAGTGCTGGGAGACTCATCCCAGCTAAATCTCTCTTGTTTGAAAAATACAGACACAGAAAAAAAAAAAAAAGACTAAAAATAGGATAAAGAAAGAAAGAAAAAACCTTGAATTCAATAGCAATGCAGTAGCAGCTTCTTCTTACCTTACCTGTGTATCTTCCAATTTGACAGTGGTCCAATAAGCTGATCAGAACACTTGGCCCATTTCCAGCACAACCATCATTCTCAAGGGCATAGACCCCAAGAATCATACACTCTCCAAACTGCAGATGTATGTTGCCAAAATCAGGGCTCCTTTGGGGTTCTGTAGAAAAAAAATATTCCAAATGGAATGACTTTAAATGAGGATGTTTTTCATTCACTGTAAATACTGCACTATACTGTATTTTCTCTTAAAATCACAAGCATTTGAAGTCAGAAAATATTTTAATAATTCCCACATCCCAATATACATGTCCCATAATTTACAAGATAAATTTTCAGTGAACATTTGCTAAATGAAGGAATATATATGTGAGAATCTGTGAGCGTGCTGTCACTTCAGTCATGTATGACTCTTTTAGGATCCCATGGACTGTAGTCTGCCAGGCTTCACTGTCCATGGAATTCTCCAGGCAAGAACACTGGAGTGGGTTTCCATGCCCTCCTCCAGGGGATCTTTCTGAATCAGGGATCTAGCTAGCATCTCTTACATCTCTGCATTGAAAAGTCGATTCTTTACCACAAGCATCACCTGGGAAGCCGATATGAAAGCTAATATCCCATAAATTGAAATTTGTGTGCTATTCTATGTGAAAATGTGTTAACCCCCCTGACAAATTCAGGCAAAGAAAAATAGTTAACAAATTAATATCAAACTTTAAAAAATTTCCCCTACACACCTGCTCTCCAGGTAGAAATATTCTCTCCTTTACAAAGAACTCTTAATATTCTCAGTTCATAGACTCTTGTGAGTAATAATTTACTGCACTTATATATTTACAAGTCTGATTTCATCTTTTGGGCCATGAGTTCCTTGAGAACAGGAATTTCTTTGACTTCTACCACAACTTCTGAGTATGTAGTAGATGCTTAATAAACCTGGATGAACAGGAAGTTGGAACTTTAAGGCCACTTAAATTACTCTTGCCTAAACTCCTTTTTTTTTTTTTTTTTAATGTACTCAAACCTGGGAGAGTCATTGATTTCAAAAATCTTTGGTCCCTGGGTTTTAAATTAGCAGCTCAGACTTCTATATTTTGGAACTTTTGTAAGATTTTTGAGCAAAATTGTATCTTATTTAGGTATGTAGTCCATATACCTTAAGCCAGTTAGTTGCATAGGGGCCTGGTCCCCAAACTAAGACACAGATATGTTCAATCAACTATTTTACTTCTTTGGTCATTTGTCATTGGATCAAAACTGAAAATTAATAACGCATCTGATGAACATACATTTTATATATCTTTGAATCTTGCAAAGTTTCATAATTCTTCTGACAACCCACTCATGGATGAGAAAAGTGTTAATAATCTGACACCATAAATGGCAAACCACTCCAGTATTCTTGCCTGGAGAATCCCATGGACAGAGAAGCCTGGCAGGCTACAGTCTTTAGGGTTTCAAGACTCAGACACAACTTAGCGACTAAACCACCACCATAAAACATTCATCTGACATGTTATGGTGTCATTTTTACAATATCATTGAAAATCACTTTTATTCTGGTTAGAGATCTCCCAATTGAGATCTCTCATTTTAGATACAATTATTTATTTTCCTTTCCCAAAAAAGTTTCCTCTTTTTCAAATTCCTCTTTTTTCTTTTATATGTATAAAATATATCATATATATTTAATTTTCCAGATTAAATCTAAGGGAGTGAGTTTTTAGCTTGAGACTGCTTCTTAAGAATAAAATTCCCAGAATTTTGCGTGCAACTTTGCCCTGTGATACATAAGAGATTAGATATTTGCTGAGCACAGTTGTTGAAGTACATTATATCTGATAGATCTTCATTCCAAGGATGCAGTCCTATTTTAAATGAAATTGAAAGTGCTCTGGAGCTCCTAAGAATGGACACTTAGATTCATACTTGAGATCCCTGGGTTTTTGGTCAATTGTTCTATTTCCCTGTAGAATATTTGTATCATTTTTACTTTTTATCAGTGAATCCTTTGAGTCAATCTTCTTTACATTAATACTGAACATATTGCTGAAAATGAATACAGAGTCAGGGAAGAATTAAAGTTATAATAAATGAAGGACAATATTAACTGAAGTATTCAAAAATTCAGAAAGTGATGCTAAGAACTGAATTAAATCTAGATTGATACATAAAAGAAGAACACAAATACAACAAAAACAACACACACGCACACAAACTTCTATTCCTTGACGAAAGAAGCAAATTCTGGTTTTTACTGTCACTAGAGAAATATGAAGACATTTTGTGTACATTGGAAAAAAGTGGTTTACTTACAGTCATGGAACGTTTTTTCCATAGTGCTTATAAAACTTTCCTCATGACTACCATTAATACAAAATTTTATAAAATCTTGAAAAGTTCTTTGGGGATTCATTATTGGATAGAAAGGAGCAAATGCATAGTTTTCAAATGTTCATACCAAGTTTCTTTATGAGAGATGTAATATAATTTCAGATCTCTTTCATAAGAACGGTGTTCTCAGAAAATGTTTTATTTGAAGCACAATGAATCAATGTGAAGTTACTTGAAAAGTAGCTGTTATCTAATAATCTCTTGTCAAAGGCTCAGATTGAAAGTTTTCTTGTGCAGTAATGAAAAGTATGGCAATTATTGTTATCTATTTTTTAACTCAAGAAAATTACTCTGTTTAATAAGAAGGATTCTACAATTAAAAGATTTTGTAATAGAGAATGAATTATTAAAAGCACATGTAAGTTGTGGGAAAAGGAAAAAAATGAAATATTATAAATATTTGGCATAATTCCATTACCATTCTCATTATAAAAGAAGTTTCTAATGGGAACACTGAAACCCAGGAGCAATACAAATCTAGCTATTCTTTTCTAAGAAGCAAAATACTTTTTATAAGTGCCATCAAAAGAAGTTATGCCAGAAGGACTGGCTACTTAAAAAAGTGTTACTGAAGATAAAAGTTTCAGATAATTCTGGAAATTCAAGGAAAAATTAAGGACTGAGTACTAAGGGCTAAAATGACACTGACAACAGAAACAAATACAAGGCGTTAAGTAAGGAACAAATTGGATTTCCTGAGATTGTAGCTCCTTAAAGCTTTCACTTTCACATTAGTGCACANGCGTGGTGTCATCTCCATATCTGAGGTTATTGATATTTCTGCTGGCAATCTTCATTCCAGCTTGTGCTTCATCCAATCCAGCATTTCCCATGATGTACTCTGCATATAAGTTAAATAAGCAGGGTGAAAATATACAACCTTGATGTACTCCTTTTCCTATTTGGAACCAATCTGTTGTTCCATGGCTAGTTCTAACTATTGCTTTTTGGCCTACATACAGATATCTCAGGAGCCAGGTCAGGGGGTCTGGTATTCCCATCACTTTAAAAAATTTCCACAGTTTGTCATCCATGGAGTAAAAGGATTTGTCATAGTCAATAAAGCAGAAGTAGATGTTTATCTGGAACTCTCTTGCTTTTTTGATGATTCAAAGGATGTTGGCAAGTTGATTTCTGGCCCCTCTGTTTTTCCTAAATCCATCTTGAACATCTGGAAGTTCATGGTTTATGTACTGTTGAAGTGTGACTTGGAGAATTTTGAGCATTACTTTGCTATTATGTGGGATTAATGCAATTGTGTAGTAGTTTTATNTTTTGATGATTCAAAGGATGTTGGCAAGTTGATTTCTGGCCCCTCTGTTTTTCCTAAATCCATCTTGAACATCTGGAAGTTCATGGTTTATGTACTGTTGAAGTGTGACTTGGAGAATTTTGAGCATTACTTTGCTATTATGTGGGATTAATGCAATTGTGTAGTAGTTTTATCATTCTTTGACATTGCCTTTCTTTGAGATTGGAATGAAAACTGACCTTTTCCAGTCCTGTGGCCACTGCTGAGTTTTCCAAATTTGCTGGCATATTGAGTGCAGCACTTTCACAGCATCATCTTTTAGGATTTGAAATAGCTCAACTGAAATTCCATCACCTCCACTAGCTTTGTTCACAATGATGCTTCCTAAGACCCACTTGACTTCACATTCCAGGACTGTCTGGCTCTAAGTGAGTGATCACACCATCACGGTTATCTGGGTCATGATGATCTTTTTTGTATAGTTCTTCTGTGTCTGCTTCTGTTAGGTCCTTACCGTTTCTCTCCTTTATGGTGCACATCTTTCATGAAAATTTCCCTTGGTATCTCTAAAGAGATCTCTAGTATTTCCCATTCTTTTCCTCTATTTCTTTGCATTAATCACTGAGGAAGGCTTTCTTATCTCTCCTCTCTATTCTTTGGAATTTTGCATTCAAATGGGTATATCTTTCCTTTTTTCCTTTGCCTTTTCCTTCTCTTCTTTTCATAGCTATTTGTTAGACCTCTTCAGACAACCAATTTGCCTTTTTTTATTTATTTATCTTGAGGGTGGTCTTGATCAGTGCCTCTTTTACAGTGTCATGAACCTCCATCTATACTTCTTCAGGCACTCTGTCTATCAGATCTAATCCCTTTAATCTGTTTGTCACTTCCACTGTATAACTGTAAGGGATTTGATTTAGATCATACCTGAATGGTCTAGTGGTTTTTCCCTACTTTCTTCAATTTATGTTTGAATTTGTCCATAAGGAGTTCATGAACATTAATATATACATTAATATTAATTAATTAATTAATATATATGAATATATTAATGAAACATACTGGCATGATATTTTGATAGATAGCTATACCTTAAAATATTGCTTAATAGCATATAATGAAAAATATTTCAGGCACTTATCCTCATTGTACCATTGGTCAAGAATAATAGATCCCTATTAAACCTACTAGTTCTATTTGGCTTATAGAAAGGTCTCAGAGAAGGTATAGGAAGACTACACTTTTCAACCTTAGTACAAAGGGAATTGGAGACTGATTAAATCTAGCCATTTAGATATGAGTAGAGTTCTTGAACCTCAATTCCAGTTAAATCTAAACCTGCCCTCTATAAATATTCCTAGAGATTAGGGGCTATTTCTTCATCCACAGTCTTCACTGACTTACAGTAAGGACTAGAATATGAACAGCCATACAGAAGCTAGACATAAAGCCATACATAAGAAGCTAATCTTGCGTTACTACTTAGTTGGAACCTCTCGAGGAAGGACACCCAAAATGATATGACCTCTGACTGAACAAGAAATAGGTGAGCTATTTATGTCACTGAGAATTTAGATGACTTGTTTAAGCAGCAAAGTATTGCATTATCAGACAAGCATTATGCTCACTATTCAGCAACCATGGTTCAGCAACTATATGGATCCTCGGACACATGAGACCAAATCATGAGAAACCTGGCCTGGCCTTCAGTCATTTCTGTCCAACAAATATCATCAAGCTACTTTCATATTTCTCTTTTTCAATGTTAATTTAATTTTCCCTGAGAGTATGTGTTAGGAAATGATTGATTCTATGATCATAGTTAGGTAATCAGTTTTTAATCACAATTGCATTATCAAGGTGAAAGAGAAAGGTTTTCTTTTTTCTCCCTTTTAACCAAATGATTAAAAACCATCAATGTCATAATCTCCTGGAAATAACCAAGTCATCAGAATATACACTGACAGTACATCCATTTCAGTGTCATATTTCTATCACTTTAAGTTATGACTGAAAAAGTCATTAGAAAATTTATATTGTGCTTCCAACTAGTAATTATGTGAACTTCATTAACCAACTCTGTTTCAAGATGTATTATACATATTGAGATATGTATTTCTCAGTGGACCTGAGGATGTAAGGAACTGTTAAATATAAACATTTAAATCCAATTCAATTACAACATATCCCATAGCAGTAATTGGATTCATTTATAATGATTAGTTGGGGGAGGTATTATCCAAATATAAAACTCAGTTCTGCTTAATCTTTGTAAATAGTGTGATACTATTTGAAATGTCAAGAGTGTTATAGGTGTAAAATAATCATAATAAATATGTTTTATAATTATTTCTGCTCCAAAAATATTTTGCTATATTTTTAAGTCTTCTATCCTAGATAAATAAAAGTCATCATCCCCTGGCAATATGATATGTATACAGACACAAACACACAAACATTTTTTTCAGTTTCTCAGTCATTTTTGACTCTACAACACCGTGGACTACAGTGCACCAGGCTTCCCTCTCCTTCCCTATCTCCAAGAGCTTGCACAAATTCATGTCCATTGAGTCAGTGATGCCATCCAACCATCTCATCCTCTGTCATCCCCTTCTAATCCCACCTTCAATCTTTCCCAGCATGAGGGTCTTTTCTAATGAGCCAGCTCTTCTCAACAGGTGGCCAAAATGTTGGAGCTTCAGCTTCAGCATCAGTTTTTGCAATGAATATTCAGGGTTGATTTACTTTAGTATTGACTGATTTGATCTCCTTGCTCTCCAGGGGACTCTCGAGTCTTCTCCAACACCACAGTTTAAAAGCATCAACACAAACATACATATACTCATAAATATACATATATGCCCATAAACACACACATAGATATATACACACACATACATTCTCTTACCATACTACACACATGCATGCATATTTACAGATGTGGGCTAGAAATGATCATATGTTCTACAAAAGAGAAAACTGAGGCACAGGAAGCCAAAGATCTGACACAACTGTCTGTGAGAAAAAGATTTCAACCTAAGGTATCTGATTTAGGAGCCCTTCATCACTAAGTTAATGTTTCATTTATCCTAAATTACCATTCATGTCTTTCCATCTGTGGAATCAGGAAACCTAAATCTTCACTGAACTATTTGACAAAGGATGACATATCTTTTCTTCTTGGCTAATTTTTGTCAAAGAAAGAATTTAGATAGCTGTACAACAGAAATATTTTTAATTAGTTTTCTACCAATGCATTTGTATATTTGAATAATGCATTCTTTTATAAAATATATGTGGAATCTCAGCAGACAAAACAGAAGTTTTAGATAGGCAGACAGATAGATAAATAGGTGGATAGATAGACAGACAAACATAGATAATATTTTATGGTCAGAAGCTTGAAGTTCTACTAAATTAGCACCATGAACTCCTTGAATTACAATGGGGCTTTGGGAGCTCAATAAACACTGACAGAAAATATTTATACAGTGCTTTTCATGTATCATTTGCAGTAGATGGATGGATAGATAGATAAAAGATAGAGAGATTTAATTCTAACAAAATCATATAAGAAAAAATTATTACAATGTACAAAAATACTTGAAGTGATATGATTTGCCTAAGGTAAAATATTCTATCAGGAATAAGAGCTAGGATTAGAAGCAACGAAATATATCTTCATGGCCCACTCTCTTAACTATTTCACTGTATTGGGTCTTCAGTAAGACTAGTTTATTTGAGTATAATTAGATTTTCTGCATTTCCATGTAAATTTTAGGATAAGCTTGTTAATTACCACAAAAACCTGTATGGGAAATGTGACAAAGATTATGTTGAATTTATGGATCAATTTTAGAAAAATTGATACCTAATAGTATTGAGTGTTCCTTTAGTTGTTGTTATTATTTAGTCATGAAAACTTGTTCCACTCTTTTGCAGTCCTATGGACTGTAGCCCACCAGGCTCCTCTGTCCATGAGATTTGCCAGGCAGGAATACTGGAATGTGCTACTATTTCCTTCTTCAGTGGATCTTCCTGACCCAGGGATCAAACCTGGATCTCCTGCACTGACACACAGATTAATTACCACTGAGCCACCAGGCAGTCGTCTCTACATAATGCCTGAAACAGCACTCCATTTACTTTTGTAATTTTCAGTGTAAAATATTTATAAGTTGTTATTAATATATTTTTAACTGTTTTGGAGGAGAAAGCCATTTTGAATGAAATTTTTATTCCAAGTTTGTTGCTTGTAAAATGAAAAACAAAACTCTCTTTGCAAGCTCAATATATCTTCTCATGTAAATGTTTATTGAAACACAGAGCAATATAGAAATAAGTTTTCAAGTCACAAAGTATACTCTATCATTATTATCTGTGGCACATTGATTAAGTTACAGTATTGGGACCATTAAAGTAAAAGAAAAATTTATACACTATAAGGAATCAGTAATTGCTATTTATCACAAGCTATATAGAGCATCTTGCCTTCTTTTTAATACTCAGTTAGTGGAATG
This sequence comes from Neotragus moschatus, assembly GCA_006410615.1. Taxonomy (NCBI): domain Eukaryota; kingdom Metazoa; phylum Chordata; class Mammalia; order Artiodactyla; family Bovidae; genus Neotragus; species Neotragus moschatus. The sequence goes on along the minus strand of SJYA01000056.1, from coordinate 668,093 downwards.
ATGTTAAAATTATTATGATATATTTCTGATACAAGATAAATTCTTAAGTATTTAAAATAACTAGAATAAGTATTCATATCTTGTAGTATGTATTTAATCTTAATTTAGATATGATAAATTCAATATTTTGTAATAAATTCATATTACATATAAAATTGATATATTTATATAAATATATGCATCCATTTGTGAGTTATATAAAAGATTTG
>SJYA01000056.1:654325-667646 GCA_006410615.1 Neotragus moschatus | reverse complement strand
TATATATATATATATATATATATATATATACAGTGGATAGGTGCTCAGAAATTGAGGTTGATATATTTTCTGATGAACAAACCAACTCTATTGAAATGAATGTGGAGGCAAGGATTTATACAAGAAATGGAAAATAAAAAATCGTAATAATAGTGTTATCACAGATGTAAAATAGTCCTGGTTTCAATTAAGTAGTCAGAAGAAAAGAATGGCTTCTTTATGTAATTGGCATTCATACATTGAGTATTTCTAAATTCAGTTTTGTTTTTATAAGATTTTATCTTTATTCATTTTAGTTTTATATCTCTTATACATTACAGAGAATTAAATGAGACAATTTTTAAATTTCAAATATCTTCATTACTTCTTGGCAAAAAGCTTTTTTACTATGTATTTTTCTATAATTTTCCATCATACTTTATTGTTTTAATGCAGAAGTTAGCCACAGATAAATTAGTTATAGTTTAAATAAAAGGTCAATAGATGATAAATTCCTAGTACATAGTATGTTGAACCAACCTCTGCATTCTCCACATTTAACTATTTTAACTGGACAGAAAACTGAAATAAAACTGACACATCATTTAAAGGTAAATAAGATAATATTTCTTAATATTTGAATTTGCAGACCTCACACATAGAAAAAAAATGATGACTACTATTTGTATTAAAGTGGAAATACTCCAGTGTTATGAATATTTTATATACCTCTGTAATCATTATGTTAATTTTTACTTCAATGTAATCAACTACTTTGTTCAAATAAAATTTTTCAGTAAAATTATGTATTTCATTAACATATTTTTTCAAAAATTTTACCAGAAATATTTTCAAAGGCTAGTGATTTGTTAACAAAACAGTAACCTTCTTAATATGGTTTGTCAATTATGGCCAGAGGTAAAAATAACATTTTGATCTATTTGCTACTATTGATATAATACCTTTGAGACTGTCAGCAGAAATTAACCAAGTGTTCTGTATTCCCCAGGATTCAAGTCTGTTGGAGTTCATGCATCTGTACTCATCCTCTAGTGCTAAGTAAGTAATTACAAGTGTCCTAGCCAAATCCATAAATTATGATGTGGTGAGAAGTCTGGTTTCTTTTGCTGTCTCTTAAGTGAATGCAATCTCAATGACAGTTGATACCCCCTAAATTGCTCTTGCAAAAGGTTATTACATTTAAATTTTGAAGACTTAGAAGCAAGTTTTAGTCTCTGATGGGCTTTTGTCTTTGAGATGCCCTTCCCCTCATAATCCCAATTAAATGTCAATGTTGAATCTTTGGTTCACATTCATGAAAATCACAAAAGTAATTATATATTTTAAAGCTCTACAACAGTGAACTTAAAAAAAAAAAAACTATTTTCACACACATACTACATGTATAAGCTATACGTTTGTGTAGGTATATAGTACATAGATCAGTTTTAGAAGGTTTTTTTCACTCTCTCCTTCTGCTTATTTTGCTGTCCAATACTGCATTTCTCTCTATTTATAGTTAATTGTTCCTCATGATTCTTTTTCCTTCATATCTCTAAAAACCAAATTCTGATCAAAGACTGGAAAATCAGTAGAAACATTTATGAGATAGCATAGTTTACTTAGAGGCATTATATCTTACAGAAATTATGAAGCCAAGTAGACTTGTGCTCAAAATCCAGTTTTGATGTGAAAGCAAAGTCTCTCAGTCCTGTCCGACTCTTTGTGACCCGGTGGACTGTAGCCCACCAAGCTCCTCCCTCCATGGGATTCTCCAGGCAAGAATACTGGAGTTGGTTGCCATTTCCTGCTCCAGGGGATCTTCCCAACCCTGGGACTGAACCCAGGTCTCCCACATTGCAGGCAGATGCTTTAACCTCTGAGTCACCAGGAAAGCCCAGTCAATTGATAGGATGGCTTATATTTTAAAATTTCAACCCATGTTAACTCATATATAATCTGCATAATAAACAATGATTTTTTAGTTTCTAGACAGAATAATATAAATATAAATAGCTACATGTTGGAGATCATTTGCAAGTGTTATTTATTGCCCTCACCTAAATATAACCTGGTAGAAATATTTTCATAAAAAAATCTTTTCCCTCTTTTTGAAGACAAGTGTGTATTTCTCAATAACGAGCACTGAACTCATTTGAACTCTTTACTCAAATTAAGTTTCAGTTTCATTTAGTTCATTTCAGTTCAGTCTCTCAGTCATGTCTGACTCTTTGCAACCCCATGAACCACACTATACCAGGCCTCCCTGTCCATCATCAACTCCCAGAGTCTACCCAAACCCATGTCCATTGAGTCGGTGATGCCATCCAATTATCTCATCCTCTGTCATCCTGTTCTCCTCCTGCCCTCAATCTTTCCCAGTATCAGGGTCTTTTCAAATGAGTCAGCTCTTTGCATCAGGTGGCCAAAATACTGGGGTTTCAGCTTCAGCATCAGTCCTTCCAATGAACACCCAGGATTGATTTCCTTTAGGATGGACTGATTGGATCTCCTTGGAGTCCAAGGGACTCTCAAGAGTCTTCTCTGACACCACAGTTCAAAAGCATCAATTCTTTGGCTCTCAGCTTTCTTTATAGTCCAGCTTGCACATCCATACATGACTACAGGAAAAACAATAGCCTTGATTAGACAGACCTTTGTTGGCAAAGTAATGTCTCTGCTTTTTAATATGCTGAGGTTGGTCATAACTTTCCTTCCAAGGAGTAAGCATCTTTTAATTTCATAGCTGCAATCACCATCTGCAGTGATTAACCACAAAATAATCCCCTGCTTTATTTAAGCTCAAATATTCACATTTGAGGTAAAATGTATAGAAATACTCAGTATTAAACACTTTCTACTTCAATGTTTCTCATCCTCTAATTATCAAAATGTCCAGATTAAATTTCTGGGTAAAGCAGATCTCCTGGAGAAGCAAATGGCAACCCATTCCAGTATTCTTGACTGGAAAATTCCATGGATAGAGAGGCCTGGAGGGTTGCAGTCTATGTGGTGGCAAGAGTCAGACATGACTTAGCAACTAAACCATCACCACCATAGTAAGAGAATATACCATCCTTTGTAGGATGTACCATGGAAGTACGGGATGGAGAACAGCAGTTTTCATTACTTTCCTTCCTCCTACTCTTCACATTTAAATCACTCAAAATGATCTCTATCTCCTTATTGTTTCCATATTAGTTCTCTTTATGTCAATCTCAATAGTTATCATGCTTAGATCTTATCATTTATGCATGCCTCAGCTAAAGAAAACTTCCCTCTACATGTGTATGTGTAGTTTAAGAACTTCCTTACTTTTGGTTGCTACAAGATGCTCAAGGCTGCTTTACATATTGCCTTCCCCAGTCCAGGAGTTGCTCATCTCTCCATGGAGCCTGTTTCTTTGCTAGAAAGGTATTCAAAATCAAGACCTGGAGTTAGATGTGCTTACTACTACTGGGGTGTTATTGTTTCTAGGCTTCTTAGCTGACATCAAACAAATTATATGTGCATATGAACCCATGTGTATATATATACATACATATATATATATATATATATATATATATGGCTACCCAGGTGGCCCTAGTGGTAAAGAACCCACCTGGCAATGCAGGAGACCTAAGAGACTTGCACTCAATCCCTGTGTCAGAAAGAGAAGGAGGGCATAGTATCCTTTTCCAGTATTCTTGCTTGGAGAATCCCATTGACAGAGGAGACTGACAGGCTACAGTCCAAAGGTTTGCATAGAGTGAAACATGACTGAAACGACTTAACACAGCACAGTGCACATATACATAAAACTCATGTGTCTGTATGTAACCAACCATCTGTATCTCCATTAAGTAAGAAAGTGGATAATGGTATATCAATTTCTGATTTATTGATACGAGGTTTTCTTCTTCTTATCCCCTTGCTTATCTGTAATCTCCTACTCCTACTATGCTCCCATCATCCATCATCCATTTAACTAATACACTTAACTGTTAAATTTCTCTGAGTGCTGTCTTAATCTATTTATGCTGCTATAATAAAATACCATTAATTGGGTTACTTATAAACAACAGAAATTTATTTCTTACAGTTCTAGAGCCTAGCACTTCCAAGATCAAGGTGATAGCATTGAAAAGGCAGAGAATCTCTCTGAAACTTCTTTTTTTTTAGGCACTAATTCCATTCTTGAGGGCTCCACCATTATAACCTAGTCACCTCCCAAAGATTTCACCTGCTGTTACCATCATCTAGAGTGGGGTGGGGGTTAGAACTTCAATATATGAAGTTTGGGAGGGTACAAACATTCAGTTCAGTTCAGTTCAGTCGCTCAGTCATGTCCGACTCTTTGTGACCCCATGAATGGTAGCATGTCAGGCCTCCCTGTCCATCACCAACTCCCGGAGCTCACTCAGACTCATGCGCATCGAGTCAGTGATGCCATCCAGCCATCTCATCCTCGGTCGTCCCCTTCTCCTTCTGCACCCAATCCTTCCCAGCATCAGAGTCTTTTCCAATGAGTCACCTCTTCCTATGAGGTGGCCAAAGTACTGGAGCTTCAGCTTTAGCATCATTCCTTCCAAAGAAATCCCAGGGGCGATCTCCTTCAGAATGGACTAGTTGGATCTCCTTGCAGTCCAAGGGACTCTCAAGAGTCTTCTCCAACACCACAGTTCCAAAAGCATCGATTCTTCGGCTCTCAGCCTTCTTCACAGTACCACTCTCGCATCCATACATGACTACTGGAAAAACCATAGCCTTGACTAGACGGATCTTAGTCGGCAAAGTAATATCTCTGCTTTTGAATATGCTATCTTGGTTGGTCATAACTTTTCTTCCAAGGAGTAAGCGTCTTTTGATTTCATGGCTGAAGTCACCATCTGCAGTGATTTTGGAGACCAGAAAAATAAAGTCTGACACTGTTTCCACTGTTTCCCCGTCTATTTCCCATGAAGTGATGGGACGGGATGCCATGATCTTTGTTTTCCGAATGTTGAGCCTTAAGCAAACTTTTTCACTCTCCTCTTTCACTTTCATCAAGCGGCTCTTTAGTTCCCCTTCACTTTCTGCCATAAGGGTGGTGTCATCTGCATATCTGAGGTTATTGATATTTCTCCCGCAATCTTGATTCCAGCTTGTGTTTCTTCCAGTCCAACATTTCTCATGATGTATTCTGCATATAAGTTAAATAAGCAGGGTGACAATATACAGCCTTGACGTACTCCTTTTCCTATTTGGACAAACATTCAGACCAAACCAATTGTCATCAGAACTGTTTACTAATATGTCTATGCAAAACAACTTTATCAAATTGAATGCAGTGCTATATTTTTTAACTTTTAATCTTCCAGATTTCTCTCATTTCCAAAAGGTCAGTGAAATTGTTTCACATGCCAGTTATCTACACTTCTGCATTCCATTTTGGGGTTGCCTGACCTCCTAAGTGATTTTTTCTTAATTTGCATATTTAGGTATATTTTTTGTGCTATAAAGATCTATACATTTTTTTTTAAAAAAGCATCATTTCATGTTCCCATAATTATAGTACTAAACAGAATCCAAAAAAAAACAAATTCCCGTTTCTTATCTACTCAATGTTCTCTTATGTCTACTAAACTTTTGGCAACCTCTGGTATTGAATGTCTCTAGAGTGTTGCCTTTTCCCAGAATATCATATAACTGGAATCACAGTTTGTAGACTTTTCAGATTGGCCTCTTTTGCTTAGAAATATGCATGTAATAGTCATCCATACTTTTTATGATTTGATAGCTCAGGAATTGTGTAGGCACACAACACATTTTGCTTATCTATTTACCTATTGAAAGATATCTTTCTTACTTTCAGTTTTTGGTGAATATCAATGAAGTGTTATAAATGTTCAAGGATAAATGTATTATAAAATTATTTTTTTCTATTTGGTGAATACCTAGGAACACAATAAGGAGATTGTAATATGTTAAAATGTATCTCATGACCTAAAAATGTGGTATTATTGAAATATAAATCAAACTATAAAATGTTCATGAAACCATACTAATATGTGTGTGTGTGTGTGTGTGTGTGTGTGTGTGTGTGTGTGTGTGTGTGTATTGGAGAAGAAAATGGCAACCCACTTCAGTATTATTGCCTGGGAAATGCTATGGATGGAAGGCTACAGTCCATGGGGTCACAAAGAGTCGGACATGATTGAACCATCAGACACATCCCAATTAAGAAGAATTCCATAAAATATCTAACCAACACTCCTCAAACTGTCAGTTTCATCAAACAAAGTCCTATAAACAAAGACAGCCAAGAAGAGCTTAAGGGCACATGATGACTAAATGTAATGTAATATTGTGTACCGAATCTCAGACCAGATAAAGATCATTAGTTAAAAACTAAGGAAACGGAAAGAAAGTATAGACTTCAAATAATAATGTGCCAATTTTTGTTTCGTTTATTTTGACAAATGTGCCATACTTATTGTAAGAGGTCAATGAAAAACGTACATGAGATATAACGTACATGAGAACTTTCTATACACTATCTTTGCCATTTTTCAGTGAATCTAAAGCTGTTGTAAAATAAAGAGTTGTAGTTTTTAAAAAAGCAATGACCCAAGTTAAGACTGAGGGGAAAGGAAAACAAGGTCAGTCAATAACATGGAGCCAAGTTTTGTCTGGCATCAAACTCATGTCATGCACTTGAACTTACCTGCTAGAATCAGGGAACAATATTTAGTCAACTATTCTGGCAATAAGAAATATGCAATCAGTTACAAGGCTGAGTTCCCAAAAGGGACAAAAAAAAAAAGAACAAAAGAAAACTCTTCAGAAAAAGAAGAAATGCCCTCTATTAAAATTTTATGGAAAGTATTCATTTAGATTCTTAGAGAAAGGAAATAAAATGATGTAAACATAATAATCATAAACATAATAATCAGATCTTTATATATATAATATATATTTATATAAGTATATAGAGATCTTTATATTTATAGTAAATAAATACACATTTACTTATATTATCATTTGATCTTTTAATTAAGGCGTGTGAATTAAACAAATAACAATTAAGGGCATTTCTTTCACTTTCAAATTTTAAAAAATCTTGATATCTTTTTCTGATAAATATAAAACATCATATAATACAAAGCTCTGTAAAAGGGAAAACTCACTAAAGGTCCATTCATATGACCAGACCACCAATCAATCTGATCCTTAAAGCATAGCAAATTTAAGAAGTCTGACTGCTCAGAATTCATTTTTTTTCAAGATGACAACATTTTATTTTTAACTGGATGCTAATTACCTTACAATATTATGTTAGTTTTGCCATACATTGACATGAATCAGTCATGGGTGTACAAGTGTTCCCCATCCTGAACCTCCCTCTCACCTCCCTCCCCATCCCATCCCTCAGGGTTGTCCCAGTGCACTGGCCCTGAGCACACTGTATCATGCATCGAACCTGGACTGACAATCCACTTCACATACAATAATATACATATTTCAATGCCATTCTCTCAAATCATTTCACTCTCACCTTCTCCCACAGAGTCCAACATTCTGTTCTTTACATCTGTGTCTCCTTTCGTGTCTCACATATAGTGTCATTGTTACCCTCTTTCTAAATTCCATATATATGTGCTAATATACTGTATTTGTTTTTTTCTTTCTGACTTACTTCACTCTGTATAGTAGGCTCCAGTTTCATTCACCTCATTAGAACTGATTCAGATGCATTCCTTTCAATAGCTGGGTAATACTCCATTGTGTATATGTACCACAGCTTTCTTATCCATTCGTCTATTGATAGACATCTAGGTTGCTTCCACGTCCTGGCTATTGTAAACAGTGCTGTCAGAATTCATTTTTATGTTTATATTTTAAATAAAAATAGTATGTTGGAAAGTGATTTTGCAAATTCTCTTTGATGTTTATTTTTTGCCTAATATTTAATAGGTTTCTTTACCTGCCCAAGCGCAAGTACTTCCTTCATCTATCTTTCACATGTATGTCTTTGAGTTATTTAATCTTTTAAATACATGTGCACACTATAATCTCAATAAGCAACTGCCTCAAAATGAATCTTTAGGCTGTTTTCAATATATCATTGGCTGCATTTTATTGGAATGAACATTCATTGTATACATTTTGAAATTTATGACTGTTTTTGAAGGGGAAAATACTCAAAACTATAATGTATTATATGGAGAAGGAGCATTTTTGTACAGACTTGCAAATTTCTTTATTAAAACCTCTTGTTTTTCCAACTTTGACTAGCACTATATCTACACCATTTTTTTAATGTTACTAAATTTTTCCAGTGGAAAATACTACAACAATTTTGTATATGTTTTCTCTTTTTCTTGTAAATTTTTGAATTACCACATTTCTCAAGACTTTTCACAAACAACATATTTCTAAAATGTCCTGGAATAGAAAATAGAAATAAGTAGAAAATAATATTTGTAATTTATATTATTATTCTAAATCAGTTAAAATACCTGGTGATATCAGTGGTAGTGTTAGTGAGATAAGTATAGCTTTAAAGTCTTATGCTGCATTAAGTATAACTTTTTTTCTTTGAAGGGCCTGGAAGTACTTATGGATTGTAAATACAAATCACAGGCTCTCACCAAGAGTACAAGTAGTAAAATTTGTAACAGCTGATCCATTGATTCTGTCTACTCATGTGGAAATCAATTCTTTGTAAGAGAACACAGTTCTGAATTTATACAGGAGACAGAAACATACAAGAAGCAACTGGGGTCACTGTGCTGCTAAGGCCCTCTAAAGGATAACATTATCAGCCACCCATACATGTAAGGATAGCTTAAAACTATACGATACGTTAGTTAATTCATTTGACCTCTATCCCTTTTTCTTCAAAATGTAATTTTTTTAAATATCTGAAAAACAGGGAAAGATTCTCAGTCAAGGGCACCATACATGGATCTATGGATTAACTGAATGCAGTCATCCAAATATGTGCAATACAAAATATGTGAAGTGTTTCCAGGAATTATTAAGTGGCATTAAAACTAAATCAAAAGGGAAAGTGTACCAAAAATACCAACTAGAGCTCACATGTTATTTAATACATAAGTTCAGATCCGTTTAGTCACTGAGTCATGTCTGACTCTCTGCGATCCCATATACTGCAGCACACCTGGCTTCCCTATCCATCACCAACTCCTGAAACTTGTTCAAACTCATGTCCATAGAGTCGGTGATACCATCCAACCATCTCATCCTCTGTCATCCCCTTCTCCCATTTTCAATCTTTCCCAGCATCAAGGTCTTTCCAAATGAGTCAAATACATAAGTGAAAAGCCAAAAGCCAAAACCAAACCAAAACTAGCATACAAACAAAACTAAGCTTCTGTATTAGGAAAAAAAGCATTAGCAGAAATATTCTTCTGTTTCATACTATTCATTTTCATATCCCTGATTTATTTCCATATTATTTTTAGATATCCCATCTGCTTATCTCAAATAGGAAAAAACACAATGATTTTAGAAGCTACAAATTTATGGTACATATACATTTCATATTCATACATTGTAGTGTGGTATATAGTTTATCTTGGATTTATAAATTCAACCAGACTATTGTTCCCAAAAGTTATCTTAATGGGATCAGTATTGCCTTGTCTTTAACATAGTTGTATTTTTCACTAATTTCAATTTATTTTTATAGAGTTTATAGCCATGTATTTTACTATATTCTACTTTATTTTAATCACTTTTATAATGACTATCACTTTGTCATTTATTCATTCAGGTTTGAAAAGTCATGTTGCTTCCTTATGTCACTCATTACTACTTATATATTTGTCACTAAGTAATTATCTGTCAACAGATGATGTGTCTGCAAATTTGATTATGTGAATAACATCTCGTCCACCTCAAATTAAGCTTGTATATCCCAGTTGCCAAAGAGAGGAGAAAAAAATTCTTAGCAGACTGAAGTATTAGTTATTTGCCTATGCACCATGAGGACTACTTGCCATATGTCACCTTGTGTAAAACTATTCTAGAGAATTCTTGAGCAATGCTACCCCAATCTTTCTTTCTTTTGAGAATAAGCAGCCTTGGAAATTTTTCATTGGTGGAGCATGGTACACCATGGTTTGGACCATTCCCTTCCTGACAGTTTATTTTATAAATCTCAAATGCAGGAGAAACTGAACCTAAGGAATATCCTTCAGAATTGATGTCTTGGTCAATATCATAAAGACATGTCAATTTCTTATGTCATAAATATTTCTATAGAATGATAGACAAAAGCCAGTACAAAACAAAAAATGGAAAAGATGTATTTGGTGTGATCATATCATTTATAGCAGAAATATAAAACTTCACCATACTAAGAGAAGCAATGTCCCATCTAGAGGAGATGGTTATGAAAGGACCATTTCATTTTTTCCTCTAATATTAAATGTATAATCTTAATCGTAGATTTTCATTTCTATTTGATGTATGAAAATATTTAAGGAAAGGTATCAGGTGGATAGGGTTAAAAATCCAGTGCATTTACTATCTGATTAATGATTTAAATTATCTTAAAGCATAAAAAGGTTATGTTTTAATTTTGAAATGAATTTGAAAGTAATTTATTCTTTAACTTGAAGAAATATACAATGATTAATTAATTTTGTTCTTGAACTGAAAGCTTTCATAAAAGAGTAAATACAAATATGTAAATACAAATATGTAAATGCCAATGTAACAAATCCCTTGACCACAACATAAGTTTTTATCTTTAAAATACATATTTTCTAGATTAAAAACGTTTCTCTAAAAATCACTCCTTGCTTCTTCTTAACCCTATCTTTCTTTCCTCATTGTATTTTTAACCTTAATTATTGATTTTTATTAGAGAACTAAGAGATCTGAATTTTAAAAGTTTAGATTAAAAAGATAGGTTCAAGATACTGAAGCATTTTATTTCTATCTGAATCTCTTTAATATTCAATCCTAATATCATCTTAAAGTCAAATTAAATTCAGATTGTCTATCTTTATTAACATCAATATAATTACCAAGAAGATCAAATTTTCAGAGGTCATCCAAATCTAGTTCAGGATAAATTCTTATTTATTGACCAGGAAATGGAACAGTTTGTGGTTTTCCTCTGTTTAAACTTGTTTCACTTATTTTATTCAATATTTATAATGTTTCAAATTAACAATGACGATTGTATTTTCATAAATTTTCAAAAAGTGAAAGTCGCTTAGTCATGTCTGATTCTTTAAGACCCCATAGACTGTAACCTGCCAGGATCCTCTGTGGATGGAATTTTCCAGGCTAAAATACTGGAATTTTCCAAGACAGAATATTGGAGTGCATTGCCATTCCCTTCTCCAGGGAACCTTCCCAAACCAGGGATTGAACCCAGGTCTCCCACAATGTAGGCAGATTCTTTACCATTTGAGCCACCAGATAAGCCCTAAATGTTGAAAAATTAAACCTTTTCCAAATAAAATGGCTTTAGTTTCTTGAAAATATTAAAATAATTGAAAGTAGAAAACATTGCCACTGATTTTGAAAAACCTACAATTAAATACTCATCTTCTATAATTTTTCTAAAAATTAAAAAGAAGAATTTGGGTCAACTTTCTTACTAAAACCAAAATTTCTATAATCCATAGCTAAGTTTCATTATTTAAAACAAAGTGTATAAAGAAGTTATGCAAAATGCAAAATTAAAGGCTTTATTCAAGGGGTTTGCAATCCCCATAGTTGCAAATGTACTTGTTATGTGCCACATTTGCATTTTTTAGTCTCTTTTGGGAGCTGCACAAATCATTTTTTTTTTTCTTTAAAAACTCAATTTTATTTTTTTGTTGTATTTACTTTTGATATTTTATTTTATTTTTATCACCTTTCTAATGATGTATTTTGTGTTATACAATTTTTTTCTTTTTACTTTTTATTTTTTAGTTTGTTTTGCTTTACAATACTGTATTCATTTTGCTATACATTGACATGANTTACATATTGACTCTTTTTGATTTCTTCTAAGTCCTTGCTAAACCTTTCTTGCATCTCCTCAATCCTTGTCTCCAGGCTATTTATCTGTGCTTCCATTTTGATTTCAAGATTTTGGATCAGTTTCACTATCATTATTTGGAATTCTTTCTCAGGTAGATTCCCTATCCCTCTTTTGTTTGGTTTGGTGGGCATTTCTCCTGTTCCTTTACCTGCTGATATTCCTCTGTCTCTCCATCTTGGTTATATTGGTGTGTTTGGGGTGGTCTTTCTGTATTCTGGGAATTTGTGGCGTTCTCTTAATTATGGAGTTTCCTCACTGTGGGTGGTGTTGTATCAGTGGCTTGTCAAGGTTTCTTTGTTAGTGAAGCTTGTGTTGNCATTTCTCCTGTTCCTTTACCTGCTGATATTCCTCTGTCTCTCCATCTTGGTTATATTGGTGTGTTTGGGGTGGTCTTTCTGTATTCTGGGAATTTGTGGCGTTCTCTTAATTATGGAGTTTCCTCACTGTGGGTGGTGTTGTATCAGTGGCTTGTCAAGGTTTCTTTGTTAGTGAAGCTTGTGTTGGAGTTCTGTTGGGTACGGCTGGATTTTTTCTCTCTGGAGTGCAATGAAGTGTCCAGTAATGAGTTAGGAGACGTTTACGGTTTTGGAGTAACTTGAGCTCCCTGTATATTGAAGCTCAGGGGTGTAGTCCTGTGTTGCTGGAGAATTTGTGTGGTATGTCTTGCTCTGGAACTTGTTGGTTCTTGGGTGGTGCTTGGTTTCAGTGTAGGTTTGGAGGCATTTGATGAGACCCTATTGATTAATGTTCCCTGGGTTCAGGAGTTCTCTGGTGTTCTCAGGATTTGGGCTTAAGTCTCCTGCTTCTGGTTTTCAGTTTTATTTTTACAGTAGCGTCAAGGCTTATCCATCTATATAGCACCAATGATAAAACATGTAGGTTAAAGATGAAAAATTTCTCCACATTGAGGGAGAGGTTCACTGAGTTACATGGAGAAAGGGAGAGGGAAGGGGTAGTTAGGGGTGACTGGAATGACATGAGGTGGGATCAAAAGAATAGAGAGCGAGCTAGCCAGTAATCACTTCCTTATGTGCGCTTCTCAATCTGGACCACTCAGAGATGATCATGGAGTTATACAGGGAAGAGGAGAGGGAGGAAGTAGTCAGAGGTGGCCAGGAGGAGAAAAGAGGGAAATGAAAAGGGGGAGAGACAGATCCATCCAGTAACCAGTTCTCTAAGTGTTCTCCATCGTCTGGAACACACAGGGATTCACAGAGTTGGGTAGAAAATAGAAGGGGGAGGAAGGAGAGAGAGACAACCTGCTGGAGAAAAAGGAGAGTCCAAAAGAGGAGAGAGTGGTCAAGC
>SJYA01000056.1:543661-654292 GCA_006410615.1 Neotragus moschatus | reverse complement strand
GGAGAGGTAGATCCAGCCAGTAACCAGTTCTCTAGGTGTTCTACAGCATCTGAGACTCACAGGGATTCCCAGAGTTGGGTAGAGAAGAGAAGGGGGAGGAAGGAGAGAGAGACAACCTGCTGGAGAAAAAGGAGAGTCCAAAAGAGGAGAGAGTGGTCAAGCCAGTAATCTCTCTCTCAGGTAAAATTGGGTACTGAAGATTGGGTTTTTAAATGTACAAAATTGACAACAAATACCAAAAAGCAAAGATTAAAAATCTAGAGTAGAAGTTGGATTTTCAAAAATACAATATTAAAGAAAAGAAGAATAACAAGATGAAAAGAAAAAAAATAGTCACGGGAATTATTAAGAACCAACACCAAGAGCCACACAAAACAAACAAACAAAAAAAGTATATATATGTATATATATATATATATATATATATATATATATGGCATTTGCTTTAAGAATAGGGTCTTTTTTTGAAAAGTGATAGTAGGTTATAAAAATTAAAATTAAAGAAGAAATAGAGGATTTAAAAATGTAAAAAAAAAAAAAGGAGAAGAAAGAATAAAAACAATCAAAAACATCTACCAAAAAAAATAAAATAAAACAATAAAAAAGAGAATGATCGTAAAAAATAGTAAAGATATTTCTGGGACTTTCTCTGGTGTTGTGGGCAGTGTGGGGTCACTTCCAAGGTGTTTCCCTCTGTTTAGCTTCTTCTGTTTGCTGGTCTCTTCAGTGTCTGATTTCTGCCCTGACACAAGGGGGGCGGTGGAAGTCACTTTTTTTTTTTAAGGCTCACTTGGTCAGTTGTGCTGTGGGGAGGGAGGGATGCTGCTACCAAATAGCACTGGCATGTATTTGCAGTGTCTCAGCCACGCTGGGCATGCCCCTACACACGGTGCACACCGCTCAGGCTCTAGGTTTCTCCACCAGGAACCGTCTGAGGGTGGCCCGAGGCTGCATGAACCTCCCTGGTCTAAGCTGCTAAGGCTTAGTGCCCAGGTAGCTCCAGATTCGGTTAGGCCTGTGTTTTGTGCCCTTCCCAGAACCAAGTAGCTCAGGTGTTTGGTGAGCGCAATTGTGGGGCTTATCGCCTTTCCTGCTGCTCAGTTTTCTGGGTGTACCGCTGGCACCCCTTGTCAGGCAAAAGGTGACTGTCCAGCACCCCAAGAAGTCTTAGTTAGCAAAGAAGCCTGCTTGCAGTTTGGTAAGTAAAGTCTCTCCGGTGCTCCGATTGCCAGTTTCCAGCCCTTACGGCTCTGGCTGCCTGTCACCGGTGGGTGATGGTCTGCAGCCGGCTATTTCTGTTCTGTTCTTTGTTCTGTGCGTGGTCCTGGCAGTGTCTTATGTTAGACCTTTTCGCGTGGTAACTGTCCCACAGTCTGGTGTGCTAGCCCAAGTTAGTTCGCTCTGGTCATGCGCTGGGCATTCCAGCCCAATTCTTAAGAAGCACTGCAGCCTGTGCCTCTCGCGCCTCCCTGCCCAGCCCCCACTTGCTAGTAGCGGATGCAGGCATCTGCGCTGCTTATCCACTGAAGCAGTTACCATTGGGCTCGTAATCTGTTGGTTTTATTTATTTATTTTTCTTCCCTGTTATGTTGCCCTCTGTGCTTCCAAGGCTTGCCACAGATTTGGCAGTGAGAGTGTTTCCTGGTGTTTGGAAACTTCTCTCTTTTTAAAACTCTCTTCCCAGGACAGGACTCCCTTCCCAGGATGGAGCTTCCTCCCTACCTCCTTTGTCTCTTTTTTCATCTTTTGTATTTTTCCTACCTGTTTTTGAAGACAATGTTCTGCTTTTCTGGATGCCTGATGTCCTCTGCCAGCATTCAGAAGTTTTTTTGTAGATTTTACTGAGCACTGAAATGTTCTTTTGATGAATTTGTGGGGGAGAAAGTGGTCTCCCCGTCCTATTCCTCCTCCATCTTAGGACCCCCTCCTGCACAAATCATTTTAAAGAAGTGTGTGTCCAATAAGTTTTTAGATGTAGTTAGACATTTTCAAAATAAAGTTTTATATATAATACAGAATTAAAACACTACAGAAGTAAATGGAGTTGTTCTTAGTCAAGTGGGGTAAGAATCTTGGTGACTCCTATTGCATTCCATTTGGAGCCCCAGGCTCTTTGGAAGGCAGGTTTAGAGATCGTTTACATGAAATGGTATATGCAAACGTGAAATTATTTTGCTCAGTTGTAGAGTGCTATAACATATTTGTTAAAACGTTATTGATATAAATTATTTCTGGACAAATAAGAATTTATGTAAAATTTAATGTTACTCATAAATACAGCTTTTTTCTTTCCTATATTATATTCCAATGCATTCAGAGATTGCATTTTAAATAAAACTGGCCAAATTTTGTTCCTTTGTTAAATATTTGGAGGTGAATTTTAAACCTATTTTCTTTAACTGTGTAATAATTTTTCATGTGACTGTATTATTAACTGTTGTTCTGAAGTTGTCAGAAAGGGAAGATACTATGGGTTAAAATATAACTTTTATGATTATGGAAATAATGCTTTGTTTTATGACAGTTTTAATTTAATATGACTAAAGGTAATGAAGTATTCATAAAATTATAGGTTTTGGAAAGACCTTGAGAATGCAATTAGTCTATCTCCTTTCCCAAACACTTTAAGACACTTTATTATTTTATTTCATTCTCAGAACAGCAGGGGAGATTTTTTTTTTAATTTCTTTTAGTGATAATACATTTCAGGTCTCTTAAAAAATATGACAATATTCTTTCTTCAGAGATCTGCTGCTACAAATTTTTTTTTCATTTAAATGTGGCTTAAGAAAATAGTTTATAGCTAAAGTAATATTTTATCCTTGCCCTTCAGTGTTTATTCCTTATTTTTGCTCAAATACTCACTCAGGATGATTTCTTATCTTGAATATTTTTCTCTTTTCATCTTGATACAAGTGACATCATCTTATGAGTAATTCTGTCACTACTAAATAAACAGTTATGAATTTTATAATATCAGCCTCTTCTGCAAAACTCTATGATGGCTTCCAGCTGGAGAAAGAACTGGGTTCTAATTATTACAATATGTTTCAAAGCCTTTCCAGATAAATATCTACTAAAAGTTACATTGGAAGGAAATTTTATAAGGAACAAGAGTTGATGCAAAACAATAAGCAGTTATATAAGCCATACTGTTCAAAGAAATGAGAAGATCAATCAATGATATTTAGATAATCTATAGTTAATCCTTATAGTTCAACATCCAGTACAGAACCTGACATTTGATATCTTTATCTGGAATTTTTGTTAACATTAAAACCAGAGATGCTGTGCTTCTATTCCAAAAAGACTAAACAAAATCTCCCTATATGCAAAAGAAACTTTTAAATTTCTATGTCACTATTAAAACATAAACTGACATAAACTCACTTGATACCTCCAAACCCTATTTGGCTCCCAATTCTTTGCCACCCTATTAGTTCTTTGCCAACCATACTCTGTTAATCACTCTGTACTGGCAATATTTTCTTGGCAGTTTTTATAACTTTAAGGAATAGCTTAGATTTAGTTTTAAATATTAATTTTTAACTTACAAGCATTAAAAACAAAATTCTTTCAAGTATTAGGATGTGGAAAAATAGGAAAAGTAGGCTGCATGATTTTTTCAAGTGACATTTAACCTTTTTTCAAAATTATTGGGCTCAATTCGTGTGAGTAATCATTTGGTGTCAATTAAAAAAAGAATCTCCAGAAGCTAAGTTAGAAAATCAAATAGAAAGTCTGCATACAGGCTAGAGAGAGTTTGTGGGAAAGGAGAAAGAAGTTGATGAACTTCATTTTCATTTCCAAAGAGAAAATGGAAATAATATACCACCTTGATTTTAGAAAAATCTGAACTATGTCACACTAAAGAAAAACAATATCATATAAGGGTCTTAGGTAGAAGAAGATTTACTCTATTTAGTTTAAATTTTAGTAAGGTATAGGAAATTCGAGATGCATAAACCTGTTAATTCTTTTAATTAATACTAATCTTCTTCTTCTCAAATTAAATCAGAGTGTGAAAATTATTTTACCATCCAGGTGGTTACCTTTTACTTTATTCTATAAACTCGAAATATGTAAAAGAAAATAATACCAGAGGTCTTAATTCTTTATAATGTAGCTTTATTAGAAATTCTAGATCTTAATATATATTTACAAATTTCAACAAATTGCTCTTACAAACATAAACATCATTGGTACTATTATAGAATGTTAGACGATCTACATTTTTTCATAATCATTCATATTTGAAATAAAAACTCTAGTAAAGAATACTTTTCTCAAAATTTAGTTTTTTTTTCAATGACAGATTACTATTAAAGTTTGATTTTTTATTTATAGCTGAGACATGCTAATTGTTCTTTTAACATTTTAATCTATGTTTCATAACAAAAAGTAAATTTTCATAAAATACTACAAAAATAAATTTTAGTGCTAATGTCAATAAATCATTATTTATTTGTTTGAATTTTTCCTAGGGAAGAAAAAAATTTATAAGCACTTACAAATCCTTTCTTTTTCTTTTTGTATTATTATTCAGTTCAGTTCAGTCTCTCAGTCACTTCTTACTCTTTGCAATCCCATGAATCACAGCACGCCAGGCCTCTGTGTCCATCACCAACTCCCAGAGTTCACTCAGACTCACGTCCATCGAATCAGTGATGCCATCCAGCCATCTCATCCTCTGTTGTCCCCTTCTCCTCCTGCCACCAATCCCTCCCAGCATCAGAGTCTTTTCCAATGAGTCAACTCTTCGTATGAGGTAGCCAAAGTACTGGAATTTCAGCTTTAGCATCATTCCTTCCAAAGAAACCCCAGGACTGATCTTTAAGATGGACTGGTTGGATCTCCTTGCAGTCCAAGGGACTCTCAAGAGTCTTCTCCAACACTACAGTTCAGAAGCATCAATTTTTCAGTGATCAGCTTTCTTTATAGTCCATCTCTCACATGCATACATGACCACTGGAAAAACCATAGTCTTGACTAGACGGACCTTTGTTGGCAAAGTAATGTCTCTGCTTTTGAATATGCTGTCAAGGTTGGTCATAACTTTTCTTTCAAGGAGTAAGTGTCATTTAATTTCATGGCTACCATCATCATCAGGTATTAAACCACTGAAAACAGTGTGAAGTGGAAAATGTCAAATTTTCCTAGTTCAGTCCTGGGAAATTTCAAATAAATGCATTAAATACAGAGATGTATATTCAGTGAAAGTTGTTCAGTAGTGTCCAACTCTTTGCAAACCTGTGGACTCAGTCCATGAAATTCTCTAGGCCAGATTACTAGAGTAGGTGATGGTGATTTACCCACTCAATCATGTCTGACTCTTACGACCACA
Source organism: Neotragus moschatus (assembly GCA_006410615.1). Taxonomy (NCBI): domain Eukaryota; kingdom Metazoa; phylum Chordata; class Mammalia; order Artiodactyla; family Bovidae; genus Neotragus; species Neotragus moschatus. The sequence goes on along the minus strand of SJYA01000056.1, from coordinate 648,948 downwards.
TGGGATAAAGCCTGCCAGGCTCCTCTGTCCATGGGGATTTTCCAGACAAGAATACTGGAATAGGTTGTCATTTCTTTCTCCAGGGGATCCACCCAACCCAGGAATTGAATCCAGGTCTCCTACATTGCAGGCAGATTCTTTACTGACTGATCTATGAGGGAAATCAAACTGGAATGGATAGCCATTCCATTCTTGAGAGGATCTGAGCTACCAGAGAAGCCCAAGAATACTGAGGTGGGTAGCCTATTCTTTCTCCAGTGGATCTCCCCAACCCAAGAATTGAACCCGGGTCTCCTGCATTGCAGGAGGATTCTTTACCACCTTGAGCTACCGTGGAATACCACAGATATACATATGTGTGTGTGTGTGTGTGTGTGTGTATGTATTTGAAAGAAATGAAAAGACAATTTTGAAGACACCTACACTTTAAGGAGTGGATAACTTGGGAGGAAAATATAACGTGAGAAGGGAACCCAAAACAGGTTCAAACATTCAAAATAATCTACCCTGTCAAGTGTTGGTTAGAAGAGGAGGGCCTTAAAAAATAATTTAAAAGATAAGTCAAATGGAAACAAACAAAAAGTCATAAGGAGAATGTAATGGAAATGAAAAGCAAAGGAAGAAGTCAATGATATCTAATGCTGCCAGCTTATTAAGTAAGGTGACAATGATGACAATGACAAAATAAGCATCACATTTGGGTTGCAGGAGGTGAAAATGTTTTGTCTATGAATCTTATTATATTGCCTTCACTTCCTTGGGGATTTTTTCTTTACAAAATATTACCTGGCTGCATTTTCTACTTCACTTGTTTTGGTTGTATATTTGAAACAGAGAAAAATAACTTATGTCTCCAAATTGCATGAGTGGATATTGTTGAAGGAAATGTATCATATTACATTTATGTTGAGCTTTAAATCAAGGAATGTATTTTAACCTTGAGTGTTCTCAGGAAATCTCAATAATAAAAAATCTTCATCCCACAAAGTTACCCTTGCTTATATTCCATTAAAAAACCTAGGATTTACATAGATGGGCATATTCAGCAAACTCAGAATATTTATCTTTTTAAAAACACATTTTGCATGAACAAGCTATTTTTTTAAATAAACCCTTATGTTGGGGGCTTAATTTAAATAGATCACAGCAAGACTACTGCCCTGCTACATAAGAAACCCCTTGAACAAAATATTATGAACCGAAGTTTCAGAGCTAGGCAGCAATGGGATTAAATTTTGATTCTGACATAAAATGTACTTAACCGACTTTAGTTCATTTAAAAAATGAGGATGACAAACTCCTGGGTATGTTGTAAAGAGTAATTGAGATTAAATGCTATGAAAATTCTCATTGGGTAGAATAAACAACGTTGGATAAAGACAAGCCCTCAGTATCGTCATCATCATCATCATCGTCATCGTCATCACCTGTTTTCCTCACACTGATTCAATCAACAGGTTATGTGGAATATGATTCCATTTATTGCTACTATTTGTATATCCTATTTTCCCATCAAGACAAATGAAGAAAAGATAATTAAAATCCTTGTTTCTTCCTTCCATTATGTTATTGCATTGTATATATATTTTTTTCTGATTTCTAATGAAAATAGCAAGAGATTATACTTTCCTTAGTCTTCTGGAACCTATTTTCTGAAAGCCTTGAGTCAAGCAACTAATGTAAAATAGATGTAAATCTGTAACACATAAGGTAGAAAAGGATGTGTCTTAAGAAAAACAAATGTGGTAAAAGCTTATAGAAGTTCACAGAAAGTAGTCATGTTTAAGCTAGAGAGTAGAAAAAGTCTAAACAGAAAAAAAATCATTTGTATTAAGCTAAAAGAATGCTTTGAAATGTGAAAAGAATAAGGGAAAATCCACTTTATTTTGACCAAAATGTGTTTTTAGAGGCATGAAATCTGGAAATAGCTCAATTTCATGGAGTACCTAATAACTCAATTTGATTGGAGAATAGGAGGCAAGAAGGGGACTAGTAAAAATAGACTGGGTTAGCTTTCTCCTAAGCTGAAACTTCAGGAATTGTTTGTAACTTATATATTTTATAAGTTATATACTTTATTTTGATTACATATCTGGAAATAAATATACTTTATTTTGATTACATATCTGGGAATAAATAAAATAAGAAAAATGAATCTCTTGCAATATCCAAGATGAACTGTAGCTGTGTGGTCAATAGGTTGGATAAGGGCAGGGCTGAGGGAACAGAGAAGAGTGGAGAGACATGAAAAGGAGTATCTGTTCAGCCCACCTGTCCTAACTAGTAGAAACTATTGTGCCTATCCTAGGCTGGGATCTTTTAATCTTTGCTGGACTTTGGCACCTAAATATGTCCAAAGGAACATTTATAAAGACAAATCTTTAGGAGAAGTAAAATTAAAAATACAGATAAACTGTAGGAAAGTCATCATTTGTAATGTAAACCCATAAGTTCTTCTAGATAATTCTTCTTCACTATATAATTTCCAAGGGGGTTAAGCAGTAAAGAATCTGCCAGGTAAGGCCAAGAAGGATATGGTGGTTTATACCTGGGTTGGGAAGATCCCCTGGAGAAGGAAATGGCAACCAACTCCAGTATTCTTGCCAAGATAATCCCATGGGCAGAGAATCCTAGAGGGCTACAATCTGTGAGGTCACAAACAGTCAGACACAACCGAGCATACAATGGATGGAGTATTCCCAAATATCTAGAATAATAAAGCACTTGCTCAAAAATTCTTAAATAAACATTTAGGCATGATAGAAAGCAAGGGGGGAATATAAACTGGAGAAACAAAGCAAAGTGAGAAAGTTGAAAGTGGAGAGTATGAGATGCAAAATTAAGTTATCTAGCTAAATAGTGTTAATTCAACTGAGTTTATAGGCTATTTGCAATCTTTTGCAAGAATAGGAAAGGAAACCAATAAGATAATAAGTCATCCAATGAACTACTGACATAGTTACTATAACTGCACAGTTTCTGTGTGGAACTAAGCATGTGTTCCAAGGAGGGCTTGGGTATGTCTGGGATTCTCTGTTAAAACCAAACTTAGAGCAAGTGGGGAGCCGTTATGGCATTTGGTTTTGTGCAGGTGACTCATCTGAACAACTTTGCATGCCATCAGTAAAGAATGAGAGTATTCTACACTTAATGAATCAGAATAAACGTATCTACATCCAGGTGAAATAGATTTGGTCTTAAGTAAAGCCACTAGGTCAGTAAGCTACTGCTAGTTGAAGAAGCAGTTAAATGTAAAAGTTAATACACAAAAATAAACTCAAAATGGATTAAAGATCTAAACGTAAGACCAGAAACTATAAAACTCCTAGAAGAGAACATAGGCAAAACACTGTCCGACATACATCACAGCAGTATCCTCTATGACCCACCTCCAGAATACTGGAAATAAAGGCAAAAATAAACAAATGGGACCTAATTAAAATTATAAACTTCTGCACAACAAAGGAAACTATAAGCAAGGTGAAAATACAGCCTTCAGAATGGGAGAAAATAATAGCAAATGAAGCAACTGACAAACAACTAATCTCAAAAATATACAAGCAACTCCTATAGCTCAATTCCAGAAAAATAAATGACCCAATCAAAAAATGGGCCAAAGAAATAAATAGACATTTCTCCAAAGAAGACATACAGATAGCTAACAAACACATTAAAAGATGCTCAACATGACTCATTATCAGAGATATGCAAATCAAAACCACAATGAGATACCATTTCATGCCAATCAGAATGGCTGCTATCCAAAGTCTGCAAGCAATAAATGCTGGAGAGGGTGTGGAGAAAAGGGCAGTCTCTTACACTGTTGGTGGGAATGCAAACTGGTACATGCACTATGGAGAACAGTGTGGAGATTCCTTAAAAAACTGGAAATAGAACTGCCTTCAGTTCAGTTCAGTTCAGTCGCTGAGTCGTGTCCGATTCTTTATGATTCCATGAATCGCAGCATGCCAGGCCTCCCTGTCCATCACCAACTCCCAGAGTTCACTCAGACTCATGCCCATCGAGTCAGTGATGCCATCCAGTCATCTCATCCTCTGTTGTCCCCTTCTCCTCCTGCCCCCAATCCCTCCCAGCATCAGAGTCTTTTCCAATGAGTCAACTCTTCGCATGAGGTGGCCAAAGTAATGGAGTTTCAGCTTCAGCATCATTCCCTCGAAAGAAATCCCAGGGCTGATCTCCTTCCGAATGGACTGGTTGGATCTCCTTGCAGTCCAAGGGCCTCTCAAGAGTCTTCTCCAACACCACAGTTCAAAAGCATCGATGCTTCGGAGCTCAGCCTTCTTCACAGTCCAACTCTCACATCTATACATGACCACAGGAAAAATCATAGCCTTGACTAGACGGACCTTAGTTTGCAAAGTAATGTCTCTCCTTTTGAATATAGTATCTAGGTTGGTCATAACTTTTTTTCCAAGGAGTAAGCGTCTTTTAATTTCATGGCTGCAGTCACCATCTGCAGTGATTTTGGAGCCCAGAAAAATAAAGTCTGACACTGTTTCCACTGTTTCCCCATCTATTTCCCATGAAGTGATGGGAGTGGATGCCATGATCATCGTTTTCTGAATGTTGAGCTTTAAGCCGACTTTTTCACTATCCCCTTTCACTTTCATGAAGAGGCTTTTTAGTTCCTCTTCACTTTCTGCCATAAAGGTGGTGTCATCTGTGTATCTGAGGTTATTGATATTTCTCCTGGCAATCTTGATTCCAGCTTGTGCTTCTTCCAGCCCAGTGTTTCTCATGATGTTCTCTGCATATAAGTTAAATAAGCAGGATGACAATATATAGCCTTGATATACTCTTTTTCCTATTTGGAACCATTCTGTGGTTCCATGTCCAGTTCTAACTCTTGCTTCCTGACTTGCCTTATGACCCAGAAATCCCACTGCTGGGCATACACATGAAGGAATCCAGAATTGAAAGAGACACATGTACCCCAAAGTTCATCGCAGCATGGTTTATAATAGCCAGGACATGGAAGCAACCTAGATGTCCATCAGCAAATGAATGGATAGGAAAGCTGTGGTACATATACACAACAGAGTATTACTCAGCCATTTAAAAGGATACATTTGAGTCAGTTCTAATGCGGTGGATGAAAGTGGAACCTATTATACAGAGTGAAGTAAGCCAGGAAGAAAAACACCAATATAGTATATTAATGCATATATATGGAATTTAGAAAGATGGTAATGATAACCCTGTTAGTGAGACAGCAAAAGAGACATAGATGTATAGAACAGTCTTTTGGACTCTGTGGGAGAGGGATAGGGTGGGATGATTTGAGAGAATGACAATGTAACATCTATAATATCATGTATGAAATGAGTCACCAGTCCAGGTTCAATGCATGATACTAGATGCTTGGGGCTGGTGCACTGAGACTACCCAGGAGGGATGGTACAGGGATATAGGAGGGAGGGCGGTTCAGGATGGGAGAACATGTATATGCCTGTGGCAGATACATGTTGATTTAAGGCCAGTACAATACAATATTGTAAAGTAATTAACCTCCAATTAAAATAAATTTATACTTAAAAATTATTTTAAAAAACTACAGTGACCATGAATTCAGGTAAATCTAAGAACGTTGGTTTTTGAGCTCCTGTGTATGAGCTAAAGTAAATTAACTTCTTAACATAAACCTCAAAACCCCCAGAAACAGAGAATTTTATTGGATATTTGGAGATGAAAAATATTCAGATTTTCTCAGGGGCAAGTATATAACTCAGTGGTTTTCAGTGTTCCATAATGAGGATAGCATTAAAGTATTGAGTGGCTTACAACTTTTAAAATATTTACATTTGAAATCTCCACCAATATAAAGAAGGTATTATCTACATATACACATTTTTTAAAACAAAAGACATAATCCTACTTTGATCATTTCTCTTGGTATGGCACTTTGAGAAATTTTAGGAAATGTAGCAATTTGAAAATACTAAGGGAAGCATGAATTGGATTCATAAGGACAAAGCTCCAAAATTTCATGTATGTAATAATTTTTTAATAACCAACTATCTTCTGGATGTTCTTAATATAATTATTTTCTACCCTTCCTCTCCCCATTAAAAAATATTTTTTTCTTATTCGAGAGGATCCCAGGGAAATCCAATGCACAGAACTATGTTAGGGTGGTATTTGGCTTTTCTATTAAATGACTGTTCTGTAAATACACACTCCTACAAGAGTGAGCTGAATTCCTTGTATTGCCTGGATATGACATGGCCTCTCACTAACGCATTCTGAGCTCAGGGCCCCACAGGCTATAGGCTTATGAGAAATGATTACTGAAGTAAACTTGATTTACTCAGATAAGAAAAAGATGGAATGTATGATATTCCTTAGGGTATAGCCCATTCCTTGCTCCAGAATTCCTTTGATATTAAAAACAAATTTGATGGAAAAGAACAAATTTGATAGCAAATATCAGCTCATAGTAATACTTTAAAATGATGTAGTCCAGTTAATCTTTGGAAAGGATTTAAGATCTTACACACGAGCACACACACACATATCTGAATAAATATATACCACGTAATCAAAAAGAGTGATACGTATTTTCTACTTTCTCCTGGGGCACTTTCTCTTCACATTTTCAGCAGTTTTGAACATACTTACATACACCTCAAAAATGTGTTCACTATCCTCTCAGAAATCAATAATTTTATACTGCATGTTATGATTTTTAAATGACAAATGGAAATTTTAGCTCCTACCATAAATAATATTGTTTAAAATTCTTCCCTCTGTTCTCTGCCTTTTTAGCAGAATTTTTCTTCTTCTGTAAAGTCTAAAAATTCCAAGTAGTTTCCCAGTCTTCCTTGCTGCTAGGATGCATGCAATGACCTGGTTCTATGGGACCTGAAAAATATCGAGGACATTTCTATGAGCAGTGTTCATCCTTGAAATAAGAAAGAGAAAGCTACGGGTGAAAAACCCTTATACTCTGTTTTGGTTATGGATTTGGGAGCAGTTTCTAGTTACTGCCAGGTGTGCTTTGGAGCTCAATCATTCCAGCTGTTTTCAACCCTGTGGACTGTAGCCTGCCAGGCTCCTCTGTCCAAGGGGACTCTCCATGCAAGAATACTGGGGTGAGTTGCCATGCCCTACTCCAGGGAATCTTTCCAACCCAGGAATTGAACCCAGGTCTCCTTGATTGCAGATGATTCCTTACCATCCAAGCCACCAGAGAAGCCTGTTGGTTGCTGCTACAATCAACTATCAACAAGGTACCAAAAGTGTCAGAGTGAAGTGACCTAGGACTTGTGTTCAGTTGGGCTGATGTTCCAGTACTGAAACTGAAACAGGAGAGAAGGGGTTATGGCACAATCTTTAAAAGAATGACATAACAAAAGAACAGGACACAAACTGATTAGAACTAAATATTAGGTCCAAGCTCGTGGACAAGTTGACTTCCAGTGGACCTCGAATTTCATACACTTATTGTAGTAAACTAGCATGCTAAATGATACACCCACCAGCACCATGACAGCCCTGAGGAGAATCATATTATAGCCAAAAAGACACTACTTCTTTTTCAAAATTAATAGATTGAGCAATCAATATTAGGTTAAAATCCATTTAGTTTTACACTAAATAAAAGCAGCTAAATAAACATGAATATGAGATGCCATCTTTTGTTTCAAACACTCATGTCTCTGGGCTAGTTGGTACTTCTTTGACCTTAGCTTTTTATTCATGCATTTATTGTTACATGTACAGCATTGCACCTTAAGTGATTTTTATGCATGACTTTCCCACTTACTAGATATTTATATTTTTTAAGGATATAAAATATATAACTATCTAGTAGATAAGAAGTAACCAGTACACATTAATCCATCTTGAGAGAATGAATAAATGTTTATGCTGAGGAAGACATCTCTAGTTCTAATCATTAGCATTATCATTTTTCTTCCAGTTATGGCTAATTATATGCATAAAGGTGGCCAAATTCTTAATTATCTAAGTCTTGCTATATTGGAGATAATTGCTTTGTGTGTCATACTTCAATATATTTGAAACTTCAAAGGGAAAATTAATAGCATCAATTCTATATTACTGTGTTATAAATCACTGATGTTCAATAATAAGTTTTCTAGAAGAGACTGTTAAGAATGGATATATATACCCATATTTGCTTTAGAAATCATTTGAGGAATTGAGAAGGAATTCATTAAAATAATTTTCCAAAACTAACAACTGGTAGAAGATAATGAATAATGGTAGATGCATACATATAGTAATAGTATTTGTAAGAGACTATGATTTTACTTTCCTAATATCAGTTTTTTATCACAAAGTGACCTCAGAATATAAGATATTTTTCTATCTTATTGAAATGGTATTAGTCTCATTTATATAAGGTAGAAAACATAATTTTTGGAATTTCTGTGCATGGCTATATTTCTTAACGATTTGTACTTGTCTGTGACAGGCTTTCAATAGTAAAAGCATTTACTGTAAGACTGCCAGTATCATATTTTTTAAAAAGTAAAATTAAGATGAAGGAACCATTCTTATAATTTGAAAGAAAAGGCAAATTAACTGACATCAAATAATTCTTATGCCATAGTATTAAGGGAGATTGGGACTTGAATCTAAGTAGATAAATACAGTGTATATCACTGCTTTTGGAAACAGAGAAACATTATCTACATCTACTGCTTGCCATATGCCATCACATTTCCCCTGGTTTTTCAATAGTAAGTTAAATCTAATGAAAAAAGCACAAAGAGGTAAGTGATAAAGACAAACTCAAGCATTTGGCAGCAGTTAAAGAAAATTTTACAGACTTCCCATACATAATCTGCCTTTATAAGAATGAAGAGATCACACAAGAAAATATGTTTTCTGATTTTAATAGCAGTATAACATTGAAAAAAATGTTNAAATCTAATGAAAAAAGCACAAAGAGGTAAGTGATAAAGACAAACTCAAGCATTTGGCAGCAGTTAAAGAAAATTTTACAGACTTCCCATACATAATCTGCCTTTATAAGAATGAAGAGATCACACAAGAAAATATGTTTTCTGATTTTAATAGCAGTATAACATTGAAAAAAATGTTTGAAAAAAGCATATAGATCCACACTGCCCTAGGGACACCTGTCTCTTGAACTTATTTCCTCAACTTTCATTATGGAATAAAATTTTAATTGTTACAACTTTATGTGGTATTTGGTACATAAGACTATCCGGATTACCCTGGGATAGTTGAGATTCCTTTATCTTATATTTCTTTCTGGGTACATAAAAATTTGCTACTTAAGTGTAGACAAAATGTGTGAACAAAAACCTTTAGAAATTTATAATTAAGTAATGACAAAACATGCTCTTCTACTTTGTAAATAAATTCATCTGGCTGTTACACTTCTCTATCCAGGCTAAAGGAAAACTCATATGTTACTTCATTACTCATAACATGTAATTCAAACTCAGGAAAAGTGTGAGACACTGAAGTCATAAAAGTAGCATTTTAGTATGAAAAAGACAGGCATTTAATACCTTTCAAAAGAAACTCAGGAAGCATTTTTAATTATTGCTATTCCCAATATCTATGATTTAGAATTTGATCATTTCCCAAAATAGTGTGCAGGGTTAGATATATCTTCTGTTTCTTGAAATGTTTATCCATCCTTGAAATTCAAACTTTTATCATTTTCTTGAAATGTTGTATTACACACACAGATATGCATACATATTATACTATGCATAATTTAACAATGATGTAATTATTTCACTTAAAAAAATTAAATAAATGGAATCACTTGTAGATATGCCTACATATATTCACAGTTAAGTAACCAAAATAACTGATAGATTTTCCAAATAAGTGATATTATACAATATGAATGTAAGATTAAGTGTGATGCAAAGTTGGAGAAATTAACGTAATACTGAGCATATGGTTCATTGTGGTAATAAAAATCACACTCCAAATTTATTAATAGTATATTTACAGCAGTTACATAATTGTCCATGTACAACTCTGAGATCATTGTTTTAAGTAATTTTATTATTATATAATATTTGAAAGTAAGAATTATTCAATTTATAAACATCAAATAAAAAGTAGTAAATATTAACAACCTGAACCATGAACTTCCAGATGTTCAAGTTGGATTAAGAAAACCCAGAAGAACCAGAGATCAGATTGCCAACACCTGTTGTATCATTGAAAAAGCAGGAGAGTTCCATAAAAACATCTACTTCTGCTGTATTGACTATACCAAAGCCTTTGAGTATGTGGATCAAAACAAACTGGAAAATTAATAAAGAGATGGGAATATCAGACCACCTTTCCTACCTCCTAAGAAATCTGTAAATAGGAAAAGGAGTACATGAAGGCTGTATATTGTCACCCTGCTAATTTAACTTATATGCAGAGTACATCATGAGAAACGTGGGGCTGGAAGAAGCACAAACTGAAATCAAGACTACTGGGAGAAATATCAATAACCTCAGATATGCAGATGACACCACCCTTATGGCAGAAAGTGAAAAAGAACTAAAAAGCCTCTTGATGAAAGTGAAAGAGGAGAGTGAAAAAGTTGGCTTAAAGCTCAACATTCAGAAAACAAAGATCATGGCATCTGGTCCCATCATTTCATGAGAAATAGATGGGGAAACAGTGGAAACTGTGTCAGACATTATTTTTTGTGGCTCCAAAATTATTGCAGATGGTGATCACAGCCATGAAATTAAAAGATGCTTACTCTTTGGAAGGAAAGTTATGACCAAGGTAGATAGCATATTGAAAAGCAGAGACATTACTTTGCCAACAAAGGTCAACCTAGTCAAGGCTATGGTTTTTCCAGTGGTCATGTATGAATGTGAGAGTTGGACTGTGAAGAAAGCTGAGCACCAAAGAATTGATGCTTTGGAACTGTGATGCTGGAGGAGACTCTTGAGAGTCCCTTGGACTGCAAGGTGATCCAACCAATCCATTCTGAAGATCAGTCCTGGGTGTTCTTTGGAAGGACTAATACTAAAGCTGAAACTCCAATACTTTGACCACCTCATGCAAAGAGTTGACTCATTGGAAAAGACTGATGCTGGGGGTAATCGGGGGAAGGAGGGAGAGGGGACCACAGAGGATGAGATGACTGGATGACATCACTGACTCGATGGACATGAGTTTGAGTGAACTCTGGGAGTTGGTGATGGACAGGGGGCCCTGGCATGCTGCAATTCATGGGGTTGCAAAGAGTCAGATATGGCTGAGATTCTGAACTGAACTGAAGAAATCTGTATACAGGTCAAGGAACAGTTAGAACTGGGCATGGAACAACAGACTGGTTCCAAATCAGGAAAGGAATACTTTAAGACTGTATATTGTCACATTTCTTATTTTACTTACATGGAAAGTAAATCATGTGAAATGCCAGACTGGATGAAGCACAAGCTGGAGTCAAGATTGCAGGGAGAAATATCAATAACCTCAGATATGCAGATGACACAACCCTTATGGCAGAAAAGAAAGAACTAAAGAGCTTCTTGATGAAAATGAAAGAGGACAGTGAAAATGTTGTCTTAAAATTCAGCATTCAAAAAACTAAGATCATGGTCTCTGGTCCCATCACTTAATGGCAAATAGATGGAGAAACAATGGAAGCAGCGAGAGATTTTATTTTGAGGGGCTCCAAAATCACTGCAGATGGTGATTGCAGCCATGAAATTAAAAGACTTACTCCTTGGAAGGAAAGTTATGAGCAACCTAGACAGCAGAGACATTACTTTGTCAACAGTGGTCCATCTAGTCAAAGCAATGGCTTTTCCAGAAGTCCTTTGGACTATAAAGAAAGCTGCTGCTGCTTCTGCTAAGTCACTTCAGTCATATCCGACTCTGTGTGACCTCATAGATGGCAGCCCACCAGGCCTTGCCATCCCTGGGATTCTCCAGGTAAGAACACTGGAGTGGGTTGCCATTTCCTTCTCCAATGCATGAAAGTGAAAAGCGAAGTCACTCAGTCATGTCCGACTCTTCACGATCCTCATAGACTGCAGCTATCAGGCTCCTCCGTCCATGAGATTCTTCAGCCAAGAGTACTGGAGTGGGGTGCTATCACATTCTCTGAAAGAAAGCTGAGCACCAAAAACTTGATGCTTTTTAGCTGCGGTGGTGGAAAAGAGTCCCAAGAGTCACTTGGGCTGCAAGGAGATCAAACCAGTCAATCCTAAAGGAAATCAGTTTTGAATATTCATTGGAAGGACTGATGCTGAAGCTGAAGTCCCAATACTTTAGCCACTGGATATGAAGAACTGACTCATTGGAAAAGACTCTGATGCTGGGAAAGATTGAAGGCCCGAGGAGAAGGGGACGGCAGAGGATGAGATGATTGGATCACATCACCTAATTGATGGACATGAGTTTGAACAAACTCCAGGAGTTGGTGGACAGGGAAGCCTGATATGCTGCAGTCATGGGGTTCCCAAGAGTCAGACAAGAGTGAGCAACTGAACTGAACTGATCATAATCAATATTCTTCTCTAGATTTGAACAATACAAAAAATATGAATATATTTCTGAGGTTAAAGTTGAATTTTATTTCATTTAAGTTTCCAATAAAATTTTATTGTTGACAATAAGTAAATTTCCATTTTTAAACTTTATGTTACAGGATACCCAAATTTAATACGTTAGAGTACTAAAGCAATCATGCATATTATCTTTAATAAGGGGCAAATGTCAGATAATTCAAGATTAAATATATATTTCATTTATTAGTTTTTATTAATCAATATCTAATAGACTTAAATGGAAATCACTAGATGGTTAATGCTGAAATAAGATTGATTATATTCTCTGCAGCTGAAGATGGAGAAGCTCTATACAGTCCACAAAAACAAGTCCAGGAGCTGACTGTGGCTCAGATCATGAGATTCTTATTGCAAAATTAAGGCTTAAATTGAATAAAGTAGGGAAAACTACTATAACATTCAGGCATGATCTAAATCAAATCCCTTATGATTATAGATTGGAGGTGATGAATAGATTCAAGGAATTGGATCTGGCAGACACAGTGCCTGAAGAACTATGGAGAGAGGTTTGTAAGAAAAAGAAATGTAAGAAGGCAAAGGGGTTGTCTGAGGAGGTCTTACAAATAGCTGAGAAAAGAAGAGAAGAAAAGGCAAAGGAGAAAAGGAAAGACATATCTAACTGAATGCAGAGTACCAAATAACAGCAAGGAGAGATAAGAAAGTCTTCTTAAGTGATCAACACCAAGAAGTGGAGAAAAACAATATTGTGGGAAAGACTGGAGAGCTATTCAAGAAAATCAGATACCAAGGGAACATTTCATGGAAAGATGGGCACAATAAAGGATATAAATGGCAAGGACTTAATAGAAGCAGCTATTATGTAGAAGTGGCAAGGGTAAACAGGCTAAAAAAAAAAAAAAAAAAAAATAATAACCAGGATAACCACCATTGTGTAGTCATTAAGCTAGAGGCAGACTTCCTGGAGTGTGAAGTCAAGTTACCCTTAGGAAGCATCATACAAACAAAGCTAGTGGAAGGGACTGAATTCCAGCTGAGCTATTTTAAATCCTAAAAGATAATACTGTGAAAGTGCTGCACTTAATATGTCAGAAAATTTGGAAAATTCAGCAGTGGTCACAGGACTTGAAAATGTCAGTTTTCATTCCAATCCCAAAGAAAGGTAGTGCCAAAGAATTTTCAAGCTACTGCACAACTGCTCTCATTTCACATGCTATGAAAGTAATGCTCAAAATCCTTCAAGTTAGGCTTCAACATTAGGTGAACTGAGAACTCCCAGATGTACAAGCTGAATTTGGAAAAGACAGAGGAACCAGAGATCAAATTGCCAACATTCACTGGATCATGGAAAAAGCAAGACAATTCCAAAGAAAAATCTACTTCTACTTCATTGACTATGCTAATACTTTGACTGTCAGGATCACAACAAACTGTGGAATGTTCTTAAAGAGATAGAAATACCAGACCACCTTATTTGTCTCCTGAGAAATCTCTATGCAGGACAAGAAGAAATAATTAAAACCAGACATAGAAAAACAGACTGGCTCAAATTTAGGAAAGGAGTATGCTTAAGCTGTACATTGGCACCCTACTTATTTCACTTCAAAGGCAAAATGGTTGTCTGAAGAAGCCTTACAAATAGCTGAGAAAAGAAGAGAAGCTAAAGGAAAAGGAGAAAAGGAAAGATATACCAATGTGAATGCAGAGTTCCAGAGAATATCAAGGAGAGATAAGAAAGCCTTCTCAAGTGAATAATGCAAAGAAATAGAGGGAAAAAATAGAATAGGAAAGACTAGAGATCTCTTCAAGACTATTAGAGATACCAAGAGAACATTTCATGCAAAGATGGGCACAATAAAGGACAGAAATGATATGGATCTGAAAGAAGCAGAAGATATGAAGAGATGGTAAAAATTCACAGAATTATACAAAAGAGATCTCAATGACCCAGATAATCAAGATGGTGTGATCATTAACCTAGAACCAGACATAATGGAGTGTGAAGTAAAGTTGACCTTAGGAAATACCACTTAAGAACAAAGCTAATGGAGGTGATGCAATTCCAACTGCGCTATTTCAAATCCTAAAAGATTGTGCAGTTAAAGTGCTGCACTCAATATGCCAACGAATCTGGAAAACTCATCAGTGGCCACAGGGCTGAAGAAAGTCAGTTTTCATTCTAATCACAAGGAAAAGCAATTCCAAAGAATGTTTAAACTACTGCACAGTTGCACCCATTTCACATGCTAACAAAGTAATGCTCAAAGTTCTCCAAGCTAGGCTTCAACAGTACATGAGGAGTGATCTTCTAGATGTTCAAGCTGGAATTGGAAAGGTCAGTGGGTGATTTAGTCACTAAGTCAGACACAACTCTTGCGACCCAATGGACTGCAGCCTGACAGGCTCCTCTGTCCATGGAACTCCAGGCAAGTATACTGGAGTGGGTTGCCATTTACTTTTCCAAAAGGAAGAAGAACCAGAGATGAAACTGTCAAAATCCTGGAGATCATAGAAAAAGCAAGACAATTCCAGAAAACATCTACTTCTGCTTTATTGAACACACTAAAGCCTTTAACTCTGTGTATCAAAACAAACTGTGGAAAATTATTCACAGGTTGAGAATACCAGACCATCTTACCTGACTCTTGTGAAACCTGTATGTAGGTCAAGAAGCAATAGTTGTTAGAACTGGACATGAAAAAAACTGATTGATTCAAAATTGGAAAAAGAGTGTGTCAATGCTGTATATTATCAGCTTGCTTATTTAACTTCTATGCAGAGTACATGATGCAAAATTCCAGAGTGGATGAAGCACAAGCCAGAATCAAATTGTTGGGGAAATATCAACAACCTCAGACATGCAAATGACACTACCCTTATGGCAGAAAATGAAGAGGAACTAGAGCTTCTTGATGAAGGTGAAAAAGGAGAGTGAAGAAGTTGGCTTAAAACTCACCATTCATAAAACTAAGATCGTGGCATCCAATTCCATCACTTCATGGCAAATAAATGGGGAAAAAATGGAAACAGTGATAGACTTCATTTTCTTGGGTTCCAAAATCACTGCAGATGGTGACTGCAGCCATGAAATTAAGTGACACTTGCTCCTTGGAAGGGAAGCTATGACCAACCTAGATAGCATGTTAAAAAAGCGGAGACATAACTTTGCCAACAAAGGTCTATCTAGTCAAAGCTATAGTTTTTCCAGTGGTCACGTATGGATGTGAGAGTTGGACTATATAAAGAAGGCTGAGCACCAAAGAATTGATGCTTTTGAACTGTGGTGCTGGGGGAAGACTTCTGAGAGTCCATTAGACTGCAAGGAGATCCAACCAGTCAATCCTAAAGGAAATCAGTTTTGAATATTCATTGCAAGGACTGATGCTAAAGCTGAAACTCCAAGATTTTTGCCACTAATGTGAAGCACTGACTCATTTGAAAAAACCCTGATGCTTGGAAAGATTCAAGGCAGGAGTAAAAGGGGATGACAGAGGATGAGATGGTTGGATCGCATCACCAACTCAGTGGACATGAGTTTGAACAAGTTCTGGGAGATGGTGAAAGACAGGAAATCTGGCATACTACAAAGAGTCAGACATGACTGACTGAATGAACAACAGCAACAATGCAGAGTACATCATCCTAAATGCCAAGATGGATGAATCACAACCTGGAAACAAGATTGTTGGAAGTATAATCAAGAATCTCAGATATGCTGATGATACCACTCTAATGGCAGAAAGTGAAGAGTAACTAAGGAAACTCTTGATGAGGTGAAAGAGGAGAGTGAAAAAGCTGACTTAAAACTCAATATCCAAAAAATGAAGATCATGGCATCTAATACCATCATTTCATGGCAACTAGGCAGGGAAAATTGAAAACAGTGACAAATTTTATTTTCTTGACCTTTAAAATCGTTGTGAATGGTGCTTGTGGCCCATGAAATGAAAAGATGCTTAATCCTTAGAAGAAAAGTTATGGCAAACCTATAGAGTGTATTAAAAAGCAGAGATATCACTTTGCTGACTGATAAAGGTCCCTATAGTCAAAGCTATGGTTTTTACAGTAGTCACATATGGATGTGAAAATTGGACCACAAAGAAAGCTGAGCACACACGAACTGACCCTTTCAAATTGTGGTGCTAGAGAATACTCTTGAGAGTCACATGGATGGCAAGATCAAACTAGTCAATCCTACTGAAAATTAACCCTGATTATTCACTGGAAGATGCTGAAGCTGAAGCTCCAATACTTAGGGCACCTGATATGAAGACCCTACTCTTCGGAAAAAGACCCTGATGTAGGGAAAAATTGAGGGCAGGAGGAGGAGGCAAGAGAGGATGAGATGGTTGGATGGTGTCATTAACTCAATGGACATGAATGAACAAACTCCAGGAGATAATGAAGGACAGTGAAGCCTGTATGCCAAGTTGCTTCAGTCGTGTCACACTCTGTAGGTTTTTACCATTAGCACCACCTGGGAAGCCTAGCATGCTGCAGTTCACGGGGTTACAGAGTGGGCCATGACTTAATGACTGAACAATCACAATAAACCCACATAAAAAGATGTCAAAAATTTTAAGTCTGTTAAATGAAGAAGAAGGGGACAACAGAGGATAAGATGGTTAGATGACAGCACTGATTCGATGGACATGAGTTTGAGCAAGCTCCAGGAGCTGGTGATGGACAGGGAAGCCTCTTGTGCTGCAGTCCATGGGGTTGCCAAGAGTAGTACATGACTGAGTGACTGATCTGACCTGAAATGGTATAGTCACCTAAGAGTGATAGCTGGCTTAATAATTTATGTAAGTAATTTTTGAAAGATATTATTTCACAATTTTTTTCTATATAAACTGGGCTATATTGATATTATAGTTGAAATTTTTGTACAATCAAGAATAGTTCATTTATGTTTGTAATATGTAAAAAGTTATATAAATGAATATCAGATGATTTTGTTATTGTTTTGTAACATTGCTTTATATTTAATTTCTCTTTGCCTGTATCTTTACTTCTTTCTTTACTGACATGTTCCCTACCATATGAAAATGATCAGCTTTCCGTGAAACACTCAACTTGTCCCTACCTCCTCTCTACAAACTCCATATCTTTCTCCTGTTATGAATACTTAAGTTCTTATAAGACCAACCTGTATACATTGTACCTACTTAATGTCTTGCAGTTTAGCAAGAGGGCAAACTTAGATGTAATAATTTTGGAATCCTGATTGATTATATTTAATAAGTTAAATGTACGTATATACACTGAACCTTTAATTTTACTCATAGGTTTATTACTTCTATTCATTCTCTTTTTATTCCCAGCTTGGATCACAGGCTCATTTTTGAGTGGGACTTTCTGAAATTACTAAGATTTGATCATAGTATTTATATTATCCACATAGCAAAATAAATAAAACAGAGATAACATAGCACATTCATTGAACATTGGATAAGTGCATTTCTATATCTCATATGAAGCAAAAAAACAAGGTTAGGTTTTTTGAAGAAAAAAAGTCAGTGAATGGTTTGGCTTTTATGATGATTATAATGTGGAATAAAGTGGGATTTATCTCCTAGTCAGTGCTGGAATTCTTTAGACAAGTATTGCATTAGTTGATCATTTTTGCCATCACTGTTTCTACACAAATACACTATGGGCGGATATATATATATATATATATATATATATATATGATTTACTTTGATGTCCACCTGTAACTAACACACCCAAATAAGATGATACCAAATTCTTAAGTCTGTTAAGTGGTAGAGTTACCCAAGAGTGCTAGCGGGCTTTATGTAAGTAATCTTTAGAAGTTATTATTTCACTTCAGAGTTCTTTCTTGATAAAACAAGTCTATATTTATATTATAGTTAGAATTTTTTACAACCAAGGATAATTAATTTAAATTCATGGCAAAATCAACTGTAAAGAGTAAAAGCAATAAAAATAAAAAGTAAAAAACAAACAAACAAAAGCACCACCACAACAAGAAAGTACACTACATCCTCCCTCCAGTCTGTATTTCTTCACAGGCTAAAATTTACCCAGATGATTCCACTGTCAAATTCAGAATTGTTCTGTCATTGGCCCAAGCCAATCAGGAACATTCTATTATCCCTACTTCAGTGTAATTATTTCAGATGAAACAAGTTGGTTAATAAGAATGAAATCCTCTACTTTCAATAAGTGGTTGTGGAAAATCAGCTCTTTCTTCTTTCAGAGTTGTCATGTAATAATATGAACCCTGGGTGACTGGTAGCTATGCTTGAGGAAAACCCATGGAAGAAACCGAGGCCAAAAGAGCAGGAGGTAGTTTAGTTTAAAAGACCACATACAAATAAAGTGGCAAAACCTAAACTGAAACTCATACTTCCTCTGAGATTTTCAGCCGATCAACTATGACAGTCTTTTGTTTTGTTTACTGGTTCAGGTGCACGTGTGCATTAGAATGGCTAAATTAGAGATGATATCAAGACTGTTATTTTTTGTTTGGGAAAGAAGAAGTCTCTTTTTTATTCTACATGATGGTAAAGTACCCATGGTAAGTGAGTGGTAAGTAAGACCAGGACTATTGAATAAATTTTGCTAAAGAACCATAAAGAAGGCTGAGCACTGAAGAATTGATGCTTTCAAAATGTGGTGTTGGAAAAGACTCTTGAGAGTCTCTTGGACTGCAAAGAGATCAAGCCAGTCAATTCTAAAGGAAATTAATCCTGAAAGTTCATTGGAAGGACTGATGCTGAAGTTGAAACTCCAGTACTTTGGCCACCTGATTTGAAGAGCTGACTCACTGGAAAAGACTCTGATGCTGGGAAAGATTGAAGGCAGGAAGAGAAGGGAACAACAGATGATGAGATTGTTGGATGACATCACTGATTCAGTGGACTTGAGTTTGGGCAAACTCGGGGAGATGATGAAGGAGAGGAAATCCTGGCATCTTGCAGTCTTTGGGGTTACAAAAAGTCAGACATGACTGAGTGACTGAAAAACAACAACAACTAAAGGATAAAAGAAAAAAGAAGAATAAGAAGCTCAAAGAAGCATAGAGAAAAAAGCCCTAATTTCTTATTAAATTTAACTGAAGTCTATCTAATCTATTGATTTTCCCTTTTTAAATTGAAATTGTCTCTGTACATTTAATCAGTTTGTTTTTTTTTATCACACCCCCTTGTCTGTGAAATCTGATTCATACTGTATACCATATGTCATATTTTCATAACATATAAAACAATAACTCTACTTTAAAAAACTCTAAGTTACTGCTACAATTCCCTTTTTTCATCAGCTTTTGAAAAGTTATATGAAATTCCCCAGTTAGAAAATTACTAATTGGTTATTGGGTACAGAAGTTGAATCAAACATATTTCAAACTTATATAAGCCCAAACATTTATAGAAACAGCAATCTTATTTTAAAAATACAACAAATTTGCACCATACTCAATATGAGACTGAAGTGGTCCCTATATTTTTGAATTTGCAATTTTCTTCACTTATTAATTTGTCTATTTCTTGGACAATGTTAGGCAGGATAGTTACTTCATAACATGATAGATTCTCCTAATTTTTGCAATTAAAATTATTTTATCTGTCCAGTTATATCATCTTTTCCATTCAAAAATATACCTAGTTGAAGGTTTAATTAACATGTCATCAATTTAAAGATTAATGTAGCAAAAATTTATATATTACAAAAACTGTTTCAAGTTCCAGAACTGGAGCTGAATCAGGAGTTGAAGTCTTAGCCAGAGACATTTCCAGATAAGAGATGGGGTAAATGGGCACTGAGACCCATGGCCAGGGCACAAAGCAAACTGTTCTTGCATTACTGCCAGAATGATATTGACAGACTTGACAAGAACAAGTGCACAGACAAAGAGAGAAGGCTGCTGCATCAATAAAGCTCTTGTCTTATTATTAGTCTTCCAGTTGTTAAACTATTTTCTTTCAACTCTAAACCCAATGATCTATGTCCTACTTTGTGATGCTGTGGATGAGAATCTGCAAGCTACAGTTCTTTTTTGCCAGCTGGCTTCTTGTTACATTACACTAATAGAGGACAATAGAGGGAGATTGGGAATCAGAAAGAGGGATAGGGATTTACTCCTTATTCTTTTGCTTGCTGTTTCTGCCAGTAGCTAGCTCCCCAGTAGCATCCACTGGCAGTTGCAGCTGGTTTTAATCTAGCTCATTTCCATCCTTTCAATTCCAGCCTCAGCACACCTCTTCAGAAGTCTGGACAGCACCCACTGGCTTAGAATAGGAACTGCAGATCCATACAAACAGTCTCCATGGTGCCGATGTTCAGCAACATGTGGGGCAAATGGAAATATATTTTGTTAATATGAGTTTTATTTTTTGACACATTCCATCAACTCTTAATGTTATATTCCAACTGAATATACATATAGATATAGTTATATGTGTGTGTATGTAATATTTACATGTATATGGGTTGTAATTTTTAACTATTTTATATTGCAGTATAGTTGATTAACATTGTTAATTTCATTAATATTTTTTATTTAGTTATTTACCTGTGTTAGTATCATCTGGACTATCTATCATATTTGTGCTATGGTTGAGAGTGAGTGTTTTTGCTTTGATTATGTAACTAGACAATAATTGACATTTTTCAAGGAATAATTTTGAGCCATACAAGAACCTGGTGTGTTTTCAGAACCTTTCATGCTATAAGGCAGATAACATGCAAGAAAGTCAGCAAATGATGCCAAAAGAACATCTCTTAAATGTCATATTCCAAAGAAAGAAAGACTACAATTTGTAAAGATGGCATAGATAATTCATAGAGTGACTAAAATAAAATTGAAACTATCTGAATATCATCTATTAACTAACTTTTTATGCTGGAAATTATAACGTATGTTCACCTGTGTCAAGTAAAATGGGATTACATACATTTTATTAGGTATAAAGAGAGTTTCTTTAAGCCTTTCCATTAAAATGAGAATGAATCCAATTATTTTGTAGCTTGTAGTATTTTTAACATAAAGAATAACACAATTAAACAAGCTACTTGAAAAGATCATCATTTTATAAAAATATTTTATATGTAGTAATATAGACAAATAAATTATTGATAGAGTATCAGACTTATGAGAATTAATATAAGAATCAAAGCCATAGAATTAATATGCAGACATGTTCTTTACTTGAAATGTTTTAAGAGTGGGTTTCATGTTTTCTTCATATTCTAAACAATGTATATAAAAGAAAAGAATGATTTTTTTTTAACCAACACAGCTGTGTGTATCCATTGATATTGTAGAAGAGATTGGCTTATTATCTAAGGTCCTATCCTGATTCATGATAGATGGAAAGAAAAGTGAGCAGATGATTTAAAAAGTGAAAAAGAGGCACAAGGTAAAAGTAAAAATTTATATCAGGATCAAGGGAATGATTTGGCTCAGTGGAGTGAAGTACAAACCATTTTCCCAATATATTGAATACTAAATTCAGAACTAGATACATTTCTAATCAGGTGACGCGCTAGTTGCTCAGTGGTTTTACCCTCTGTCTTCATAAGACACATCGATATGGCAAAGATAAATATGTATTCATACACAGGCAGTGATCAAACTCCAGAATTTATTGAATATAATAATTCAGCAACACAATTCCATCAAAAAATTACATCCAACAAAGACACAAGCATATTTTTCTGGGACCATCAGAAATTGAAGTGGTTGTAAAGAAAGAAAAAAAAAAAAGTTTCTGACTACAAAAAATGATCCTAACACCAAAAGCCTTCAAGTAAAACTAGGCAGCGATTTCCTGATTAACGGTCTGTGTAATGAGAGAGATGCTTGAGCATGGCCTTTTCAATCTATGTAACATGAATACTTCAGGTGCTCCACAGAAAGGTTTTCTGGGCACAATATCTTCAGAAGAAAAAGTATCCTCTCTGAAAGAATTAGACAATTTTTTCTAGTAGTTCATTGTAAAAGTCATTTAAAATGAGTATTAAAATTATACCCTGATAGGTCAGTTGGTAAAGAATCAGCTTGCAATACAGGAGACCCCAGTTCAATTCATGTGTGGTGAGGAAGGCTACCCACTCCAATATTCTTGGGCTATTCTTGTGGCTCAGCTGGTAAATAATCCACCTTCAATTCGAGAGACCTGGGTTCAATTCCTGGGTTGAGAAGATCCCCTGGAGAAGGGAAAGTCTATCCACTCCAATATTCTGGCCTGGAAAATTCCGTGGATCCATGGGATCACAAAAAATCTCAACTGACAGAGAAGCTTTCACTTCCACTTTCTGAACTTAAAAAATAACATAACTCTTTGATAAAGTTTCAGTTATGAAAAAGACAAAAAAAAATACAGCATGAAATCTTTTAAATATTTATTTCCTTTTCTTTTAGATTAGAGGGCACAACTGAGTTTTAAATTTCAGAAGGTATAGAAACAAAGAGTGTTAACTGACAATGAAAAGTCAGAAATACCTGAAATGCTTTACCAATAACAATAATTTAAACAATAAGATTATTTTCTATCAAAACCAATGAGAATCCTTTGATATGCAGATAATTTTCAAGTCAGTTTTCATCAGTTATCTGTGCTATTTCTGATGCCATGATCTTCCCAGTACTCCTCAACCCTACCTCTAGGGCTCAAAAACCAGGACTAAAGAATGATATTAAAAAACTAAAATTATTAGGAATCATTTTTACTATAAAGTCATTTTCTTAATGCTTTTATATTTAAAAAGTATAAGCAAGCCTTCATCATACGTTATTTAAAACCTCAGTCATTTTATAAACAAATACAATTTCTAAGGATGCCTGGAGATCATGCGGCAATCCATAGAATAAATAAAGTGTCACAGACTTCTTTCTGTAAAGTGAAATTTGCTCAGTCTTGTCCAACTCTTGGTGACCCCATGGACTATATAGTCCAAATTCACCAGGCCAGAATACTGGAGTGAGTAGCCATTCCCTTTTCCAGGGGATCTTCCCAGTCCAGGAATTGAACCTGGGTCTCTTACATATCAGGCAGATTATTATTATTTTTTTTAACCAGCTGAGCTACCAGGGAAGCCTCTACTTTCTGGAGGTGTGTTAAAAAAGGAAGTGTGTTCTCTCAGAATTTATATGAAGTCCTAATCCCAAGGACTTCTGGATGTGATCTTAACCTGAATATAAGGTCATTGAATAACGTAATTAACTAAGATGATATTATTGATTAGGTTCATAAACAGAAGCACACAGAGAATGGCACATGAACATAAAGACAGATAATGGCTGCTCTGTATTTGTAAGGCAAGAAACACCAAACATTATCAGCAAAATAGTAGAAGATAGGAGAGAGACCTAGAACAGCTTTTCCCCCAATGTCTATAGAATGAGTATATTTTTGACAATACCTTGATGCATGAGACAATGCATTTATGTTGTTTAAAATAGTCAGTACCACAAAGTGGCACTTTGTTACAGCAACCCTAGAACACTAATGCAAGGTGTACCATTGAAAAGATCATCTGTCTCTGTCAGGTGTAGGCAGACAGTTTCTCTTTTGATGATTTGATGATAATCACTGAGGGTCCAGTAGTCATGTATGGATGTAAGGATTGGACCATAAAGGCTGAGCACCAAAGAATTGATGCTTTTGGATTATGGTGTTGGAGAAGATTCTTGAGAGTCCCTTGGACTGCAAGATCAAACCAATCAACCCTAAAGGAAATCAACCATGAATATTCATTGGAAGGACTGATGCCAAAGATGAAACTCCAATACTTTGGCCACCTGATGCAAAGAGCTATCTCATCAGAAAAGACCCTGATGCTGGGAAAGATTGAAGGCATGAGGAGAAGGGGATGACAGAGGGTGAAATGGTTGGATGGCATCACTGACTCAGAAGACATGAGTTGAACCAACTGGAGAAATGGTGAAGGACAGGGAAGCCTGGTATGCTGCACTCCACGGGTTCAAGAGGAGTCAGAAATGACTGAGTGACTGAACAACAACTGATAATCACACAAACCTCTGTGCGTCTCATGCACGGTATCCCATGGGACCAGAAAACTAAGTGATCTGAACATAGTAAAACTAAATCTAGTATGCCACACCATTACATGTTACTAAAAATGATGTGGAAATAATTGAATATAAAGAGCAAATCTATAGTGTAAGTATGAGTTGAATTAATAAGATTAGTATAATCCACTTAAGGGGAATAAGCACAGATGTAATGCATAAATGAAGCATGGTATATTAACATTCTGTGTCTAAAGTTACATTATTAACTAAAGAGGTTTGTTTTTAATTTGAAATATGGGATGTTTAGTAACAATAAAAGCAACAAAAATTACTAGAAAAATTATTTCAATTTCAAATCTAGCTAGATACCCTAATCCAAAACCAACTTCTTCCTGGTGAAAATTGTGTTTAGACTCTGGGATCTGAACTATGTCAATTAAATGAAGTCAACTGAATATTTGTAGCAAATTTGTGAGTAAATATGAGATTTTTAAAATTCTGTTTACTAATGTAGAAAAAGAAAGAAAAATTGGAAATAAAGTTATAAAGATAACACAGCAAATAAAGGAAAGGGCTTATTCTTTTGAATAAAGACCTCAGTAAAGCACATTGCAAAAGTGAAATTGTGTCATGGTTATAATACAATTTGAAGTAGAGACACCATCCTTAACCTTTGATGGCATGGAAAACTGAAATTCACACTTGAGGGTTTTAATTTATGTGTATGTTTGTACTGACAATTAAATCTATAATTTTATGTCATAATTATGAATACTATCAAGCTTTATATCACTTTCTTATAAAGATTAATAGAATTAATTGCTAGCCAAATTGATATTTTCTTGTCTTTAGGATAGGAAGATTACCTGACAAAATAACAAATATTTTATACACTGATATAAATCACTCTGATTTCAGAAAAGTTAAATGTGAAGAAGTTTACATTTTAGAATTAAGAAAATATGACCATAATAAAGAATTATGTCTTTTCATTAAAGAGGAAATGTTTTATGATTAAGTTCATAGCAATACAGGCATACCTCAATAAAAAAGAAAAAAAGTCAAAAAATAACCTAACTCTACACCTAAAGCAACTAGAAAAGGAAGAAATGAAGTACGCCAGGGTTAGTAGAAGGAAAGAAATCTTTAAAATTAGGGCAGAAATAAATGCAAAAGAAACAGAAATACCATAGCAAAAATCAACAAAGTCAAAGCTGGTTCTTTGAAAGGATAAATAAAATTGACAAACCACTAGCCAGATTCATCAAGAAACAAAGGGAGAAAAATCAAATCAACAAAATTAGAAATGAAAATGGAAAGGTCACTACAGACAACACATAAATACAAAGGATCATAAGAGACTACTATCATCAATTATATGCCAACAAAATGGACAATGTGAAAGAAATGGACAAATTCTTAGACAAGTACAACTTTCCAAAACTGAACCAGTAAGAAATAGAAAATCTTAACAGACCCATCACAAGCACGGAAATTGAAACTATAATCAGAAAACTTCCAGCAAACAAAATCCCAGGTCCAGATGGCTTCACAGCTGAATTCTACCAAAAAATTTAGATAAGAGTCACCTATGCTACTAAAACTATTCAAAAAAAAATGCAGAGGAAGGTAAACTTTCAAACTCATTCTATGAGGCCACCATCACCCTAATACCAAAACCTGACAAAGATGCCACAAAAAAAGAAAACTACAGGCCAATATCACTGATGAATATAGATGCAAAAATCCTCAACAAAATTCTAGCAATCAGAATCCAACAACACATTAAAAAGATCATACACCATGACCAAGTGGGCTTTATCCCAGGGATGCAAGGATTCTTCAATATCCACAAATCAATCAATATAACTCATCACATTAACAAATTGAAAAATAAAAGCCATATGATTATCTCAATAGATGCAGAGAAGGCCTTCGACAAAATTCAACATCCATTTATGATAAAAACTCTCCAGAAAGCAGGAATAGAAGNCGAAGATTCTTCAATATCTGCAAATCAATCATGTAATATACCATATTATTAAATTGAAAAATAAAAGCCGTATGATTATTTCAATAGATGCAGAGAAGGCCTTTGACAAAATTCAACATTCATTTATGATAAAAACTCTCCAGAAAACAGGCATAGAAGGAATATACCTCAACATGATAAAAGCTATATATGACAAACCCACAGCAAACATTATCCTCAATGGTGAAAAATTNATGTCTGATTCTTTGCAACCCCATAGACGGAAGCCCACCAGGCTTCCCCCGTACCCGGGATTCTCCAGGTAAGAACACTGGAGTGGGTTGCCATTTCCTTCTCCAATGCATGAAAGTGAAAAGTGAAAGGGAAGTCGCTCAGTCCTGTCCAACTCTTAGCGACCCCATGAACTGCAGCCCACCAGGCTCCTCCATCCATGGGATTATATATATATAAAACATATACATATACATTCGTGTATCATGTGTATGTCATGTCACTTCAGTTGTGTTTGACTAGGTGTGATCCCATTGGCTGTAGCCTGCCAGGTTCTTCAGTCCATGTGATTCTCCAGGCAAGGATACAGCAGTAGGTTGCTATGTCCTTCCCCGGGGGATCATCTGGACACAGGAATCAAAAACACATCTCTTATGTCCCTGGCATTACAGAAGTGTTCTTTACCACTAGCACCACCTGGGAAATCCCAAGTGTATCTATCTAGCTAGCTATCTATATACATATATTTTTCACTTTCTGTTCTAATTATTACAAGGCATTCAATATCGTTCTCTGTATTATGATATTTGCATTCTACTATCATTTCCCTTAGTCATGCAGGTCATGACAGCTTCCTCATTTTTTTCTTATAAAAAAGATTTACTATCTCATACCATGGAGAATATTGTAACTATCATTTTTAAATTCAGTGAATACAGACTAAATATCAATCAGCATATTGAATTAAAGAGTGAATTATTGAGCTACTTTAAACCTGTATATTTTAAATCCATGAAAACTGTTGAGTATTTTACATTGTTATATCAAAGATCATGCCAATTAATCAATACTGATTTATAATCAAAGATATAAAAGACAAACTGATAGTAGAAGAAAAGGAATATTAGAAATAACTATGATTGTTCTTTTTTGACACAGAAAATTTTCCTTAGATAGTCATAGGATTCTAAGGTCTGTCAAGAATATTACTTGCCAGATTACTATTACAAAAAATTTCAGAAATAGTTATGCTTTATTTTCTTAACAACAGTAAAACATATCCATAGAGAATGTAATAGGTTATTTCCTTCTCCCAGTGGCTCCATCTCAACACAACACAAGTTAGTGTCATGTTAAATGTAACATTGTTGTGCCTCCCCTAAAACATATTTACTCACATTCTTATCTCTCTAACCAATACCTTAAAGTCTCTTAATGAATTCCTTTAAGTTTTGTCTATAAAACAAGATGATTAAGGGTAAAGTGAAACTCAATGATTCTTGGCAACAATTGTTTTACTTTCCCTGACCTTCAAATTACATAGAGCATTTGTCTTGGACAAATCTATGGAGTTGCTCAGTGTTCTGGACAGAGGATTCATCTGGCATTGTTAACATGGTCAGGAGTGAAACAAGAAGTTAACCGAGCTTACATTTTTATAACCATAGAATCTTCAAGACCATATCAGGAAATTTGGAATAGTTGATAGAAAATCTGTGCCTTGCATAACTGATATTACAAGTCAAATAAAACACCCCACTGAAAAGACTACACTAACTTTACAATACTTTTATCGTAGCTTGAATACAACTTATCCTGAAAGATAAATAAATTGGAATGACAATAAATAGTAGCTGATGTTTGGAAAACTCAAACCAAAATGTGGCAGACATAAAGTACAGTCTGAAGAATTTGAACACTGGCTACTAGTGGCTTTTATTCAGACTTCCCTGGTGGCTCAGGTGGTACTAAAATTGTTACTGAACTCAGATTTGGTTCTGACACTGGGTTGTGGTGAAGGAAAATGCAGTATTGACTGCAAGGATCTAATACAAGGAGACTGGGACAGTTAATGCTCAGAAAGTCCAAACTCCCTATTCTGTTTCAACAAAGCATTCTTAGAGGCAAGGTGAGAAAAAGGAGTCCCAGGGTATGTGATCACTCATGAGAAGTTCTCTGATTGGTTGATGGTGAGGTAACAGGGTGCTGTCCCTAGTGTTAACATTACCAATACTGACACTCCAATAGGCCTGAGGACTATGGTCATCTAGTAGTTTATCTCTTCCATAGTGATTTTATCATCTGTAACAACTCAGGAACTGTTCATCGGATGTTAGTATCTAAATACTTCAGACAAAAGATAAAATAGGATGTAGGTGAGGGATCTATACCAGGAAGTCCTCATCAGGTCCTGCTCTGTTACATAATGATATTCTTCAGCCAAGATAAATTGACAACATTCCAAGTTATAGATAAAATGGTAAAGGGCCAATGTCTCTTGAAAATCTTAAATATTTTGTAGCACATTTAGGGCAAGATCACAATCTCAGAAAATAGAAAACAAAGAAGAAATAGCCTTATTTAACAAAGGAAAACAGTAAGTTCAATCCATGGAGATGAAAATTTAAGGTTATTATATTTCTTATAAGACAGCTTTTTCATTGAGAAGGTAGAAAAATTTGATTTGAGAATTAAATATATTCTAGAGACGATCAGTGGAATTTCTATATGGAGAATGTGGTTGATTAAATGGCAGAGAATCATCCACACTAGACATAAAATTGTGTATGTGAATTGCAGAAATTATTTCTTTTACCAAAGTCAAGAATATTATTTTGATGCTGGTTAAAAAAAAAGTAAGACCTATATGTAGGTCAGGAAGCAACAGTTAGAACTGGACATGGAACAACAGACTGGTTCCAAATAGGAAGAGGAGTACATCAAGGCTGTATATTGTTACACTGTTTATTTAACTTATATGCAAAGTACATCATGAGAAACACTGGGCTGGAAGAATCACAAGTTGGAATCAAGATTGCTAGGAGAAATATCAATAACCTCAGATATGCAGATGACATCACCCTTATGGCTGAAAGTGAAGAGGAACTAAAGAGCCTCTTGATGAAAGTGAAAGAGGAGAGTGAAAAAGTTGGCTTAAAGCTCAACGTTCAGAAAACGAAGATTATGGCATCTGGTCCCATCACTTTATGGAAAATAGATGGGGAAACAGTGGAAACAGTGTCAGACTTTATTTTGGGGGGCTCCAAAATCACTGCAGATGGTGACTGAAGCCATAAAATTAAAAGATGCTTACTCCTTGAAAGAAAACTTATGAACAACCCAGATAGCATATTCAAAAGCAGAGACATTACTTTGCCAACAAAAATCCATCTAGTCTAGGCTATGGTTTTTCCAGTAGTCATGTATGGATGTGAAAGTTGGACTGTGAAGAAAGCTGAGTCTGGAAGAATTGATGCTTTTGAACTGTGATGTTGGAGAAGACTCTTCCGAGTCCTTTGGGCTGCAAGGAGATCCAACCAGCCCATTCTAAAGGAGATCGGTCCTAGGTGTTCTTTGGAAGGAATGATGCTGAAGCTGAAACTCCAGTACTTTGGCCCCCTCATGGGAAGAGTTGACTCACTGGAAAAGACTCTTATGCTGGGAGGGATTGGGGCAGGAAGAGAAGGGGACGACAGAGGATGAGATGGCTGAATGGCATTACCGACTTGATGGACTTGAGTTTGAGTGATGGACAGGAGTTTGAGTGATCACCGGGAGTTGGTGATGGACAGGGAGCCTGGTGTGCTTCATGGGGTCTCAAAGGGTCAGACACAATTGAGCGACTGAATTGAACTGAACTGAAGACATAGAATTATTAAAATTATATATAAATATGTAGAAAAAATTAAAAATGTTTAAATAAAGCTGTCATCTTTTACTGCATGTGTAGTAAGCCATTTCAGTTGTGTCTGACCCTTTGCAACCCTATGGACAGTAGCCCACTAGGTTCCTCTGTTCATGAGACTCTTTAGGCGAGAATATTGGAGTGGATTGCCATGTCCTCCCCCAGGGGATCTTTTTAACTTAGAAATCAAATGTGTGTCTCATGCATCCTGCATTGGCAGGCAGGTTCTTTACCACTAGCACCAACTGAAAAGCCTGCATGTTCTCATTAAGTACAGTTTAATTCTTAAATTCTATGTTAACTCTAAATTTTGAAGTACACTTTTTTTTCTTCCAATTTTTTTGAGGAAAAAAGTCTTAAAAATACATTTCTGCATAAATTTTGGCATTCTTCCTTTTCTGCTCTATAACAGCATTGCTGTAGGAGTGAAATTAAGCATTAATTAGTTTCATAACTGCAAGCAGAGAAATTTCCTCAAGGAATTCGCTTTCAATAGAGGGAAATATGTTTTTCACTTGGCAGGCTATCCATGAAATAAAATATTTAGTGGCTATCTGTTGTATCAGACATTTGAATAAACCATCATTTATTAAAGAATAAAATAGCATGCCAAGTAAATATATTTTTATCTATAAACTATGAAAGTAATAAAATAATGAAAATATAAAAATTCCATTTTCTCCAAAAAGTCTTTCTTATATCATTTAAAATATTAGATCATCTCCCATCAGTTTTGTGAGTGGTGCCTATTTAAGGTAAAACTGTCAGAAATAAAAGACAACTATGTTATATTCATTGTTCTGTCGATTCAAATGTGATTTTGTAATTCTTTTCCGAATTCCTCAATAATAACTTTTGAGCCTCTTTCCTAAAATGAACATTTTCTTGCATGCACACGGTATGTCATAATTGTCCTTTGTAAAATGTACTAGGGAATGTTAAAATGATTTTTCAAGATTTTANTGTCAGAAATAAAAGACAACTATGTTATATTCATTGTTCTGTCGATTCAAATGTGATTTTGTAATTCTTTTCCGAATTCCTCAATAATAACTTTTGAGCCTCTTTCCTAAAATGAACATTTTCTTGCATGCACACGGTATGTCATAATTGTCCTTTGTAAAATGTACTAGGGAATGTTAAAATGATTTTTCAAGATTTTAGTATACAAAGAATCCAAACAATCTTTTGATTTGAGCAATAATAATTTATTTTAAAAATTCTTTGTACAACTCTACTACATCATGTTTCTGTGAAAGTATTCTGGGATTTTGAATATATTCCAAGTTATAGTATGAATAAGATAAAGTGAGAGAGGAAATATTCTCATATGCTAGTCTTTCCACATTATATTTACTGTGTTAATGTCAAAGTGTTTCCACAATCATGTCCTTGGATGCTGACAAGCACATATCTACTATCACCAAAAATATATTATATTCAGTGACGCCAAATACTTAGATACCTAAGCATCATTCATCTCGCAGGAATTCTGCATTACCTTTGTCCACTAATTTTGTCCACTTAAGAAAGTACTATATTCATGGTTGTTGCTGCTATTGTTTTTCAGTTGCTAAGTTGTGTCTGACTCTTTGTGATCCCATGGTCTGTAACCCACCAGGCTTCTCTGTCCATGGGATTTCTCAGGCAAGAATACTGGAGTGGGTTGCCATTTCCTCCACCAGGGGATCTTCCTAACCCAGGGATCAAACACATGTCTCCTGCATTAGCAGGCAGATTCTTTACTGAGACATTTGGGAAGCTTATATTAATGATAATAAAACAATAAAACATAATACAGAAAATATGTACTTTTAAAACAACTTTTATAGAGATTTCAGTTTTAGCTTTTGCAATTATTTACATAGCTGAGATAAAGTAGTATATCCATGTTATTTTACCTTATTTTTATCAGAATAAGCTTTTCATATGATGAATTTAACTTGCTTTCAAACACTGTATGATACTTTCTCAGTAATTTTTATACAAATAAATCTAATTCATGTAAGCATTACCCTATGATTGAGCACTTTAAAAAAAACGTTATACAGTAAACATAATGCTACAGTGAATATTATCTGTATATTAATCTAGGTTAATATTTCTTAGAATTTGGTAGAATTGTTTTCCCTGAAAGGTAATGACTGAATTAATCTGATGAAATAGTTTAAAATTTCTTAATATATGTTGCCAAATCACTTCTAGAAAATTATATCCATTTACTACAACAGTATTTTGTGAAAGTTTATAATCTCTTTATCAGGATTGCATATTTTTGTTAAAAATATAAAATTCATGCTTTTCTTTCTGACACTACCACATTGCAGCTACTTAGAAATTTCAGTATACCCTGTATCTCCATCTATGTCTACATATGTCTATCTACCTTGAACCTCACTATTTGCAGGTTCCATATCCACACACTGTGTATTTTTGCCTACTTACTAAAATTTCCTTGTAATCTCCAGATCAATACTCCCTGATGATTTTCATGTTCATTTGTGGACATGCACAGAGTAAAAATTTTGATTTTCTCAATGTGTACATGCCCAGTTGACATCAAATAAGGTAATGCTGGCCTTCTTTCAGCTTTCATACTGTATCCTTTCTCAGTCTATTTAGTGCTATCTATTTTACATTTTTGTGTTTTTTATTGGTGATTTGACTGTTCAAAATGACCCCAGGTATAATGCTGATTCTTAAGCACAAGAAAGCTGTGATGTGCCTTACAGAGAAAATGCCTGAGTTAGAGCAGATTAGTTCAGGCATGAGTTACATCACCATTAGCTATGATTTGATGTTAATTAATCAACCACATATATTAAATATGGTGGTTTTTAAAAAGAAACACATAAAATAAGATTACATTTTAATCAGTTGATAAAAATTTTATGACCTGAAGATCATAGCCATCAAACCCTATATTTCCCTTAAAAGCACTGGCTCAGTACTTGCTAATTCAGTGTTCATGATAACTTTACAGAACATAAAAGGACTGCAAATAATGTGAATTGACTGTACCTATCCATCCATATTCCATTGTCTTCCTCTATTTCTTTGTATTGATCTCTGAGGAAGGCTTTCTTATCTCTTCTTGCTCTTCTTTGGAACTCTGCATTCAGATACTTATATCTTTCCNCTGTATCATTCCAGGCTTCCCTGTCCCTCACCATCTCCCAGAGCTTGCTCAAATTCATGCCCATTGAGTTGGTGATGCCATCCAACCATATCATCTTCTGTCATCCCCTTCTCCTTCTCCCTCTAATCCGACCCAATATCAGGGTCTTTTCTAATGATTCCACTCTTCACATCAAGTGGCCAAAGTATTGGACCTTCAGCTTCAGCATCAGTTCTTCCAATGAATATTCAGGGTCGATTTCCTCTAGGCTTGACTGGTTGATCTCCTTGCAGTCCAAGGGACTCTCAAGAGTCTTATCCAACACCATGGTTCAAAAGTATCAATTGTTTGGTACTCAGCATTCTTTATGGTCCAACTGTCTCTGATATACTGTTGGTTTTATTCAAAAGAAATAAAAGTGTGAGGGTTACAAAGAAAGAAGCAAAACTGTCATTATTTCTGGTTAAAGAGATTCTATACTTAGATAATTCAAAGCAGAATACACTTAAATGTTTTAATCGATAAGAAAGTTTATTAATTTTACTTCTTGTAAAAACAATACACAAAAGCCAATTGCATTTTAATGTACCAGAAACAACTAGAAAATAAAAGCTTTAAAAGGGGTCATTTATAACATCAACCAAACTACAATATAACCAGCAATATATCTATTTTAAAGTGTGTAAAACCAATAAAAGAAAAATATAATCTTTATAAATATCTTACAAGACTACAATAATTGAAATTAATACATTCATGGAGAGGAGAACATACTTTAATCATCTCCAAATTAATTTACAAAGTTTAATGACTTCCAGGCTTCCCAGGTGGCTCTAGTGGTAAAGAACCCACCTGTCAATGCTGGAGACATAAGAGACACTAGTTTGATCCCTGTGTCAGGAAGATCCCCTGAAGGAGGACATAGCAACACACTCCAGTATTCTTGCCTGAGAATCCCGTGGACAGAGGAGTCTGATGGGACCCAGTCCATGGCGTTGCACAGAGTCAGAGACGACTGAGTGCAAGCATACACACACAAGAAATTTCAGTTTACATTCAAAGGAGAAATTGCAATGTTAATTCTAAATCACATGAAAAAGCGAAGGTCTAATAATTGCCAATAATATTTTAGGTAGAAAAATTGGGTGGGTGAACTGATCTAATTACAGATTGTTAATAATGCTCTAATAATTAAAAAGATATGATATGAGTGCAAAATGAACAATAGGTGTAGTAAAACAGAAAATATAGCCTAGAAACTTATGTATAAAGATGAGATATTCGACAGAGGTAATATTGTAAAGCATTGAGAAAACAATACACCTTGTGCTAAAATAGCTGGTTATTCACATAGAAAATTAGATAACCCAATATATATAATCACTTTGCACAAAGTGCAGTTCCAGCTAGCATGAAACTTGATTTGTTCAGTTACTATGACAACTGGAACACTTTTGAGAATGATAAAGGATGCTTACTGTTCAGGAATCCAGAATAAGTGGTATAAACCGAGACTCACTTGGGCAATGGGGCTATAAATGTGCATTAGTGTTAAGTGTGAAAAGTGTGAAAATCTTCTGCATCTAAAAGTTAAACTTGATTGAGGTCTGCGTGCTAATCCTTTCATTTAGTCTATATGAAAACCCTATGATCTAGGTATTGCTATTATATTTTTTGTCAAATAAAAGCTGTGTTTTTTATCTGAGCTTTGCAGAAAGAAGGGTCATTATAGGTCCATAAACTTTAAATAGAAGAATAAATTGAAAATCTTGAAATTCCTGTCTTGATTTACCTTACAAATCAAGAGGAAAATGTTTCCAGAGAGCATAAAAGCATCTACTTCCATAGAATGGAAGAGATATAGAATAATCCCATGAAAGAGAAAATCAAGAATACATTGAGAATGAGAAGCAAAATTATGCACAAAATCAAAATCTTAGTTGAACTCAGATTATTTACATATTTTTAAAGGCAATGTTAACATTATCACCTGAGGCATTTTTTGTTTTTGTGTTATTGAATTGTAGATGCTATAATTTTGCCTTTTGTTAGTTTTGGGAAATATATTGAGCTAAAAGAATTTATACAGGTTAGTTTTTTATTGTGTTTTCATATCTCAACAGAAAACAGGTAGAAAAGATATACCACATGTTGAATGAAAATGTCCTGTTTCTAGAATCAATTATTTGTAGATAAAATAATAATTTCTACAGCCCAAATGCTTATGATGTATAAGACTGGGGAAAATTCTTTATTTTTGACATGAAAAATTACTATCATTCTCTTAAAATTAATTTAGTACCTAGATTAGATTGGGTCTTTCTAATGAATTTCATGAAGAATCTAGGATCTCAAGGTACTATTTTGGGTCCTAATGTAAGATTGAAGAAATAGACAAAAAGCCTCAATTTTATCAAAGGTTTAATAGAAGGTTTCCAGTTAGGAAGACGAGATCTCCTTCTTGATAACTGATAAGATGAATTCCAAATTACTTACTATCTAAAACTAAAGCTTCATGTTATGTGCATAAAATGCTTAAAAAATGGATGTTAATTGAGCTCTGATTCAATCCCTTAGAGAGAATAACATGAATTAAATAGTTTACTTATTTTTAATAGATTGCTTATATAAATAATCTATTAACATAAATAATATTTTAAATAAGATGTTTTCATATATATATGTGTGTATATATACACATTAACTTATACTGTTACAGCAAACTAAAGAAGGTATATTCTTAAAAGCATGTGATTCAAATAGAGGCAAAATACCAAGAGACTTGTTGAGACCAATTAAGTACACTGGTAAATACTGTGCATATTTTATGCTGGCTGTTAGAGAATGTAAATGGAGACCTGATTATCATTTCAACTGAGAACATTACATAATCACTCCATTGACTGTACTTACTTTCAGAATGTTCATGTTCAATTTAAGACATGCATTATCTTCACATAAAGTTCTTTGTGGCTTTTATCCTGGCATTGTAATGGACAGTCTTTTACAAATGATTAAATTGCTCATATATTTCTGTGACCATTCAAGGTCACTAGAGTGCATTTGAGAAATATTCTAATTCAAATATGCTACTGACTTATTTTTAAAAAGGAAAAGAAACAATTCATTCACTCACAGCTATCAACCTGGATCCAGTACACATCAGTATTAATTATTAAAGACTATATTTCATGTTAAACAATGATTCCTCAGTATGCCCTTAGAAAGTAATTGCAGTAAGTCCAATTCTAGTTAAGATCACGTGTGCCTTTCCCCCTGTTGTACAGTGTAGAATAGTTGACTGAATTTACAAAAGAATAAATCATTTTCTATGAGAAAATGATCTAGAGAAATAATGGTTATTTTCAAATGGATTTTGGCATTTTGATGATGTAGTTGTTTTTGGAATTAGGAAAGAAAACAGGGAGCAGATATAATTTCAAGGCAATATGAATTGTAAAGACAATGGGTTGACATCTTAAAATGTATATGAAAATGTATTTCCTTTACCAAGCAAATCAATACCTATTTTAATTACATATATGCCACTTTCTACATTCTTTTTCCTCCGGACAACATTGAAATCCCTTAAAATTTGATGTAAGGGGTACAGAAAATGCACACAATTCTTGGGATAAAGATAGAAATTGACAGCAGAGGCATTCTCTTAAGCTCTGTGTTTCCATTTCAGTTCTGTCCACATAGTAATTCAAAATCAGAAGTGGTTATTCTTAATATAGAACATGAGAAGTATCCTCCTCAATAACAAGACAGAATTTGCAAATATATGGTGAATATCAAAAAGATCACTTTAGGAACACTGGCGTAAATAAGAGAGATTTAAATGTGAGGAATTGATATTCTAAATTCATATTTATGTTTTACAATGTACATTTTTGATTCATGGCATTTTGGTTTTAATTGAATTATTAATCACTTTAAATTTTATATTAATATTAATAGAAATACACATTTCTGTGAATTAAATTTTGTGAGTTCTTTAGTATTATATTTATTATTTTGCCTCTCAAAGAGGGGGAAAATGACAGAAATTTTGAGGCAAATGTCATGGGCCCTGGAGTCCATTCATAGGTACTCTCAAGGGAGTAGGTTAATGAAAATGAAACAATTTCAAGATAGAATGGAGTCAAAATATACCAATGGCTATATTAAGGAAACTGAACAGATGATAAAAGGAAGATGAACAGAGGAAACAGGACAGGAGAAAGACTTGGAAAAACTTCATTATGGAACGAATTAGTGAATTTTAGACAAAGTACTAGAACATATTAAATATATCCGGTCATTCAAACACCATATGCAAATGTACATATGTAAACTGTGGAAAATTCTGAAAGAGATGGTAATCCCAGATCACCTGACCTGCCTCTTGAGAAACCTATATGCAGGTCAGGAAGCAACAGTTAGAACTGTACATGGAACAACAAACTGGTTCCAAATAGGAAAAGGAGTACGTCAAGGCTGTATATTGTTACCCTGCTTATTTAACTTATATGCAGAGTACATCATGAGAAACGCTGGGCTGGAGGAAGGACCAGCTGCAATCAAGATTGCTGAGAGAAATATCAATAACCTCAGATATGCAGATTATACCACTCTTATGGCTGAAAGTGAAAAGGAACTAAAAAGCCTCTTGATGAAAGTGAAAGAGGAGAGTGAAAAAGTTGGCTTAAAGCTCAACATTCAGAAAACGAAGATCATGGCATCCGGTCCCATCACTTCATGGGAAATAGATGGGGAAACAGTGGAAACAGTGTCAGACTTTATTTTTTNAACTGGTTCCAAATAGGAAAAGGAGTACGTCAAGGCTGTATATTGTTACCCTGCTTATTTAACTTATATGCAGAGTACATCATGAGAAACGCTGGGCTGGAGGAAGGACCAGCTGCAATCAAGATTGCTGAGAGAAATATCAATAACCTCAGATATGCAGATTATACCACTCTTATGGCTGAAAGTGAAAAGGAACTAAAAAGCCTCTTGATGAAAGTGAAAGAGGAGAGTGAAAAAGTTGGCTTAAAGCTCAACATTCAGAAAACGAAGATCATGGCATCCGGTCCCATCACTTCATGGGAAATAGATGGGGAAATAGTGTCAGACTTTTAATTTTTTTTTGTGCTCCACAATCACTGCAGATGGTGACTGCAGCCATGAAATTAAAAGACGTTTACTCCTTGGAAGGAAAGTTATGACCAACCTATATAGCATATTCAAAAGCATAGACATTACTTTGCCAACAAAAGTCCATCTAGTCAAGGCTATG
Organism: Neotragus moschatus; assembly: GCA_006410615.1. Classification (NCBI taxonomy): domain Eukaryota; kingdom Metazoa; phylum Chordata; class Mammalia; order Artiodactyla; family Bovidae; genus Neotragus; species Neotragus moschatus. Next base: position 610,130 of record SJYA01000056.1, on the reverse strand, counting down.
GGTTTTCCAGTGCTCATGTATGGATGTGAGTTGGACTGTGAAGAAAGCTAAGCATGGAAGAATTGATGCTTTCGAACTGTGGTGTTGGAGAAGACTCTTGAGAGTCCCTTGGGCTGCAAGGAGATCCAACCAGTCCATTCTAAAGGAGATCAGTCCTGGGTGTTCATTGGAAGGCCTGATGTTGAATCTGAAACTCCAGTAATTTGGCCACCAGATGCAAAGAGCTGACTCATTTGAAAAGACCCTGATGCTGGGAAAGACTGAGGGCAAGAGAAGGGGACGACAGAGGATGAAATGGCTGGATGACATCACCAACTCAATGGACATGAGTTTGGGTAAATTCGGGGAGTTGGTGATGGATAGGGAGGCCTGGCATGCTGCGATTCATGGGGTTGCAAATAGTTGGTCAAACATGACTGAACGTCTCTACTGAAATGGTGCATATGTACAAACAACAACAGCAGCACACAGAAAATAGGCATTAAGTATTTTCATCGAGTTTTTGGAGTTAACTGTTGTGTATTTTGTTTAATATTTCCTCAACGTCTTTCTCCTTCTCCTCTATTTTCTTCTCCCTTTATTTGCATGTTAATCTTTTATACAATAGACATCATTATTTTGTTACTTGGAATTAAGTTTAATATGCATTTATTGCATTTATTTTTGGTAAAAATTTTTAAAAATTGGAAAGTGAAAGTGAAGTCGCTCAGTTGTATCTGACTCTTTGAGACCCCATGGACATCAGGCTCCTTTGTCCACGGATTTTCTAGGCAAGAGTACTGGAGTGGGTTGCCATTTCCTTCTCTAGAATATCTTCCTGACCCAGAGATTGAATCCAGGTCTCCTGCTTTGTAGACAGATGCTTTACCGTCTGAGCCACCAGGGAAGTCCTAACAAGTGTTAAATATCAGCCTGTGTGTCCTCTGTATGCCCAATGTCTTGAATAGTGCTTGGCTTACAGCAATAACTCCATATATATTCTCTGGGTGAATTAAGTGTTTCTATACTTCCTACCTGATTCTATACTTGTCCCTCAAAATTCTGCCCATCAGTAAGTTAGGAAATTATTTTTGAAATATATCTTACATCAGAACATGCAGTATTTTCTCCTAAAACACTTGTTGAAAATGATTACTGAACCAGAATCATGTCATCTTTATACTGAAAAATCACGAAAGGTTTCTCATTAATTTATGGCCTGCAAGCCAATGAATGCCCTAGAATGTCTCTCCCCAATCTTCCTGTCCAGTCTAATCACTTAGCACATTGCTTACATAGTCCTTACAGCTGCCACAAACCTGCCAATTTGTGTTCTCTCCCAAGGGCTTGCCAATTTCATTTTCCCTACCATAATGGTCTTCATTCACGTATAAGCTTACCTATTTCTCTGGTGTCATTCAAGCTTTTGTTCTCATTTCTTTCTCTGAAATGACATTGTTAGCTACCCTGAGACTGAACTGTTCATGGGAATTATCTTTGAATAATTTATATTTTTTAAATATTTATTTTTCTTCTTCATTTTGTAGCATATCACTGACATCATGGCCTATAGGTGTTTAATAACAATTTTCAGACTCACATAATTAAACTGTCTTCATTTTTGTTACTAAGATCCAGTCCTTCTACTTGTCCCGTGTATGCTTGTACATTCATATGTATGTACAGGGCTTCCCTGGTAGTTCAGTCGGTAAAGAATATGCCTGCAGTGCAAGAGACTTCGGTTCAATACCGGGGTTGGAAAGATCCATGGTGATAGAAATGGCAACCCACTTCAATATTCTTGCCTGGAAAATCCCAGGGACAGAGGAGCCTGTCAGGCTACAGTCCCTGGGGTCACAAGAGTCAGAAATGACTTAGCGACTAAACCATGTAGGTATACATATGTATAGCTTCCACTTCTGCCTTCTCAAAGACTTCACACTTTCACTTATTGTCTTATATCACATTATTTTTAAATCATTTTCTTCACTATACTATGTTTCAGAACTGAATTACCCAACAAAGTAGTCTAGTCACATAAAGTTAATTAAAATTAAATTAATTAAAAGAAATTAATTAAAGTGGGAAATTAAGTTCCTCAGTCCACACAAGCCACATTACAAATGTCCAGAAGTCATATATGTCTGGCCACTGCTATATTGAACAGTGCAGCTCTAAATCATGTTCTACATCATCACAGAAGGTTCTTCTGAGCAATGAAACTCCTTACTCTGTCAAGGCTTCCCAGTTGACTTGCCATCTCTCCAACATTTTTCACTGAAACATTTCCCCAGTTATCTACTTCACTTTTACAATATCTTTTAACCCCCCATTAGATCTTTTAATTATTACAAAAATAAAATACTGACAAAAAATTTAAAACTTGGTATATTCTAAAAGATGCTCATGTATTTGCCTTCCAAATTTGACACATATTTGTTTTTGATTCATATGAAAAGCAAAAGGCTCTATCACTGTCCTTTGGAGGAATGTGACTATATTTCAATTAATGTATTACTTTACATTCATCACAAGTCTGTATAATAAGTAATATGCAAAACAGTTTAAATTGCATAGTTTTTTCTCTTGTTCTTTTTATTTGCTACTATTTTGCTCTTTACGCTTCCCTGGTGGCTTAGTGATAAAGAAATCACCTGCCAGTGCAGGAGAAACAGGTTTGAGACCTGGATTGGGAAGATTGCCTGGAGAAGGAAATGGCAACTCACTCCTGCATTCTCACCTGGGAAATCCCATGCCCAGAGGAGCCTGAAGGGTTATAGTTCATGGGCTTACAGAGTGGGACATGCCTTAGGGACTAAATAACAGCAGTTTTTCTCTTTGCTGCTTTCTATTGAGATCATCAATTGTTTTTCTCTTAAACTGCATTTTTCTTTTATAAAGAATAAAAAGAATGTTGATTGTCACCCAGTTCTACAAAGATCAAGCCATTAGCTACTGCAATTGCCTACTGACAGTGTGCCTCCACAGAATTCAGGATGGAGAAAAAATGGGAAACATTCTGTGCTTTAGATATGGCACTTAGACTGTTAAGATACATATATATAAGGAAATACTTCAATGATCTTGGATTCTTGCATTTCCCCATACACAGAAAAGCACTAAAATTATTAACTTGATATGTCATTTCTTTGTGGTTGGCAGTAATATTTGATGCTTGACTACATGTTTTCTCCCAGCAAAAAAATTCACATATATTCTGTCTCCTCCTTTCCCTCTTCTGACCAGTTTCTCTGAGCCATCTGAGAGGCTATTTCCAGGGATAAAGTCGTCATGAAAACATTGAATACTTAGAAAGCCTTCCTCAGGAACCAATGCACAGAAATATAGGAAAACAACAGAATGGGAAAGACTAGAGATTTCTTCAAGAAAATTAGAGATACTAAGGGAACATTTCATTCAAAGATGGGCTCAATAAAAGACAGAAATGGTATGTCCCTAATAGAAGCAGAAGATATTAAGAAGAGGTGACAAGAATACACAGAACTGTACAAAACAGATCTTCATGAGCCAGACAATGGCAATGGTGTGATCACTCAACTAGAGCCAGACATCCTGGAATGTGAAATCAATTGGGGCTTAGGAAGCATCACTACAAACAAAGCTAGTGGAGGTGATGGAATTCCAGTGGAGCTATTTCAAATCCTGAAAGATGACGCTGTGAAAGTGCTGCACTCAATATGCCAGCAAATTTGGAAAGCTCAGCAGTGGCCGCAGGACAGGAAAAAGTCAGTTTTCATTCCAATCCCAAAGAAGGTAATGGCAAAGAATGCTCAAACTACCACGCAATTGCACTAATCTCATATGCTAGTAAAGGAACGCTCAACATTCTCCAAGGCTTCAGCAATACGTGAACCATGAACTTCAGGATGTTCAAGCTGGTTTTAGAAAAGGCAGAGGAACCAGAGATCAAATTGCCAACATTCGCTGAATCATGGAAAAAGCAAGAGAGTTCCAGAAAAACATCTATTTCTGCTTTACTGACTATGCCAAAGTGTTTGATGGTGTGGATCACAATAAACTGTGGAAAATTCTGAAAGAGTTGGGAAACCAGACCACCTGACCTGCCTCTTGAGAAATCTGTATACAGGTCAGGAAGCAACAGTTAGAACTGGAAATGGAACAATAGACTAGTTCCAAGTAGGAAAAGGAGTACGTTAAGGCTGTATATTGTCACCCTACTTATTTAACTTACATGTAGAGTACATCATGAGAAATGCTGGGCTGGAAGAAGCACAAGCTGGAATCAAGATTGCTGGGAGAAATATCAATAACCTCAGAAATGCAGATGACACTACCCTTATGGCTGAAAGTGAAGAGGAACTAAAGAGCCTCTTGATGAAAGTGAAAGAGGAGAGTGAAAAAATTGTCATAAAACTCGACATTCAGAAATCTAAAATTATGGCTTCCGGTCCCATCACTTCATGGCAAATAGATGGGGAAACAGTAGAAACAGTGGCTGACTATATTTTTCTGGGCTGGAAAATCACTGGAGGTGGTGATTGCAGCCATGAAATTAAAAGACACTTACTCCATGGAATAAAAGTGTGACCAACCTAGCCAGCATATTAAAAAGCAGAGACATTACTTTGCCAACAAAAGTCCATCTAGTCAAGGCTGTGGTTTTTGCAGTGGTCATGTATGGATGTGAGAGTTGGACTGTGAAGAAAACTGAGCACCAAAGAATTGACGCTTTTGAACTGTGGTATTGGAGCAGACTCTTGAGAGTCCCTAGGACTGCAAGGAGATCCAACCAGTCCATTCTAAAGGAGATCAGTCCTGGGTGTTCATTGGAAGGACTGATACTAAAGCTGAAACTCCAATACTTTGGCCACCTGATGTGAAGAGCTGACTCATTTGAAAAGACCCTGATGCTGGGAAAGTTTGAGGGCAAGAGGAGAAGGGGATTTTAGAGGATGAGATGGTTGGATGACATCAGTGACACAGTGGACATGGGTTTGGATGGATTCAGGGAGCTGGTGATGGACTGGGAAGCCTAGCATGCTGTGGTTCATGGGGTCACAAAGAGTCGGAGACGACTGAGCGACTTTACTGAATTGAACACTTTGCATTTGTTTTTTTAAGTAAACACTATCTTTTAGAAGATAAACATTTATTTTCTTGTCTTTAGAATATTAATATAAAACTATGTTTAAAATAAAAAGCTACCTATAAGAAAAGCACAAGAACATTATAATACTTGAGTTCACCTCTCTAATATATTTCATATTAGTTGTTACATACATTAATTCAAAGTGTTTAAACCTGCTGCGAATTGCAAATTATTGCTTTAGTTTCCTAAGGCATACTTCCTTTGATTTATCCATGTGGTTACCAATTTCTTGGTTCCCTACTTCTCCCTGCACCGTGTTTCTCCTTTAAAGTTTACATTTCTTCTTGGCGAAGTACATCTTTGGGTGTTTCTTTTGTCAAAAGCATTTAATGTTAAATTCTTAACTGTAATTGGTCTGAAGTAATTTTCACTCTATTGTTAAAATTATTCAGTTTGTATTTATCCAATAAAAGGTTAGTGTTCCCCTTGTTGCCAGAATTCAATCTCTGTATACCAGTCTGAAATAAATCTCAGAGACAGAGTTTTGAGTGAAGTAGAAAGAAATAACTTATTGCTTTGACAGGCAAAGGGCACCACAACATGTTAATGCCCTCAACACTGTGTCCCTTCCATGGTAGGGGGTGGAGTGGGAAATACCATGAGCAGTATTTACAGATTTAATGAAAGGGCACGATCAGCTCATGAACATTCTTCTGATTGGTTGGTAGTGAGGTAATTGGGAGAGAGCATCATCTACCTTCTGGTTTAAACCAGTCTGGGGTCTACATGCTTACGGGCAGTATTTTGTTAACTTCTTATCTGCAAGATACCTCAAAGGAAATGGTTCAGAATATTTTCTATAGTCCCTGAGGAAAAACTAAATGTCCCTGAGTTTGTTTAATGGCTAAAGTATTATTATTTTGTCTTGACTGTATTCCTTATTTTCTGCATTTTCTCACTCCTCTGATTAAATTTACTCTGAAATGTTCTACAGACAAAAGCAGGTGCAGGACATAAGTAAGGGGACTATTCTGGGGAGGTGTCATAGGATCCTGCCTGATTACACCCTCTGCTTGAATAAACTTGAGAGAAATTTTTTTCCTGACCATAGGCCTTGATCTTTCTTTTCTTAGAGCATTTGTTTAAGGCAACTTGGAACTATAAATCTTTTCTCTTTGAAGGATAGATCTAGCCTCTTGCCAGTTGTACAACAAGGAATGTGTTTCTGAAGGAGCTGGGAGCCATCACTTTGAAATGTCCAGAAAGATAGAGCTCCTACCTCTGGGTCTCTCTAGGAGGGGGAGGAGCCTGACTTTGATAAGTTGTATTTAGCAAACACAGATGACCTAATCACATTAAACACTTCACCCTTAAGTCTTCCACTTGTTCACTTCAAAGCTTAAATTCTTATTGTGTTTCAGTGGAGCTGGATTTGATCACATATATATCAATAGCCTTGAAAAAACTCTACCCTGCCTGTTCAACTTATCTAGGCCAATTTTTCCCTGACAGAGTTTGATGTTTTATGCTTATAGTTGTGTATTAATTTTATGATGCTTCTTCAATGTGAGGTTATGCTTTTTATTAATTACGCAAATTATCAATAATATTTCTCTCAGCTATTGTCTTTCCCCATCTGTTTTTTCTTTTCCTTGCTAGTAACATGTTGCCCTCCCCAATCTAGCTGATCTTTCAAACAGATCATTATCATTTATATAATTAATTCAATAACTTCAGCAAACCTCATCTGAAATGAGTTCACATTTCAAAAGCTGATCGCATTGATTCCTTCCTTCCATACTTCCTGCCATTTCTTGTGCATGTGTGTGTGTATTGGATTTTTTTCACACCAAAGCACAAATCCAGTAGATAATATTCCTAAATTCCTCTTTGAAAAGTTGTGCAATAAAGTCCCCATTTCTTTATCCTCAAGAAGTTTCACAGCATTTTTTTTTTTTTCCAGTCACCTTTCAACATCAGGAAGTCTGGCTTCCATTTATAATGGAGGCTAAGACCCTTTCTCTTTTTGAATCCATTTTTATTCTCCTTTACCCTTTTCTTGCCTTAGAAAATGTGTGTATGTGTGTGTGTGTGTGTGTGTGTGTGTGTGTGTGTGTGAGCTCATGCTCGGTGGCTCAGTCCTGTCTGACTCTTTGTAACCCCATGGACTGTAACCAACCAGGCTTTTCTGTCCATGGAGTGGGTTGCCATTTCCTACCTCAGGGGATCTTCCTAACCCAGGCCTCAATCTGTGTCTCTTGCATCCCTTGCATTAGCCAGAAGATTCTTTAGCTCTATGCCACTGAAACTTCCCTAGGAAGTGTAGTCGAATACAAAAAACCTTCATCTTCCACAACCATTACCACTGTGTTTCTAATTCATCTCTGGAAAACAAAGAAATTTGTGTTGTTTTAGTGGGGGGAAGCAGAATGAGCCACCCTAGAAAGTACCAATTTGCTTTTGGATTATTTTGATGAAAAAAGTAAGAGCCCAGCAAACCCAGGAAAAGCTTATTCCCTCCCTCTTAAATATCTAAGAAAACTTAGCTAGGAATTCCTTACCAGGAAGAGTGCTATTACCAAAGATAACTTTTATATCCAAAATATATAGCTACATAATGTGACAAATATTTGTGTACCAAATCTTTACTCTTCATATTTTCCTAGGAATTGTCCTTTTCCTCTTTGAAGCTCCAGACCCCAGTCCCCTTCTCCTTAGCTCAGGTTGCTATGTAAACCTTCATTACCTGATTATCAGGGAGTCTCATATTTTTATAGGGCTCAGACACAAACAAAATTTGTTTATCTGCTGTTAGTCTATCTTATGCCATTTTAATTACTAGACCAGCTAAAGAACTTAGAAGAGAAGAAGGGAATAGTTTTCAATCTCTATAGCATTCATCAGCATTTGTTTAGTTGTTTTCTACCTAACCATTTATCTAACAGCACTATTTGTTTGGAGGGAAAGATGTATCAGAGTGAACTCTCTGAACTGTGGTGACAGGAAACCTATGGATTGAGTTTACATATTTATACTTCTATGTTGCCTGGAGATTTACAGGTTTATACTTTCACTGAATCTGAACTCTAGACTAAACTGCCAGCTGTCTTCTAGGTAACTCATTTGAATGTTTAATAGGTATCCTCCAGTTTAAAATATCCGAATCAGAACACCTCCCAATCTTCTCCATTTCAGTAAATAAAATGGTGCTGTAAACCCACACTTAAAATCTATTCCAGACTTTCTTTTGCTACCTTATCTATATCAAATCTATTACCTCTGTAACTTTGTGATAATAAGCAGCACTATTCTTTTTCTCTTAATGTGTGCACTCATGCCAAGTCGCTTCAGTCCTGGGGATCTTCCTGACCCAGAGATTGAACCCGTCTCCCTTATGTCTCCTACATTGGCAGATGGGGTCTTTTCCACTAGTGCCACCTGGGAAGCCCTTTTCTCTGAATAATATCAGCATATTTAATTTTTTTCCATACCATTCATGCTCTGGAATTGCTTTATTAATGCATTTATTTATGCATTGCCATTTGCCTATCAATATGCAAGTCTGATAATCAAGTTCATCATCCATCTTGTATATTGCCTTTTTCTCTGTGTACAGAGCTGTGAATAAACTTAATGAATCTGGGTAAATGAATGAAAACCATTCTTCAGGATCAGAGAGAGATCAATTAGACCTTGAACTTGGTTCCAAAGCTTACTTCTGTTCCTCCATAATATACAGTATTAAAAAAGACTAATTGCTTAATTTATACTTACAAATATATATTTTATGTTTTAAAGGGAAAATCAATTAAAGGTCATTTCCTATTGTTATTTTAATATTAACTGAAACTATGAAGAGATTAATTTCTTGATAATCTTGTTTATTTCTACAATATATTATACTATTTTACTGTGTAGGTTTACATCAGATGCTACATTTGAGCAATAAGACTTTGAAAGTCAGTTGTTCTCAAACCTTAGTGTTTTACATAACCTCACAACTCACTCATTTCTATTGAATCCGATTCTCAATATGCTTTTATCTGCTAAACATTTATGTTTCCTCATGTATAAAATGGGAAAATACTTAGTAGTGGGAATTCTTACGAGCTCTAAATAAGACATTAAAGTACAATTCCTTCATATAATATACAGTACATATATGTGCTTGAAATTCTTTGCTATATACACAAGTTCCTTCAGAAGTTTTCACTTTATTACATATCACTCATTTGATACTTAGTATCTACAAACTGATTCAAGTATAAGCAATGAATATTAAACTATGAATTCAAGGTGTGCTATCAAGCATAAATTCTAAGAAACTTTTTAGATTACACATGGGTCCCCTTGGGATAATAGACTATATTTCACTTTTAAGCTGGACTGACATACATCTTGAAAGGTGATCATGAGTTGTTTAAGAAGTACAATGAAACTCAAAAATGAATTACTTTTTCTTGGGTTTACTGATATTTAAACATGGATGCAGAATGTGTTTTTACTTCATAAATTTTTAAATAGTAGCCATACTGGAAACTGCTGATAAAATATTCATTACTTAAATTCCATCCATCATCTCATTTTCATACTCCAAATTTTTTATTACAAAATGTGTGTTTAATTTTATTCTTTTCCTATACACTGAATGAGTAATGAGCAAACAGAACAACTGCAAGAATTTAACTTCTACATACTATTTCTACACAAATCAGGTGTACTTGGAGGAGTGTGGTTGATTCTTATTCCAGGGTTTGGACATTATATGGTGAGCCTAGGACTTGTGCCAAGAAAGAAATGTTATCTATCAGTGTCATCTATCAATATAGTCATATTAAAATGAAAAAAGAACCAGCTTAAAAGGACACATAGATGACAGATTTTGGAAAACTAGAGCAACAACATTTGCTTTGAAAAACCAAACTAGCAAAATAAATAAATATAGCAGTTTAACTTTATTGATTTTTGAAAGTAATTATAAATATTGTAATTCTGGAAGGACCCTGTTTCATCTACAATCTAACACTTCTCTTTTGATAAAATTTTCATAAAATTTATATATATATATATATATATATATTTTTTTTTTTTTTGGTTGCTCTGGGACTTTGCTGCTTCATGGGCTTTTCCTGAGTTGCAGAGTGCAGACTTTCCATTATGGTAGCTTCTTTTCCTGCAGATCACAGGGCTCCAGCCACCTGGGCATGAGTAGTTGCAGCACATAGGCTCAGTGGTAGGGGCTCCCAGACTCTAGAGGACAGGTTCAGTAGCTGTGATATATGGGTTTGGTAGTTCCTTGGGGGGTGGGATTTTCAGGGATCAGAGATCAAGCTGTTGTCTCCTGCACTGTGTATTCTTTACCATTGAGGCACCAGGGAAGCTTCATACAATTATTTTTCAGAAAACTTAGTAACAAGCCAGTATTATTTATTTGTGTTTATATCTCAGTTCATTCACTCAGTCCTGTCCAACTCTTTGCAACTCCATGAACTGCAGCACACCAGGTTTCCCTGTCCATCATCAACTCCCAGAGCTTGTTCAAACTCATGTCCATCTAGTCAGGGAGGCCATCCAATCATATCAGCCTCTGTCATCTCCTTCTCTTCCTGGCATCAATCTTTTTGAGCATCAGGGTCTTTTCTAATGAGTCAATTCTTTGCATCAGGTGGTCAAATTATTGGAGCTTCAGCTTCAGCATCAGTCCTTCCAATGAATAGTCAGGACTAATTTCCTTTAGGATTGGCTAGTTTGATCTCCTTGCAGTCCAAGGGACTCTCAAGAGTCTTCTCCCACAGCACAGTTCAAATGTATCAGTTCTTCAGTGCTCAGGTTTCTTTATACTCCAACTCTCACATCCATACATGACTACTGGATATACCATAGCTTTGACTAGAGGGAACTTTGTTGGCAAAGTAATGTCTCTGCTTTTTAATATGCTATTTAGTTTGGTCATGGATGATAGAGTTAAAGAAAGCTGAGTGCCGAAGAATTGATGTTTTGGAACTGTGGTATTGGAGAAGACTCTTGAGAGTTCCTTGGACTGCAAAGAGATCCAACTAGTCCATCCTAAAGGAAATCAGTCCTGAATGTTCATTGGAAGGAATGATGTTGAAGCTGAAACTCCAATACTTTGGCTACCAGATGCGAAGAGCTGAGTCATTGGAAAAGACCCTAATGCTGGGAAAAATTGAAGGCAGGAGGAGAAGGGTACGACAGAGGATAAGATGGTTGTATGGCATCACCAACTCAATGAATGTGAGTTTTAGTAAACTCCTGGAGTTGGTGATGGACAGGGAGGCCTGACGTGCTGCAATCCATGGGGTTGCAAAGAGTCAGACACGACTGAGCTACTGAACTGAACTGAACTGAAGGTTGGTCATAGCTTTTCTTCCAAGGAGAAAGTATCATTTAATTTAAGGCTACAGTCATCATCTGCAGTGATTTTGGAATTCAAGGAAAAAAAAGTCTGCTATTGCTTCCATTATTTCCCCGTCTATTAACCATGAAGTGATGGGACCAGATGCCATGATTTTCGTTTTCTGAATGCTGCGTTTTAAGCCAACTTTTTCACTCTTCTTTTTCACTTTCAACAAGAGGCTCTTCAGTTCCTCTCCACTTTCTGCCCTAAGGGTAGTGTCACCTGAATATCTGAGGTTATTAATATTTCTCCCTGTAATCTTGATTCCAGGTGTGATTCATGCAGCCTGGCATTTCTCATGATGTACTCTGCATATAAGTTAAATAAGCAGGGTGACAATATACAACCTTTACATACTCCTTTGCGGACTTGGAACCATTTTCCATGTCCAGTGCTTACTGTTGCTTCTTGATCTGAATACATATTTCTCAGGAGGCAAGTAAGGTGGTCTGATATTCCCATCTCTTTCAGAATTTTCCACTTTGTTGTGTTCCACACAGTCAATGGCTTTGGTGTGGTCAATAATGCAGAAGTAGATGATTTTCTGCAACTCTCTTGCTTTTATGATGATCCAGTGGATGTTGGCAATTTGATCTCTGGATCTTCTGCATTTTCTAAATCCAGCTTGAACATCTGGAAGTTCTTGGATCACATACTTTTAAAGTCTTCCATGGAGAATTTTGAGCATTACTTTGTTAGCGTATGAGATGAGGACAATTGTGCAGTAGTTTGAACATTCTTTGGCATTGTGTTTCTTTGAGATTGGAATGAAAACTGACTTCCAGTCCTGGGGCCACTGCTAAGTTTTCAAAGTTTGCTGGCATATTGAGTGCAGCACTTTAACTGCATTGTCTTTTAAAACTTGATATAGCTCAGCTGGAATTCCATCACTTCCATGATTTTTGTTCATAGTCATATTTCTTAAGGCCCACTTGACTTCAGATTACAGTATTTCTGGCTCTAGGTGAGTGATCACACCATCATGGTTATCTGGGCAATTAAGATGTTTTCTGTATAGTGTTTATATTTAGTGTATAGTAAAAATAAATTTAACAGTCAATGAAACAAATTATTTTTGATAATTATCTCTGTAACAAAAAAGGAATTAACATGTGAAATGTATAAAATATTTCAACCAAAAATTATAAACTTTATTTTTAAATATATCATGTCTTCCACTTTTCTTTGATCTCTTCTATAATATGGTAAATGACAGCTAAAAAATTTTAAAGCCATATATTTTCAGCAGAAAATTACCACTATTATATATATTTTAATATATAAAAATATTTATTATGTCTTTCCTCTTTTCTGTATCGTTCAAATGCTAGATGCATGAAAAATTAGTCCCTTCTTATGTATTATTACATTCATAATACTAATAAGCTTCTATTTTTAGAGAACACTCAATATTTAAAGCTTTTATGTTTTAAATTACTGATACATTCACAATATGTTCAAAAGCTTTCTTCAATTATAAAAATGGAATTGCATGCTTTGTTCAAAAATTTTTGGCCTAATTGTAAATGCAATCTTTGAAGTTTCAGTCATCTAAATCCTTAACATCAGAGATTTCTTTAAATGCAAGATAACTGCTCAACTCAGAATATATTCTATTCTGTGATTTAGTGCATATTTTGGATTAACAAATGAAAGTAGAGGTCTCTTCAAAAATCTCTAACTCTGCTTGCTACACCTTAAACAAATTTACCATTTAAAATATTTAGCATTCACTATATTCTGAGAGGTAATGTTTGAAAGTCTTTTTATGTGTAACAGATATATATATATATTTATATATAGCTTGTTTCTTTAGTGTTGCTTTTCTTAGGAGTTACTATTGGAGAAGAATAAAAAGAAAAAAGAAACAGTCACCATGAGTGATGGATTTTTGGATATGGTAAGTGAAACAAGTCTTTTTTTTTGCTTTCTCCAGGGAACATTAGTAAACATATTTGATTCCTCATGGGTATTAATACAAAGAAAACATAACTCAGGCCCTTAAGCTCAGTTAAATGACAAGTTAAATGTGAAAACATTTAAAGATGGAAAAATTATAGACTATTTTAAAGGAATAAGGACCTTAAGAAACAGATGATAAATAGATGTTTTCCTCAGAGTATTCACTGTCTGAGGCAAGCCCATGTTTTTATTTAATGCTACTCTGCTATATTTTCTTTAGCTATTTCATGATATTTCATTTACATATGAGTGATAAATGCCTTGTAAAATTTATAATACATTTGAGAAATGAAAAATAATTATGTTTTCATGAAAAATTCCTTAATGTTTTTATTCCATGTCATTGATAATTTGAGGGATTATGGTTGGTTATGTTATAAACTGAAGCAAATAATATGAAGAATCAATATTTTATTTTTGATGAATATTATAGAAAAACAGTGGGTAAAAAGTGACCTCTCTAGGGTAGAAATATTTATATGTAAATATTTATGAAATAACATTTACTATCTTGAGATTTAAATGTTGCATATATCTCAGTAGAGATTCTTTTTAATTAAGTACAAGTTCTCTCTATCACCTTATGTTCTAAAATATTAATGACCTGAACCAGAGTTTGCATTAAAAGAGAGGTCATGGTTTGTGTTTTCTGCAGTCTCCAATATGAGGAAATAAATAATATCACTAATCTATGCTAACAGAGACATACGCATTTACTTAATTTCTCTAATACTCTTGATTGCTTTATAAGTGTGCTTTTTCATTAGCATCTGAATCATTAAGTAGATCCAAAGTGGAGGATTTCATTAAATTAAGTTCTTATAAATGGTTGAACATCAATGGTTACATAAGCTACCATGTGGAAGTTCCGAAGAGCTAAGTTCCTTAATTGTGTGAAAGAATGTTAATTATTTTGGAAATTTTTAAGTAGTTTTACTTAACATCAATGGTTACATAAGCTACCATGTGGAAGTTCCGAAGAGCTAAGTTCCTTAATTGTGTGAAAGAATGTTAATTATTTTGGAAATTTTTAAGTAGTTTTACCAAAATACCAGAGTAGAGAAGAGGAGACTAATAAGAGAGATGGTAGGAATTGAGGTTGGAAAGAAAGCCAGGGATTTTTCAGGGAGCTTTCATATACTAGGTTAAAAAATCTAAGTTTATTCTGGAAATAATGAAGATTCATCATGACATTGAGTGTGGTCAAAAAATAGATGGAGAACAATGAGTGGAAAAACATGTTTTTAATTGAAAAAATAGTAGAGTTCTTCAATGGTTAGAACTAATTTGCTGCATTAGCAGCAAGGAAGGGATAGAGGCGAAAAGACAAGAGGGGAATAAGCCCGTAAGACCCAATCATTTGAGAATCCTTCCTGGATAATAGCAGAAAAGAAGTGATGCTGACTAAAGGTAAGAGGGAAAAGTCCAGTCAGAACCCAGCCACTTAAGGACCTTTCCCTTACTTCACTCATAATGGGAGAAACTATGATCAGGGAGTGGGCAGCTAAACTTGATAAACAAGGAGCAGAGTGACATGAGAGAACTTCCCTGGGCTGCACATGTCCAGACTTTGTTGTTCAATTTGATCTCTGGCTCCTCTGCCTTTTCTAAATCCAGCTTGAACATCTGTAAATTCACCTGTCACATACTGTTGAAGCCTGGCTTGAAGAATTTTGAGCATTACTTTGCTAGCATGTGACATGAGTACAATTGTGTGATACTTTGAACATTCTTTGGCATTGCCCTTCTTTGGGGCTGGAATGAAAACTAACTTTTTCTAGTCCTGTGACCACTGCTGAGTTTTCCAAATTTGCTGGCATATTGAGTGCAGCACTTCAACAGCATCATCTTTTAGCACTTGAAATAGCTCAACTGGAATTCAATCACCTCCACTAGCTTTGTAGTAGTGCTTCCTAAAGCCCATTTAACTTCACACTCCAAGATATCTCGTTCTAGATGAGTGAAACCATCATGGTTATCTGGGTCCTTAAGACCTTTTTTGTACAGTTCTTCCTTGTTTTCTTGCCATCTCTTTTTAATCTCTCTGGTTCTGATAGATCCTTGCCATCTCTGTTCTTTATTGTATCCATATTTGCATGAAATATTCCCTTGATATCTCCAATTTTCTTGAAGAGCTCTCTAGTCTTTCTCATTCTATTTTTTCCCTCTTTTTCTTTGCATTGTTCACTTTGAAAATGCTATCTTAACTCTCTTTGCTCTTATTTGAAGCTCTGCATTTCAGTTGGGTATATCTTTCCTTTCCTCTGCTACCTTTCATTTCTTTTCTCAGCTATTTGTAAGCCCTCCTCAGACAACCATTTTGCCTTCTTGCATTTCTTATTCTTGGGCATGGTTTTGGTTACTGCCTCTTGTATAGTGTCACTAACCCCTGTCCATAGTTCTTCTGCTGCTGCTGCTAAGTCGCTTCAGTCGTGTCCTACTCTGTGCGACCCTGTAGACGGCAGCCTATCAGGCTCCTCTGTCCCTGGGATTCTCCAGGCAAGAACACTGGAGTGGGTTGCCATTTCCTTCTCCAATGCATGAGAGTGAAAGTGAAAGTTGCTTAGTCGTGCCCGAACCTTAGCGACCCTATGGACTGTAGCCCATCAGGCTCCTCTATCCACGGGAGTTTCCAGGTAAGAGTACTGGAGTGGGGTGCCACTGCCTTCTCTGCCATAGTTCTTCAGGCACCCTCTTCATCAGATCTTATCCCTTGGAATTTATTTGTGACTTCTACTATATAATCATAAGGGATTTTATTTAGGTTATGTCTAAGGAATATGTAATTTCCTAAGTTCTGTCTCACCACAGATTTGAAAAGGCACACCAGTGTTACAACTCAGAGTTTTATTAGGCAAGCAAAGGAAAGTATACCCTTGAGGCATGAAGGCAGGCCTACCCCAAAGGAGTCAGCTGCCTCTTTTTATGTTTTACCTCCTTCCCCTGAGTCTGCCATAGACAAACTGGGCTAGCCAAGAAGAGGGTGCATTTGTTTCACCTGAAGTTCTCACTCAAGTCCACTGATATTCTTTTGTTCCATTTTCATGGGCTTTTTCCTTTTTTTTGTCTTTTAGCCACCTCCATTTTGGAGTCCTTTTTCCTATTCTAACTACCTAGCAGTTATATCTGAATGGCCTACTGATTTTCTCTATATTCTCTAATTTAAGTCTGAATTTTGTACTAAGTAGCTCATGCCCAGACTAGACAGATATATAGTCTGTCTGACAAAACTCTAACACCTCTAAAAAGCCCAAACTCATAATAACAACAGTATTATAAAATCTGCACGTGGGTCCCTCCACCACCACCATGGGCATTTCTTAACAAATGAAAGGTGAGGGCATGCACAATAATAACTTTTTATGGCCTTAAAACTGTCAGTCAAATAGCGATCGCCTGTCACACATGATCACCCCCAATTCCTCCTTATAAACATCCTTAAGCCTGTACCTGTATGGAAGGGCTGGTTTAACCTCACAGAAATAGCCCACTCTCCCTTTGAAAGTGCTCTTGTTCTTCAGTCACCCAGTAATGTCTGACTCTTTGTGACCCCATGGACGGCAGTATGCCAGGCCTCCATGTCCCTCATCATTTCTGAGTTTGATCAAGTTCATGTTCATTGCATTGGTGATGCTGTCCAGCCATCTATGCTTTAAAAAGCTTTGTTTTGTGCTTACGTCAGAAGTAGTAATTTGCAAATTTTTGCTTGCTATTGCAAGGATTGAGATTGCTGGTCTGGGTCTCCTGTTGATCTCCTTGGTTAAAGCTCTCTGACATGTCACCACCAACCACGTAAGAGATTCAGGTGAGTCATGATGTGAAATTTCAGGGAAGGAAAGGTGAGCATCTGAAGTTAAATCAGGAACATAAGACTGTGTGTGCAGGAGCTAAAATGAGCACTAAGTGACTCACAGATGATGATGTCTACTAAGGACTGCTCTTATGATGTCAGAGTGACACCATACATGACCCTGTAGGGCTCCTAGGCACAAAAGCCTTCCTGTGTCCCTAGTTTCTTGATTACAGGATATAGGCTTCATTGAGCCTCCTTGACCTTCCCTGAATTCCAAAGATCAGGTTCAAACACTTGCTAATTAGCGAAGGGAGGGGGTGCAGACAAGAGATAAATAGTTAAGAGAAACAATAGTGCAGCATCAGGCAGAGGGTCCCATTGAGGAATATACAAAACAATACCTTTGAGTGTTTGCAGATAATGAAGCCTCCATCAGGAGGGAGAACATAATGATATGCTGCCTACATGTAGATATCCATAAGTACTATAGATCTTAGATTAGCTGGAACCAGAAGGTTGATGATATTGACTTCCAATTACCTCACTATCAACCAGTCAGAAGAATATCCCAGGAGGTGATCACACTCTCTTTGAACTATAATTATAAAACCTCACTGTCCACTTCAGGTTAGGACATAGAGTCTTGAGGCCTTTAGCCTGCTCTGGCTCCCTTTTCCTAAATCTATTCCTCTTTTTTACTTCACCCAGAACTGTCTCCAAATAATAATTTGGTGTCAGGTTACAGAGGCCAGATTCAGCTTCAAGAGCTGCAGATGTCAGTTTCGGAATTGCTCCTGGGTTTATTTTCATGGACGACCAAGATGACATTATCCAGAAATTACGTAGAGTGGTCAGAGAAGTACAGTAAAACTAATGTGACAAGACTGGTGGCAGCACCAAAATTGACAAACAGGGAAATGCTGTTTTGAAATGCAAGTGAACAATTTTATTTTAGCCAAGGCAGATCTGGTGGCTCAGATGGTAAAGAACCTGTCTGCAATGCAAAAGACTTGTGTTCGATCCCTGCATCAGGAAGATACCCTGGAGAAGGTCATGGCAATCTACTCCAGTATTCTTGCCTGGAGAATTCCAAGGACAGAGGAACCTCACAGGTATAGTCCATGGGGTAGCAAAGAGTCAGACACAACTGAGCAACTAACACGTTCACTTTCAAGCACATTAAAAATATTAAGAAGAGATAAAATTATCCCCAGAGTCAAGTATTAATAGGACAGTTTCTAGTGAGGAATGTGCTGAGATTTGACCATGATGGAGACTATTTACAATTGTATGAAGGCTTTTTTTCTTTCTTTTCTTTTTCTTTCAAAACTTTTTCCTTCTTTAACTTCATATATATTTTTTCATATTAATCTTTATATCTAGTTATCAAATATTCTATTTGTGTGTTCGGTTGTTTGTATTTTTACATGCATTCATTAGCTGACTTTTCTTATCCATGTAATGTTCTCTTTCATTCCTCTTAATTGATAAAAAGCAGAATTAAAGCCAATTTTTTCTTGTATCATAGGAATTTAATAGCACTTTTCATTCAAGGGTCTTAAAAATAAATTGTGTTTAATATCACATAAAGAAAAATGCTGGTACATTGCCTTACATAATACTGTACTCTTTTGGGCTAGTTTGCATAAAATGTATCTATTCAGTAGATAGAGTAATTTACTTAAAAATAAAATTAAAATAGTTTTAGAAACTATAACTTTAAGACATAGGACATAAATTCTATTCATAGAGTTAACCACAACAAGAAATATAACTGTTAAAAGCAAAAGAATAGAAAAGGGAAAATGTTACTTAGTAAATATCATCTTGAATATATCTTATCATCTGTTATGCTTTAGGAGAAAGAGACAGAAAATTAAACTTAATGACTGGCTATCTAAGTTCCTCTACTGTTTAATGTTGTCCAAATTAACTTTCTGAAGCTAACCAGAAACAAAATCCGTCAGGAGATCAAATTTTATAACCTGCATGAAAAGAATGATTCTTCAAGAATTTCAGTTAGGAAAAATCCTTAGGAATAAATGTCAACAGAAAGTATTGTTTGCAGTCAGTTCCTGTTAAATATATACCATTCACTGTTTAATATGAATTAAGACTGAAATTATCACAGAGATGTTGTAAGAGGTGTTTTTTTTTGTTGTTTTGTTTTTCTTTTTCTCTAGTGTTTGTTACTGTTTTCTCATTTCTCACACCTTGTATCCAGTTGAAGATCCTGGCTTTGCACTCTGCAGATTATTTGCACCCTGAATGATTTTGCTTCCTCAAGGCCACAATCCTTACATCTGTCTCAGCTTGGCTATGCTCTGGCCATGGTTCTCTCTGCGTTTAACACTGCTGGCACACTCATTTGGCCTTTCAAACTTGAAACAAAATGAAAGTTAAAAAGAAATACAGAGGATTAATATTGTGAAAAACTGAGATTAAGTAGGAGTGATTATCTTTCCAGCAAGTTTGGTTTTAACCCTTCAATTCTCAACAAACACTAATTATATACTTTCCACAATCTTACCTCTGTAAATAAGGGTAAGCCAAAAATAATATTTGAACCTGACATAATTTGATATCATTCTAATGTGTTTGTGAGGGATGAAAGAAACAAATAAAGGGCAATAATAACATGATATGGAAAAATTATATGATCACTAGGTGTTATGTAACATATGAGCCCAAAGAACTACAAGAAAAGCTGACAGTGTCTGTTACCTCCTGTTCACCTAATAACATCAGTAACAACTGAATCCACCCATAAGAATATTAAATTCAAAGGGATAGAAATGTTTTATTTTCATAACTAATCTACTCCAAGCACCCCTCCCATAAGATTACTAAGCATTCAATAAATATCTATCAAAATACTGAGTGAAATACTTTGAGGTATTTGAACAAAAATCATATTCTCAGCAAATTCAACTTTCTTATTAGAACTTGAAAGAAGGCAAACAAAGCTATGATCACTTACATAATTCTCAACAATATTTTTTACTTTTTGCAGACTTAAAAAAAAGAAAAGCATATTTATACAACCAAACACTGTAAAATGGGGGTTATTTTTAACTTAAATTTTGGAAGCTGTACACTTCATATTTATTAGGCTTTTAAACCAAAGGACTGTTCTAGTTTTCATAAGATTTTCTCCTGTGCTTTTTTTTTTTCACACTAATCTCATCATTCCCAATCTTACTGGAAAAAGTCTTTAGAGATTATCATCTGACTGGTCATTTTGCTTTGATGAGCATTGGAGTTTCACATTCTTTGCTGTTGTTCAGTTGCTAAGTCCTATCCTACTCTTTGAGACCCCATGGACTGTGGCATGCAGGCTTCCCTGACCTTCACTACACCCTGGAGTTTGCTCAAACTCTTGTCCATTGAGTCAATGATGTCATCCAACCATCTCATCTTCTGTCTCCTCCTTCTCCTCTTGCCTTCAATCTTTGGAGTAAAGGAATAGCCAAGCAGAAAATTCAGATGATCAATAACTTAAACTTTTGGAAGAGAGAATAGAGGAGGAGGTAAAGTTGCCTTCCTCCCACATAAACTTCTATTTGTTTAGCAAGTAAACATGAACCTCACCTGCCCCTTAGCACCATAGAGACAAAGACTATATTCTCTTTTTGTAAAATGAAAGACTATCATATCTGCAAATCTGAAACTAACAGATTCTTTTTAACTTAAAGCCTGAGTATCTCCATTTCTTTTCTTAGAATATCCTTATGAAATCATCAAAATTCTTCCACTTTCCAGGAGTTTCTATACAAAAAACTGAGAAAGAGGGAGGCTAAAAATCTCAGTCCACCTCCCAGCTGGCTGGTTGTTCAAGCAACTCAGAATGTGTCCTGAGTTCACTTTCACACAGCTGTGCTCATTACTTTACACATACAGATATAAAGTAAAAACTAAAAAGGAAATATATTGAAGAAAGTTCTGGATATTGAAAATACAAAAAGCAAATGATAGAAAGTAAATTTTGCCAAGGATTAGAGCATTTGATTTAACTGATCAGAACTATAAATTAAATAGACATGAGTAACGCTGATTTAGGATAAGACAGAATCTTGGTTCTGCTAAGAAACTATTAATCTTGAGAGTATCTTGCTTTTATAAGTAATTTAGCCCTTTGAAAATTTATTCAGTTATTTAGATTTTTTTTTACCTTCATTATTTGTATAAAATGTTATAGAATTACAGTATTCTCTATATACTACTTTCTTTGTACAATTTCAATTGGAATGAGCTTTGTTTCTTAGAGAAAACTACAGATTCTGAATTATTATGTTGTTTCATATGATAATAAAAATGTCTTCTACATGAATGCAATTAAAAATGGCCAATAGATTTTCCAATTAGTTGTTTCAATGTGATGGTCATAAAATTAATTTTGGAGTAAAAATGCAAAGAATCTTCCATATCCCATTTCTTAAAGGGAAAAGAAATAATATTTTGCAATTCATTTATTTATTACATACTTTTAATATATATGTGAAATTTCATATGTTGTTTTTTCTTTTTCTTATTTTATTGTGAACATTTTCCAAGTCATTAAATACTCTTTGAAAATTCAATGTTTCATGATTGTATGATAACCTGTGCTACTGCTGCTGCTGTCACTGCTAAGTCGCTTCAGTCGTGTCCGACTCCACAACCTACCACGACTGCAGCCTACCAGGCTCCTCTGTCCATGGAAGTTTCCAGGCAAAAGTACTGGAGTGGGTTGTCATTGCCTTCTCTCATGATAATCTGTGAATGTACCATAATTTTAAAAATAATACTTTATGTCCTAACTCTTAATTAATTTGTCATTTAATAATGTGATGGAGATCACTGTTTTAACACTGATAATAGCAACTAGATCATATTTGATGTGAAAAACATGAAGAAAAATGACAAAATCAGAATCATGACAAATAAAATTTGTACCTTAGACGTTAAACAAAATAAAAACTTACACCTTAAATTACATTGCAAAATTCAGAAAGCAGAAGGAAAATTTCATTTAAAAAATGATAAGAACATTGCTGAATTTTAAAGTAGAAAAATTATCCAGGGACGAGTAATAGAAAGGAATTCCACAGGAAACAGTAAGAGATACACTTGTTTACCTACAGGAAGTAACTACCTCAGATCTATTAACTATCATGGTACTTGTGATTTGAAATCCCTTAGAGACAAGATATAAGCCCACAGATACTCTGGATAGGAAATCTGCAACTAGACTCCCTGCATAATGCAAGCAGGTGGCAAAGTACTGAATATCAGAACACCTGAGCAGGGACAATGCTTCCTTTTCTGCTATTTAGGCATGAAAGAAACATTTGATGATAGCAGAGTAACATGACAAACTCAGATTCTAAAGGGAATACAGGAAACAGAGCTTGCCTACAGCTTGGACAGGGTAGAGTGCTATGTGACAGAGAAATAAATTTTCATCTCATAAAATCCATACAGTTTTTAGATTATTGTTAGAATAACTTAGATTTTATCCTAATATTCTTACTATTTGAATTATCTGTCTTAACACATGATTAAACTGCCCACAGTATTAAAGGAAAGATGTTGTTTGTCATATAGAAAAATGTGGTTTTATTTTCTGTTTAGGACAGGGAAGCTTGGCATGCTGTAGTCAATGTGGTCACAAAGAGTAAGACAAGACTGAGTGACTGAAATGAACTGAACTGAAGCTCTTTATGAAAGGCGTTGTTTTGCTGACACTTTTCCTCAAAGTAAGTAGCATATAACAATTTACTAAAGACAAATAAAAATGTATTTTAAATATCTCATGGATTTTGCCTGATTGTTCAGTTTTATTATTTGTGAGAAAGATTTTATAACTTCAACGAATATGCTTAATATAACCTAGGTGTGAAGGGTTAATGGTGGGCAGATAACTGTTGATTTGAATTTATCAAGAGTTCATATGCTGTTGATTACACAATACAAAAAAGATTCAACCCCAATTTTTTACTGAAATATAAATATCACAAGAGATGCTTTAAATAGAACTAGTGTGAAGGATTTCTAGTATCAGCTAGTCTCCCTTTTGGACACCTCTACTTCAATCACAAAGTTATTTGGATTCCTGCTTTCTGAAATCATGTTAATAGCTTCTCCAGTATCTTATTTTTCACATAAATTCAAGCCCGGTTCTTAAAAACTATTATACAGCAAAGCCAGAAGAGCAATAGCTAGCTTTGCCTATCACATTCTCTTAGAAAGTAGTTCAGCAACAATTTATGATCACTCAAAGCATATCATCTATGGTTCTCACTCTCCATACTTCAGCTTTAAGTACTTCATCCATTTGTGGTATTCAAATGTGAAATTTCACTTTATTCTCCTCTGTGATAGTTTTAAACTATGTCCACTAATCCTTCAACACCTCTTCCTCAAAAAGTGCAACCTAATTCCCCTGCCCTAGTGACTTGCTTATAGAAAACAAAAATATCACGTCACAACACTCCCCTCACTACATTGCTCAAATTTTTATTTTTTTTTAAATTTTTTTTATCATTTAATAATATGTACAACAGAAAAACTAGACTCTATATTTCCATATGGATGAAAAAAAATGTTGATTTTTGTATTTATGGTAGTGTGATTTTTTTTTCTTTTAACCTTTGCATTGTTTTGACATTTCACTGGGTCTCCCTTAATCCTAGACATGTCACTGTTAGCTGTGTGAAAGCTCTATAGGGTGGTTTTACACTTATTTTAAAAGGTAAATGAAATATACTGTCATCTAGGGTTGAGTCTTCTCTAATTGAGCAGAAACATCTGGTCTCCCTCAAGGGTCTATGTTAAATGGTTTATTATTAATTTTGTATGTTAATGACTTGGAACCCTTTAAATTTATGAAGCCAGCAGGGATATTATTTTTGTCAATGACATACATTTCTTGAAAAAGTCGCTACAAATTAAATGCTTTATTTTCAGTAATAGAACACTGGCATAATATAACTTGAAGTTGTTCATAAAAGTTTTTAAAATTAATCCAATAATTACTGTTTAATCAATAGAAAATATTCTTTGAAATCCAATCAATTATACAATTTGAATCAGCAATGCCAGGAAAGTTGTTTTTACAAGATAAATATACAATCATATTTAAGAAAGAAATTTTAAAATATATATATTCTATAGCAATTAACTAGTAGAATTTTATGTTTACCACAAATTTTTAATACTGGCCATATAATTATATGGATGAGTTTTTAAAGCCAGTGTTTTAGGAATGGAATGGTTCAGAATATGCTTTAACCTCTAAGGAACAATGGCAAGATAATTACCAAGCTAAACAATAAATTGCAGTTTTGGATATTTTTTCCTGAATAAGAAAAAATTGGATTGTTTGATAACTATTGACAAAATTTGCTTAGAAAATTTTAAGATCTCCTTGAGAATATGACATAGAAGTCTATTATTTGTGTAAATATATGCTCACTGCCTATGTTATCAGAACCATGATTAGGTTTAGTATAATAATCTCTTCCATACTGCCTCCTATTCACATATTCAAAGTGTTAATTTGCTCAAAGTCATTTTTCTGAGTATTCTTACCTTCTGTTCCCATTAGTGATAATTTATTACATGCTGAATCTCCCAGCCTCTTCCAGATCATGACCATAGATATTTCAACTCTATTATCCACATCTGGCACAGGTTTAACTCTTCAGGTCATTCTTTCTCTTTCTCCTTTGACTCCTCTCTAATTTGTACATAGCCAATAAATTTTCATGATTCAAGGTACTTAAGTAGCTGCTGAGAATAAATTTAATATCTTTTATGCAGCATTCTCTTGTGCTTTGAAACAAGGTGTGATTGCTCTTGCTACTGATACTTTTTCATTCATATAGCTTCTCATACTATTTTAAAAAAATGTTTTCTAATCTTCTTGGAGTGTTTTCTTCTGTTTGTTCATTTTCTCACTTCTCTGATTAAACCTATTCTCTGGCTAAAGTTTTTCCACAGATAAAAGGCAGGTGGAGGACATGGGAGGGTCAAAGACTACAGGCCCTGCTCCATTTTAGAAAGAGCTAATAAAGAGAACAAGTACCATAATGTATATTACCCAGTCACTCATGGTTCTCAAATACACAACTGACTGCTCCATCTGGGAACTTCCTAAAGGAGGGCAAATGGAATGATCACATCTTGGATTCTTCTTTTGTATGTTGGAGGAGGGATTGCAGCAAGTTGAAAGACAATTACTTATTGATCCTTCCTTCCCTCACTCCTCACTGGTCAAAGTTGAATGTATAATCCTTTTTACTCCCTGTAATTCTGACCTGTGGTAAATGGATCCACCAGCCTACCTCAGGAAGAATCTAGAACTTTAGCCAAATCCTCTGACAAGTGTGCATTCACGGCAACCTCTCTCCATGTCAGTCATCAGTATATGAGAGTATTAGTTATCAACTGTATTATAACACCAGACTTATAGGTTTAAAACCACAAATGTTTATCTCTGCTCCTGGGGTCAGGAATATGTAAACAACTTAACTTGAACACGTGTGTGTCAGAGTCACTCACAAGTTGCAGTTCATCTATTGGTCAGGGCTGCACTCATCTCCACTAGAGGAGGATCCATCTGCAAGCTCATACACATGGCTTTGGCAGATCATAGGTCCTCCCTAGCTGTTGGCCATAGATGTAAGAAGCCACATGCCTTTGTCCACAGGGTGATGGAGTGATTCACAATGTCTTGTAGCTTTCTGCAGAGAAATCCCGACAAAGCCAGAGCCTTTCTTTAACCTAATCTTGGAAATGACATCCTGCCACTTTTGCTATGTTCTATCAGATTCAGTCCACAGTTTAGGGGAGGAGGGAAAAAGGAGGGGCATGATACCAGGTTGTGGGGATCACTGTGATTACTGTGGAAGCTATTTTATTATATATATTTAATCAATATTAATAATTGTGGGCTATACCTAAAGCAACATTTGAATGAATTCATTTACCCTCATTAAATGTGTCTGTTATTCCTTTTCTTGTATTTTCTTCTCTGTAGATTGAGGAACAAGAGATTCTAGTAATGAAGGAAAAAGGACTTAGGTCACACTGTGGAGGTTCTTAAATTCATATTAGGAGTCTCTGCACTAATCTGGAAAGGAGAGAAATTCAGTGATAGCAAAAGGAAAATTTATAAATTATTTTGTATTTATAGGGAAGTGATAGCATGGTGCCAAAGGTGTGGAAGAAATTTAATGTTTTATTCAGAAGCTAGTGAAAATTGCAGTTATGGCAAAACTTTCCTTTAAGCATGTTATTTTTCAATATTCAAATCTCTTGGTTTCTAAATTTTTATTTTTTCAATGGATTTACATATGATTAACACATTCTTTTCAATATGAAAGACGTTGAGATTTTGAATGGGTATTTCCATGATGTGAAAACTTAAATTACCTCATTCTTTAAAAGTTTCCTCAAAGCTGAAATTCATCAATAATTCTGTTTACATTGCTTGAGTATATTACTTGTCATTTAATATCTAAAGTATAGAGAAAACAACAAAAATCTATGTTACCATATTTGTAGCAGGTTGCATTTTTCTGATTGGGATTAAAAAAAAAAATTTTTTGGCTCAGTTTCCTCAAGTTTCAAATCTGTTTCTCTTTTCCAAGTTTAGTAAATTGTTTGTTCTTGATCAGTCACTAATGTTTACCATTATGAAGATAGTTTGTTGATTTTTTAAAGAGGCTAATAAAAAGCACTTTTCCCCCACTCGAGTGGTGATTCAATTGAGAAATGAAAATGAGAAATTATGACCAATATAGACAGCATATTAAAAAGTACAAACATTACTTTGCCAACAAAAGTCCATCTATTCAAAGATGTGGTTTTTCTAGTACTTATGTATGGATGTGAGGGTTGGACTATAAAGAAAGCTGAGTGCCAAAGACTTGATGCTTTTGAACTGTGGTGTTGGAGAAGACTCTTGAGAGTCCCATGGACTTCAAGGGGATCCATCCAGTCTATCCTAAAGGAAATCATTCCTGAATATTCATTGGAGGGACTGATGATGAAGCTGAAACTCCAATACTTGGTTACCTGATGGGAAGAGCTGACTCATTATAAAAGACCCTGATGCTGGAAAAAATTGAAAGCAGGAGGAGAAGGGGACAACAGAGTGAGATGGCTGGATGGCATCACCAACTCAAAGGACATGAGTTTGCATAAACTCTAGGAGTTGGTGATGGACAGGGAAGCCTGGTGTGCTGCAGTCCATGGGGTTGAAAAGAGTTGGACACAATTGAGTGACTGAACTGAACACAACAAAATGTGATAATTATTATTGAAAATATTGATAGGATAGACTGTAGTTTGCATTCATGCTCTTGAGTATCTTCTAATTTCTCTAAAGTTAGGCAGTCATGATGATTTAACCAGAAGCAGAGCTGGAAGAAGATAGATACAACAAGTACAGTTTACTCATAGCAAAATGAAATTTAGGATACAGACTCTGTGCAGCTAGGAGAGAGCAAAAGCAGAATAGTTAAGGGGCAGAAATATGCAAGCCCAGTTCCCTCCTCACTGAAAATATAGCAATTAGCTGAATCACACTTTCAGTGGGTGAGATGGTGGAGGATCATCAGTCAAAGGTATTAGGAACACGGGTAAAGAAACAGAGGAAAAGAAGATAAGCATTTAATGAAGGTAGATGGATACATTTAAATGTTGCATTAAGTATAGCTTATAAACAATTATGAATAGTGATAAAATATATGATAAAGGAGCCATTGATTTTGATGAAATCAGAATTGCATCTAAATTAAAAGATCACCACTGTCAGAGAAACCTTAGTGAAAGCAACAATTTATATTACAGTACTCTAACACATTTTACCTATTTATCCTTTATCCTCTTTGCACTGTTGGAATCTGTATTAACTCAAACTAACAGAATTGAAGAAAATCACACTTACTAACAAAGAAGGGATTACATGCAACAAATTAGTATTATATGGTTTGCTAAGTCTTTTTGAAGCTGGGTAATTAATAGCTTTCTAAAGAGAAATAGAGAGAAGTTAGCTAAGGAAAGCTTTAGATTATTTCCATTAAACTATTCACAGACAGTTAGTTGTATTAATTTGTTGTAAAATATAAGCCATAGCAACCTTATATAATCTTAAAACACTAATTCATTTTAGCAATTGTCCTTTTCCTACATTAATGTAACCACCTGGTGGCACTGTTGATTAGTTTGGAAAAATATCTAAATTTTTGATAAATCCTTTAAAAAGAGCATTTTCTATATTAAAATTGCAAAATGTTTATGATTTCTGTTGCTATTGCATTATTTCAACTTATTTGGTGTTGGATTGCTGTTACTAGAAAAAATGCGTGAAAAAGCATTTGCAAAATTTTTAAATGTAAAATAAATCTTATTGAATATTTATGTGTGCAAAATTCAAGGACTTCCAAATGGTTATGCCTAATGTTAAAAAGTAAACCAAAGACATAAAGAAAATGATTATGTAAGTATTATTTCTACATTTAACTGAAGAAATATTTCCAAATGAGATTTATTTATTAAAAAAAATTAAGACAAAAAGCGTGTCTCATTTTCATGATTATATTTCAGGTAATTTGTCAAGAAGACCACTGCTCTTTGAAAGAGAGAGAGATACCAGAATCTCAAACATAATCTTCCATACAATTCATTATCTATAAGATTCTTTTCCAAATTCACTCACAACTTCATCCCATGCCAATTGTGAGATTAAATGATTGTGATGAACTGCAATAGCACTTTGTCTTTTGCTTCATATATTATAAAAATCTTTGAAAAATGAAAATTGCTAAATTATATTCAGGATACACTGATAAATCAAGAAATCTTCAAACTCTACTTCGTGAGAGCAGGATGAGACAGAATACTATTTTACTGAGATATTTTAGAATTCATTTGATTGATAATGAAAAAGTATCTTAAACATTGAGGAATATTTTATAAATATGGTTTGAAAGAAACTGAGTTCTTAACCACAGGCCGTATATAATAACCTTCAGTTGAGTTCAGTCGCTCAGTCGTTTCTGACTCTTTAAGACCCCATGGACTGCAGCACACCAGGCTTCCCTGTTGATCACCAACTCACTGAGCCTATTGAAGCAAATGTCCATGGCATCAGTGAAGCCATCCAACTGTCTCACCCTCTGTTATCCCCTTCTCCTCCCACTTTCAATCTTTTCCAACAGGAAAGGGTCTTTCTATCAGTGTCTTTTCCAACAAGTCAGGTCTTCACATCAGGTGGCCAAAGTATTTGAGTTTAGCTTCAACATGAGTCCTTCCAATGAATATTCAGGACTGATTTCCTTTAGGATGGACTGGTTGGATATCCTTTCCATCTAAGGGACACACAAGGGTCTTCTTCAATTCCACAGTTGAAATGCATCAATTCTTGGGTGCTCAGCTTTCTTTACAGTTCAACTCTCACAGCCATATATGACCACTGAAAAAACCATAGATTTGGCTAGACGGACTTTTGTTGGCAAAGTAATGTCCCTGTTTTTTAATATGCTGTCTAGGTTGGTTATAAATTTTCTTCCAAGCAGCAAGTGTCTTTTAATTTCATGGTCTTAGTCACCATCTGTATTAACATTGGAGCCGAAAAGAATAAAATCTCTCACGGTTTCCATTGTTTTCCCACCTGTTTGCCATGAACTGATGGGACCAGATGCCATGATCTTAGTTTTCTGAATGTTGAGTATTAAGCCAGCTTTTTCACTCTCCTCTTTCACTTTAATCAAGAGGTTCCTCAGTTCTTCTTCGCTTTCTGACATAAGGGTGATATCATTGGCATTTCTGAGGTTACTGATATTTCTCCCAGATATTGTGATTCCAGTTTGTGCTTCAGCAAGCTCCACATTTCTCATGATGGACTCTGCATATAAATTAAATAAACAGGGTGACAATATACAGTCTTGACTTACTCTTTTCCCAGTTTGCAAACATTCTGATGTTCCATGTCCAGCTCTAACTGTTGCTTCTGGACCTGCATACAGATTTTTCAGGAGACAGGTCAGGTTATCTGGTATTACCACATATTTCAGAATTTTCCATAGTTTGTTGTGATCCACACAGTCAAAAGCTTTGCCATAGTCAAGAAAGCAGAAATAGATGGGGTTTTTGGAACTCTCTTGCTTCTTTGATGATCCAACAGATGTTGGCAGTTTGATCTTTGGTGCCTCTGCCTTTTCTAACTCCAACTTGAACCTCTGGATGTTCACAGTCCACATAATGTTGAAGTCTGGCTTGGAGAATTTTGAGTATTACTTTGCTAGCATGTGAGATGAGTGCAATTGTGTGGTAGTCTGAGCATTCTTTGGCATTGCCTTTCTTTGGGATTGGAATAAAAACTGACCTTTCCCAGTCCTGTGGCCACTGGTGAGTTTTCCAGATTTGTTGGCATATTGAGTGCAGTACTCTCACAGCATCTTTTAGGATTTGAAACAGCTCAACTGGAATTCCATCATCTCCATTAGCTTTGTGATGCTTTTTAAGGCCCACTTGACTTTGCATTCCATGATATCTGGCCCTGGATGAGTGATCATACCATTGCGATTATCTGAGTCATGAAGATCTTTCTTTATAGTTCTGTCTTAGGTGGGACTACAAGGCATGGCTCATAGTTTCATTGAGTTGGACAAGCGTGTGGTCCATCAGATCAGTTGGTTAGTTTTCTGTGATTGTGGTTTTCATTCTGTCTGCCCTCTGATGAATAAGGATAAAGGGCTTATGGCTGCTTCTTGATGGGAGAGGGTGACTTAGGGAGCAACTGGGTCTTGTTCTGAAAGGCAGGGCCATGTTCAGTAAGTTTTTCATCCAATTTTCTGTTGATGGGTGGGGCTGTGTTCCCTCTCTGTTGTTTGACCTGAAGCCAAATGATGGTGGAGGTAATGAGGTAATGGTGACCTCCTTTAAAATATCCCATGCAGGCACTGCTGCACTTAGTGCCTCCAATCCTGGAACAGGCTACCGCCAACCCACACCTCTGCCAGAGACTCCTGGACACAAATGAGCATGTCTGGATCATTTTCTTGTGGGGTCACAGCACATTTTTCCTGTGTCTTGGTGTGCCACAGGTTTTGTTTGTGCCCTCCAAGAGTCTGTTTCTCCAGTCCTGTGTAAATTCTGGTGGTTCTATGGTGGGGTTAATGGAGACCTCCTTCAAGAGGGTTTATGTCATACTCAGGTCTACTTCACCCAGAGCCCCTGCATCAGGCCATTAATTAGAACTGAAACATAATGGTCACTTACATTGCCAGGGTTATCATGTCAAAAACTTTCTAACTTCAGTATTAAAATTCCAGGTTTTACCTGTTTGTTTAAAATCTACTTATGTCAGATATTCCCTTATATTCATTCCAACAGAATTAATAGAGACTATTCAAATGTTGATCATATAGGTATTTTATCATATTGATTATTAAAATTTAAACTTATGCAATGAATGATTTTTTTGAAAATATGCAATTCATTCATTTACGTTATTTGTATAAATATGCTTTTGTAAATATTAGTAATTTTGTGTCAAACATTTTTTATAATGATAAAGAAAAAATCTTTGATAAGATGCTGCATGATTGATATGAAAAATTATAAGGATTTTGATAAAGAACCTGCCTGTCAATGCCGAAGATATAAGATGTTGTCAGTTCAACCCCTGGGTCAGAAAGATTCCTTGCTAGATTCAATTCTACCTGCCCTCTTGAGGTGAGATCTAGATAGTAGCTCATTTTTTGCTCATCATAGGTGACATGGTAGCACTGGACTGTATTCTGAACAGATGCTGAAACTTTCATGTACCTTTCTGTGTTTTGGTCCTGTGGCTCAAAAACTAACAGTGCCTCCTCAAATAAAGAAAATCTCCTTGTCGTCTCCTGCATTGTGAATCTTTTCACTTTTTCAGTTACGTCTTCTTCCTTTACCACTGTTTATTCTTTCTCTGGGCACATTCGCGTCTTTGAAAGTTTGCAACCTTCAGGTTCATATGTAGGGGACTTACTTTAGTAGGAAAGTAGCACAGAATCGGTCATCAGTGTCCTGCTGCCTAAATTTCTAAAGGCTGTTGAATTAACAAAAAACCTCTCTCCCTATGATCTTACTATCTCTCCTGCATGCTTCATATACAATTCGTTCTACAAATACTCTTCATATAGATAACTGCAGTCAATATTAGCTAGTACTTTTTTCTGTTCACTGGTCCTTTTTTACTTCCACTTTTCTCTCAATTGTTCCATGCTGGAATGCCTTACTTCTCTTTTCTCTCTATTGAAATCAGTGATTGTGGGAGACAATAACTGGTTGCAATTCTTAGGCAATTTTGGAAAGAAATGCTTTTGACTAGATCTGATGATAATATGATGCTTGCAATGGATAAAATACCTCTGCCAACTTTCTTTTTTACAAAGAAGCCTTAGTTCCCTAAATTGTCTACTATTCAAATTTCCTTGACAAATTTTATAAAAATACACAGCAAAAGAATATAATTTTACTGAAGAAGAAAAATCCAAATCTCATATGCAGAATATATTGAGTCTTGCACTCATATTTCAAAATTCGTCTTTTCTATTAAGCAAACTTATCCCAATGTATTTCTATCATACTGTGACTTTTCAAAATTTAAATTTTTACTGCATATAAGCATAAGTATCTTATCACTTTAAATATTTTTATTTCTCAGTAATCTTTTAATGACTGTCAGTAATTATTACTGTATAAGCATGAATGAACATGACACCTCTTTATAAGAATATAGTTGAATCTCTGTACAGTTCTTATGTTTGTTCATTTAATTAACATTATTCCATGTCTACTCTGTTCAAAATATAGTTTTAGGTGCTGGATAAATTGAAAATGGTGGAACAGAAAGACATGCACAAATTTTCTTCCTTGAGAGCTCCAAAACTACACCTCACTACTGAACAACCATCGATGGAGAATGTTAGATGCCACCAAAAGATATATATATATATATATCCCATGTCCAAGAGCAAAGGAGAATTCCCAGCAAGATAGTAGGAGGGGTGAAATTGCATTTAGAATCAAACATCTTACCCACCAGAGACATTCAGAGGGCTCAAACAAATCTTGTGTGCACCAGGACCCAGAGAGCCCACAGAGACTGAGCCATAACTGTGTTTGGATGTCTCCTGTGAAGGTACAGGTCAGCAGTAGCCTGCTGCAGGGGCAGGGGCAAGGCTTCTAGGTGCAGCAGACCTGGGTATGGCATAAGCCCTCTTGGAGGAGGATGCCATTAACCCCACCAGAGAGCCACAAGAACCTACTCAGGACTGGGGAAACAGACTCTTGAAAGGCACAAATAAAACCTTGTGCTCACCAGGACCCAGGAGAAAGGAGAAGTGACCCCACAAGAGACTGACCCATACTTGCCTGTGAGTGTCCAGGAGTCTCCAATGAAGGTGTGGGTCACTGTTGGCCTGCTATAGGATTAGGGGCACCGAGTGCCACAGTGCATGCATGGAAAATTTTGAAGGAGGTCACCGTTATCTTTATTATCTCCACCATAGTTTGGCCTCAGGTCAAACAAAAGGGAGGGAACACAGCCCCACTGATCAGAAGAAAATTGAATTAAAGATTTAATGAACATGGCTCTGCCCATCAGAATAAGTCAGTCTGTTCTGACTGACTAAGTCAGTCTCTACCATCAGGAAGCTTCCATAAGCCTCTTGTCCTTATTCATTAGAGAGCAGACAGAATGAAAAACAATCACAGAAAACTAACCAAATGGATCACATGCATGACAGCATTGTCTAACTCAGTGAAACTATGAGCCATGGTGTGTAAGGCCACCCAAGATGGATGAGTCTTAGTGGAGAATTCTGACAAAATGTGGTCCACTGGAGAAAGGAATGGCAAGCCACTTACATATTCATGCCTTGAGGATCCCACAAAGAGCATGAAAAGGCAAAAAGTAATGACATTGAAAGATGAACTTCCCAGGTCAGTAGGTGCCCAATATGCTACTGGAGATCAATGGAGAAATAACTCTAGAAAGAATGAAGAGATGGTGCCAAAGCAAAAACAACACTCAGCTGTGGATGTGACTGGTGTTAGAAGTCTAAATGTGATGCTATAAAGAGTAATATTGCTTAGGAACCTGTAATGTTGTGTCTATGAACCAAGGCAAATTGGAAATGGTCAAACAGGAGATGTCAAGAGTGAACATTGACATTTTAGGAATAATTGAACAAAAGTGGACTGGAATGGGTAAATTTAACTCAGATGACCATTATATCTATTACTGTGGGCAAGAATCCCCTAGAAGAAATGGAGTAGCCCTCATAATAAACAAGAGTCTGAAATGCAGTACATAGATGCAATCTCAAAAATGACAGAATGATCTCTGTTCGTTTCCAAGGCAAACCATTCAATATCACAGTAATCCATCACCTGAACAGTAATGCTGAAGTTGAACAGTTCTATGAAGACCCACAAGGCCTTCTAGAATGAACACCCCAGAAAGATGTCCTTTTCACTATAGGGGACTGGAATGCAAAACTAGGAAGTCAAGAGATACCTGGAGTAACAGGCAGACTAGGCCTTGGAGTACGAAATGAAGCAAGTCAAAGGCTAACATAGTTTAGCCAAGACAACACACTTGTCATAGCAAACACACTTTTCCAACAACACAAGAAAAGACTCTACACATGGATATCACCAGATGCTCAATACTAAAATCAGACTGATTACATTCTTTGCAGCCAAAGATGGAGAAGCTCTATACAGTCAGCAAAAACAAGACTGGTAGCTGACTGTGGCTCAGATCATGAACTCCTTATTGCCAAATTCAGACTGAAATTGAAGAAAGTAGGGAAAACCGCTAGACCACTCAGGTATGACCTAAATAAAATCCTTTATGATTATATAGTGAAAGTGACAAATAGATTCAAGGGATTAGATATGATAGATAGAGTGCCTGAGGAACAATGGATGAAGGTTCATGACATTATACAAGAGGCAGGGATCAAGAATCCCCAAGAAAAAGAAATGCAAAAAGGCAAAATGGTTGTCTGATGAGGCCTTACAAATATCTGGGGGGAAAAAAAAAAAGACGCAAAAGGGAAAGGAAAAAATGAAAGGTATACCCATTTGAATGCAGAGTTCCAAAGAATAATAAGAAGCAATAAGAAAACCTTCCTCAGCAATCAATGCAAAAAAAAAAAAAAGAAAGAAAAGAAAAAAGAGGAAAATAATAGAATGGGAAAACTAGTGATTTCTTCAAGAAAATTCAAGATATCATGGAAACATTTCATGCAAAAATGGGCACAATAATGGACAGGAATGGCATGGACCTAACAGAAGCATAGCATATTAAGAAGAAGTGGTAAGAATACACAGAAGAACTGTACAAAAAGATCTTCATGGTCCAGATAACCACGATGGTGTGATCACTCACCTAGAGCCAGACATAGTAGAATGAAAAGTCAATTGGGCCTTAAGAAGCATCACTAAGAACAAAGTTAGTAGCTATTTCAAATCCTAAAAGATGATACTGTGAAAGTGCTGCACTCAATAGGCCAGCAAATCTGAAAAATTCATCAGTGGCCACAGGACTGGGGAATGTGTTTTCATTCCAATCCCTAGGAAAGTGAATCCCAAAGAACGTTCAAGCTACCACACAATTTCACTCATCTCACATGCTAACAAAGTAATGCTAAAAATTCTCCAAGCGAGACTTCAACAGTATATGGACTGTAAACTTCCAAATGTTCAAGGTGGATTTAGAAAAAGCAGAGGAACCAGGGAGCAAATTGCCAGCATTTGTTGGATCACTGAAAAAGCAAGAGAGTTCCTGAAAAACACCTACTTCTGCTCTATTAACTATGCCAAAGCCTATGTGGATCACAATAAACTATGGAAAATTCTGAAAGAGATGGGAATACCATATCACCTGACCTGCCTCTTGAGAAATCTGTATGCAGGTCCGCAAGCAACAGTTAGAACTGGACATGGAACAACAGACTGGTTCCAAATAGGGAAAGGAGTAAATCAACTGTATATTTTCACCCTGCTTATTTAACTTATTTGCAGAGGACCTTATGAGAAATACCAGGCTGGATGAAGCACAAGCTGGAATCAAGATTGCTGGGAGAAATATCAATAACCTTAGAAATGCCAATGACACCACCCTTATGTCAGAAAGCGAAGAAGAACTAAAGAACCTCTTGATGAAAGTGAAAGAGGAGAGTAAAAACTCACCTATTTGAAAACTCAACTATGTTGGCTTAAAACCCAACATCCAGAAAACTAAGATCATGGCATCTAGTCCCATCACTTCATGGCAAATAGATGGGGGAACAATGTAAACATTGTGAGACTTCTTTTTTTTTTTTTTTTTTTTTTTGGCTCCAATAATACTACAGATGGTGACTGCAGCCATGAAATTAAAAAGATGCTTGCTGCTTGGAAGAAAAGTTATGACCAACCTAGACAGCATATTAATAAGCAGGGACATTACTTTGCTAACAAAAGTCCATCTATTCAAAGATGTGGTTTTTCCAGTAGTCATGTATGGCTGTGAGAATTGGACTATAAAGAAAGCTGAGTGCTGAAAAATTGATGCTTTTGAACTGTGGTGTTAGAGAAGACTCTTGAAAGTCCTGTGGACTTCATGGAGATATACCCAGTCCATCCTAAAGGAAATCAGTTCTGAATATTCATTGGAAGAACTGATGCTGAAGCTGAAGCTCCAATACTTTGACCACCTGATGTGAAGCACTGACTCATTTGAAAAGTCCCTAATATTCAGAAAGATTTAAGGCAGGAGGAGAAGGGGACAACAGAGCATGAGATGGTTGGATGGCAGCACCGACTCGATGGACGTGAGTTTGAGTAAGCTCCGGGAGTTTGTGATGGACAAGGAAGCCTGGTGTGCTGAAGTCAATGGGCTCACAAATAGTCGAAAACAACTGAGCGACTAATCTGAACTTTATTTTCAGAGGAAAGAAGCATGTATGTTTTAGAACATTCATTCCTGTATGCAATCTATCCTGTATCTAAATAAATATATTTAGAACATAGATACATCTGGAATAGTATAATTATTATCTGTTCAATATACTCGTATTTTGTTCTTTTCAAACTTTT
This sequence comes from Neotragus moschatus, assembly GCA_006410615.1. NCBI lineage: Eukaryota > Metazoa > Chordata > Mammalia > Artiodactyla > Bovidae > Neotragus > Neotragus moschatus. The sequence continues at coordinate 572,783 of SJYA01000056.1, read as the reverse complement.
AGCCTTGAGCCAAGGAAATAGAGTAAGTCACAAAGCTATTATATGCTAATCTTAAATCAAATTTACTGCATTCACTACCTAAATTCATGAAACTGGTTATTTTTCTAGATACTTTAAGTTAATGCTCAGGCAAGGAAATGCTGTGGTTTTACGGCTATCAACTCCCTCCAGCAATACAGACCTAGAGATTTCACTGTTGAAATATCCTACAGCTGTGACTTTATTAAATTACACATAGTTCATGGCAATTAGCCATGGAAATTTCCTTCAGGCCACTCTTCAGATCACGGAGAAACATGACATGAACAACTGGGATTCTACTCATGGAACTGCCACTTCCCTGAAGTTTCATTTCTTCAAGGTTTCACCTGCTCTCTCTCCTAGTTCCCAGGGATATGTTTGCAGATTTTTTTAAATCACTATTTCTTTTTATTTTTTCAGTTTTAAATGGGCAAAACATCCATTAAATGAAGTATATAGTTTTGTCTTTGTTCTTGCTTTTACTATCTGTCATGGTTTCATTTGCAATGGCCATAGCCACAAAAGTGTAAATGAAGATCTAAGCCCTCTGGTCTAAATTTTTATGAAACATGAACTGTAAGGCTTGTCAGTAATTAGTATTTGCTCTTTCCTACTTCACATTGGCTGAAAACCCTTTTTACTTTTTTTCTTAGTTTTCAATTTAACACTTGAATTAGATTTTGATAATACCAGTTTGTTGATTTCACAGTTGTTACCAAGATGACAGAATCTCTCTACCCTGCAGTCACATTGAACTGTTTTTGCTGTTTTGTTTGTTTATTTGTTTGTTTTTCTTACAGGCTCTGCACATTTGCACTTGTCATATTTTTTCCCCCTCCCTTTTACTTCTTTGGAGAGACACTTCTAAGCCAGGTAGTGTCTTGTTCCCTACATGCAACTCTATGTTGTTAACTGTTCTCTTTTTTTCTAATTAATTGATTAAATTATCATGTCAGAACCAAGCTCATTTTCTGTAACTATCTGTCTCTCACTGAATGTAAGGTAAATGAGAACAAATCCTAATGTGTAGTGTCCTAAGTATTTATACTACTGCTTTAAGTGTGTGTCTTCCAGCTCTTTCAGCCGTAGCTCCCATTATTGTTCTGGAACCCTGATGAACAGTGCTAATTTGTATACTAGGGAAAACATGTTACTATATCTTATTAAATCTCAGTCTTTTGTGCCTTTTGTCTTTGATCTGTCACCCATGACCTTCACAAGTGTTTCTTAGTTATTTTTCTATTTTAAGATAGGAGCTCTTAAAAGGACTGCTGTTGCTAAGTCACTTCAGTCATGTCCGACTCTGTGCGACCCCATAGACTGCAGCCCACCAGGCTCCCCCATCCCTGGGATACTCCAGGCAAGAACACTGGGACAAAAATGGGAGAAATTCTTCTTTTCTAGGCAGGATGAGTCTGGTTAAATATCCTCAGGTGCTTTTACTATTGGTTGCATTTTAGAAGGCGCAGTGGAAGTGGGGGGTGTGATTCACAAGGGCTGTTTTCTACCAGAGTAACAGGGTATCTTTCTCAGTTCTTCCTAGGAAGAACTTGATAGGATATTTGAAGTTAAAACCTATGAAGGAGTGGCCAACTTTTTAAAGCTAGTTCCAGGAGTTTGGCATTCTTAGGAAAGTCCATTCTCAGCTTGCACCAATTTATCAAAATTGGATTTTAGCAGACCTTGTGTATGACAAAGCAGATTCATCAGTTTCTCCAGATTTCAAGGTGACTATCTGCCCTGTCACCTCAGTCCTCTGATGAGTTCAAAAAGTCATTTATTTTCATTTTGTTTAGCTCTCTGTTATTGTAAGGACACGAATGACATCTTCTAAACTCTTCCCATGCTGAAACAAGCCAAAAATATATAACTTTCTTTTGCTATTACCCTACTCTTCCTCATCATTCTCCTTGACAGTAATACTGAATGAGAATACTGTCTATTTTGAAGAAAAATCAAATGTTTGTTTGGTGATTGAGATTGACTTTAGTAATAAGGATGAAGAGAGAAGGATTCCCTTCTAATAGGTGCACATTTCCATCTGAAGACATAAGATATAAATTGATGCTTAGATAGCCCCCATTATGGTAGAGAGATCATAAACTACAACCTCTAGCATAATTAAGTACAGAAAATTTATGAATCAATTAAAAAGGGTGGAAGGAGGTGCTGCTAAAATATATATGTACACTTAAGTGACAATTACAGAGGGTGCATATGCTTCTAGTTGATTTAAGTGTGTGATTAGGCAATTAGTATGTTGATTTGATTTGCTCAATTTGTGTCCTGAAAGATAAGACAAAAATTAAGGTATTTAAAAAAAATTCTGCAGGATAGAAGAATTCATTTTTAAAAGTTGATCTTGATGTCTTCTATTCAGCTTAAAGAGCCTGCTTTTAATATAATGTATTAAATTGCCATTAAAATTAACTAATAATCTGCCTTTCCATCAACAGCAGATGCTACCGTTCTCTAGCCACTATTCATGGACACATTAAAAGATTTGAAAAAATTTAATTTCACATATATTTAACATGGACAAAGACCAGGAAGCCTCTGCTGTGTGACTGATAAATGAATATGAATTTGAGTAGACAAGAGTAGGAAAAGGTAAGAAGAAAAGAGAGGTGAGGTATTTCAGCAATGTCTATGCCAAAGCTTCTTTTGGGCTTGTTCAATCCTCGGTTTTAAATAAGAAAAGGTGATAAAAATAGGAAGGATTTGATTGGAAAAGGTAGAAATCACAAGACACTGCAAGACAAACTTGCGTATAATACAACCCAGCAACCCAGTGGATTTCAGTGGTGGGTTTCTGTACTGTAACAAATTCTTCTGCAACAAATTTTTCTCAAGGCAAGAAGAGGGTTAGTATTTGAATGCAAGACTATATTTTATAGAGAAGACCTCCAAGCAGCTGTTAGAAGTCTGTTGGTTAGTTAAGAATACATCAGATGAGTAACTGGCATCTGAAACAGAGCTTTAGTCCTAGCAAGAAAATAAAGGGTTAATTATTCACTGAAGCAGAAGTGTAGTAAAGAAGGCCTAAAAACTGGACTTAAGATTGCAGCTCAGAGGGTGCAGGCATAAAATCTGATTAAAAGCTTGACATATAGAAGGGTTATGACATAATTTAAATGTCATCTGATGGTATGGGAGGATTAATAGTGTTCCTAGTGTGGTTGTTCCAGGGTTTAGAATGGGCTGTTTCTTCAGCTTAGGTGAAAGGAAAACTAAGTGACAAGCAATGTATAGAAAACCCCAAACTTGCATGTTTGGAAGTAGCAAGGAAGAATATCAATTATTAGGGAGTATAGAAGGGTCTAAATAAATTATTGTTTCAATCTGTGCAATTCTGAATGATGTTATTGAGTAAATATTTTTCATCATAATTATTCTTTAAACAAGCAATTACTAATTTCATTAGGTCTATTTATTGTAGAATTACAAATGATTGTAATATATATTGTATATGACTTATTTCACCATGATATCTATATACTCTAAAACTATGTTTGTAATAAAAATGTAATAATTTAAATAATTAGAAGCTTGTATATTTAGAAATGCATACTATCTGATTAATCTAGTAAACTTTGAGAAACATATCAAAATAGAATTGTGTATGAGCCTCCTTCTGATTGGGTACTAGTGAAAGAAGAGTTTGTATTTCCTTGATTGTGTTGATTTAGAAAACAGTATGACGTAAAAGTTTAGCTATTTTTTAAAAGGTCCCATGAAATATCAATACATTTAAAGCATTCTGTAGTTTATCTGTTGTGTATAACTAGGTACTTTTACTCTCCTATTGCTTGTGGCAGACTCATTAGGCTTATAGAAAGATTCAACAGAACTGATGACTAAAAACTAATAAATAATATTTTTGAAGATGGATAAAAGTATATTCTTTAAAATGTAGAAACATTCCCATCATATATTTGCTGAAGCTTTTAAATTCCTACATGTCAAAATATGTTTTAATTTCAAAAGTAATATTAGACATTTAACTTTGGTTAATGGCTTTCAGTGGCTATACAGTTCATACACCATGTGGAAAACATATTAGCCCCTGACACCAATTATTGAAGTCAGATATTACATCCTATTACATTTAATTATTCAGAACCTCTGTAGCATGTAATAAGATAATTTCCAATATAATTAGAAACACTGCAATATCAAAAGAAAACTATTTGTAAGAATCTCAGCAGCAATTATAATATCCTATAGACTTTCCTCTATGGCAGGATTATTTTTAAATCATTTACTGATTGCTATTCAAGATAGATGATATCTTTTTTTTTTTTTTTGGCTTCTGTAAAATTAACACATAAAGGAACACCCCATCTTCTGTCAAAAAACTTTTTATGTTAGAGCATTAATTATAAATATTTAGCACAACTCATAAAAACAAACTTTATAATTCTACTTAATCTAAAGACAGTTTATCTCTCCTGTAATTGAACAGTATCCACAGTTCAACATCAATTGCTAAGGTGACATATTATCCTTTGTTTCTCTTTTATTTTCTAATATTTTTTATTTTTTATTAGCACTATTTATTGTACCTGACACAAAGTGTTTTTTCCAAAAGTGATACACAAGCACAGTGTTAAGAATATAACACTCTATAAATAAACACAATGGTTATAATTTTTAATGTTTTAGTATAAACAAAGATATTTCTGTAGGTTGAAAGAAATGTGAGTATAAGGTTTATGGTAATGATTTATTATATTTCTATTGAGAAGCAACTTTTTTCTTAGCACTAAAGTAACTTTTTAATTTACCTGAACTCTATATTGATTATACAAATTATAATAGGTTAGGCCATTATTAACCTATTTATAGGTTAGGCCAAAATCTTGCCTTATATTCTTAATTCCAAATAGAAATTTGAACTGCCTTCTCTTTGGCAATCCTACAATACTACTTTGATGTTAATCGATTTCTTTGTCTTAATGTTCCCAAAGAAACACTTATTAACAGTAACAATCCATAGAATTTGTAAGACCTTTCTTTGTGTTAATTCTTATTACATATTCTGAGTTTGTGAGAAGAAAAGCAGGTTTTACTGATATCAATATCTCCCTTTAGGCAGAAAGCTAACAGATAAAATGTAAAATATAAAAGAAGAAAACAGTCATTGTGTTTGTGATTTCAGTGTTGACATCTTTTGTCATTTGACTACAACATAGCTTTCTTGTAGAGAACACATCCATTTTATGAATGTGAACTTGGACTCTAACCAGTGGAAGCCAGATTACAACTTGTGTGTCCTTCAATACACCCACCATTAATTTTCCCTTCTCATGTGGCTCCTCTGAAACACTGAGGAAACTTCCCTTTGGAAAATATTTATGAGTTTTAAAATGTGCTTCAAATATATCTTACAGGAATAGGCACTTTACTATTTACAAATGAGGACATGGAGGCCTAGAGACTGTGAGTGACACTTTGATATTTCACATAACTAGAAAACTGTATGGAAGTCCCACATTTTCATTCTTAATATAAGAAATCCTTGCAAGCAAATAATGCATCTTGATTCTCTTTAGCTGGTTTGGAAAATTTGCCAGAAAAACATGTTTTGGTAAGTCATTAGAATTTTGATCTGAAAGTAAAAGAAAAATATTGATTTTCTAAAAGAAGGCAGTGATAGAAAACTCTGGAAATATAATCAGATCTTTGGGGGAAATTTTCTTCTATATTTTATTTCTTTAATTTTAAAGGAGAAATCATAATACCCAGATATTTTCTGAACAATTTGTGGCAATTCTAGAAGCATTGTGTCATGTATTCTCATTTTGTTCAATATGAAAATGCACTATTATTACAGGTTTCAATTACATTTGGTTGATGTTGCAAGGGTATGTCAAATGTCACATTAAATCACTTAACTGTATACAGTGCTTAACTCTAGAATTTAATATGTATTATTATGGAATTATAAGTATATTATTAGTTCAGTTCAGTTGCTCAGTCATGTCCAAATCTGCAACTCCATAGACTACAACACAGCAGGCTTCCCTGTCTGTAACCAAAGTCTGGAGCTTACTCTTGTCCATACAATCAGTGATGTCATTAAACCATCTTATCTTGTCATCCCCTTCTGCTCCGACCTTCAATCTTTCCCAGCATCAGGGTCTTTTCAAATGGGTCAGTTCTTCGCATCAGGTGGTCAAAGTACTGGAGTTTCAGCTTCAGCATCAGTCTTTCTAATGAATATTTAGGACTGATTTCCTTTAGGATGGACTGGTTGGATCTCCTTGCAGTCCAAAGGACTCTTAAGAATCTTCTCCAACACCACAGTACAAAAGCATCAATACTTTGGCGCTCAGCTTTCTTTATAGTCCAACACAAACATCCATACATGAGTACTGGAAAAACCATAGGTTTGGCTAGACAGACTTTTGTTGGCAAAGTAATGTCTCTGCTTTTTAATATGATGTTTAGGTATGTCATAACTTTTCTTCCAAGGAGCAAGCATCTTTTAATTTCATGGCTACAGTCACCATTTGCAGCAGTTTTGAAGCCCCTGAAAGTAAAATGTGTCACTGTTTCAATTGTTTCCCCATCTATTTGACATAAAGTGATGGGACTGGATACCATGATGTTAGTTTTCTGAATGTTGAGTTTTAAGCTATATTTTTTCACATATACAGCCTTGGCATATTCTTTTCCCAAATTGGAACCAGTCTGTTGTTCCATGTCCAGTTCTTGACTTCCATACAGATTTCTAGGACGCAGGTCAGGTGGTCTGGTATTCCCATCTCTTGAAGAATTTTCCATGGATTGTGATGATCCACACAGTCAAAGGCTTTGGCATGGTGAATGAAGCAGAAGTAGATGTTTTTCTGGAACTCTCATGCTTTTTTGATGATGCAATGGATGTTGGCAATTTGTTCTCTGGTTTTTCTGCCTTTTCTAACGCCAGCATGAACATTTGGACGTTCACAGTTCAGGTAGTGTTGAAGTCTGACTTAGAGAATTTTGAGCATTACTTTTATAGCATATGAGATGAGTGCAATTGTGCAGTAGTATGAGCATTCTTTGGCACTACCTTTCTTTGGGATCTGAATGAAAACTGTCCTGTGGCCACTGATAAGCTTTCCAAATTTGCTGGCATATTGAGTGCAGCACTTTCACAGCATCATCTTTCAGGATTTGAAATAGCTCAACTGCAATTCCATCGCCTCTGCTAGCTTTGTGATGCTTTCTAAGGCCCACTTGACTTCACATTCCAGGAGATCTGGCTCTAGATGAGTGAATACACCATTGTGGTTATCTGGGTCATGAAGATATATTTTGTATAGTTCTGTGTATTCTTGCCACCTCTTTTTAATGTCTTCTGCTTCTGTTAGGTCCGTACCATTTTGGCCCTTTATTGTGCCCATCTTTGTATGAAATTTTCCCTTGGTATCTCTTATTTTCTTGAATCAATCACTAGTCTTTCCCATTCTGTTATTTTCCTCTATTTCTTTGCACTGATCACTGAGGAAGGCTTTCTTGTCTCTCCTTGCTATTCTTTGGAACTCTGCAATCAGATGGGTATATCTTTCCTTTTCTCCTTTGCTTTTAGCTTCTCTTCATAGCTGTTTGTAATGCCTCCTCAGACAACCATTTTGCCTCTTTACATCTCTTTTTCTTGAGGAAGTTCTTGATTATTGCCTCCTATACAATGTCACAAACCTCCAGCCATAGTTCTTCAAGCACTCTGTCTATCAGATCTAAAGCCTTGAATCTATTTGTCACCTCCACTGTATAATCATAAAGGATTTGATTTAGTTAATTCCTGAGTGGTCTTGAGGTCTTTCCCCTACTTTCTTAAATTTTAATCTGAATTTGGTAATAAGGAGTTCATGATCTGAGCCACAGTCAGCTACCAGTCTTGTTTTTGTTGACTATAGAGCTTCTCCATCTTTGGCTGCAAAGAACGTAATCAATCTGATTTTAGTATTGAGCATCTGGTTATATCCATGTGTAGAGTCTTTTTTGTATTGTTGAAAGACGGTGTTTGCTATGACCAGTATGTTCTCTTAGATAAACTGTGTTAGCCTTTGACCTGCTTCATTTCGCACTCCATGGCCTAATCTGCCTGTTACTCCAGGTATCTCTTGACTTCCTACTTTTACATTCCAGTCCCCTATAGTGAAAAGGACATCTTTCTGGGGTGTTCATTCTAGAAGGCCTTGTGAGTCTTCATATAACTTTTCTTCTTCAGCTTTACTGGTCAGGTCCTAGACTTTGATTCCTGTAATATTGATGGTTTGCTTGGAAACAAACATAGATCATTCTGTCGTTTTTGAAATTGCATGTAAGTACAGCATTTCAGAATCTTTTGTCTACTATGAGGGCTACTCCTTTTCTTCTAGGGGATTCTTACCCACAATAGTAGATATAATGGCAATCTGAGTTAAATTCACCCATTCCAGTCCACTTTAGTTCGCTGATACCTAAAATGTTGATGTTCAATCTTGCCATCTCCTGTTTGACAACTTTCAGTTTGCCTTGGTTCATAGGCCCTTGAGTCTACATCCAGTTTGCCTTGGTTCATAGACCCTTGGGTCTACTTCCAGTTTGTCTTGGTTCATACACCAGTGGTGAAACAGGAGATGGCAAGATTGAACAACATTTGAATCACCAAACTAAAGTGGACTGGAATGGGTGAATTTAACTCAGATGACCATTATATCTGAAGCATGGCTGCTGCAATGGACCATGCAGAAGAGTTGCAGAGAGGAGCTACCCCTTGCCCAAAGTCAAGAGCAGCAGCCAAGACGAGCAACCCCATGTCCAAGGAGTGGTGGCTGTGCCGGCAAAGGAGGGCTGAGAGGAGCTACTCCACGTCCAAAGTCAAGAAGGGCAGCTGTGAGGAGATACGCTTATCCAAGGTAAGAAGCAGCAGCTATGCTTTGCTGGAGTAGCTGTGAAGAGATTCCCCAATTGAAAGGTAAGAGAAACCCAAGTAAGATGGTACGTGTTGCGAGAGGGCATCAGAGAGCAGATACACTGAAACCATAATCACAGAAAACTAGTCAGTCTGACCACATGGACCACAGTATTGTCTAACTCAATGAAACTAAGCCATGCTGTGTGGGGCCACCAAAGATGGGCGGATCATGGTTGAAGGCCTGACAGAATGTGGTCCACTGGAGAAGGGAATGGCAAACCACTTCAATATTCTTGCCTTGAGAACCCCATGAACAGTAGGAAAAGGCAAAATGATAGGATACTGAAAGAAGAACTCCCCAGGTCAGTAGGTTCCCAATATGCTACTGAAGATCAGTGAAGAAATAACTTCAGAAAAATAAAGGGATGATGCCAAAGCAAAAACAATACTCAGCTATGGATGTGACTGGTGATAGAAGAAAGGTCCGATGCTGTAAAGAACAATATTGCATAGGAATCTGGAACGTTAGATCCATGAATCAAGGCAAATTGGAAGTGGTCAAACAAGAGATAGCAAGAGTGAACGTCAGCATTCTAGGAATCAGCCAACTAAAATGGACTGGAATGGGTGAATTTAAATCAGATGACCATTATATCTACTACTGTAGGCAGGGATCTATTAGAAGAAATGGAATAGCCTTCATGGTCAACAAAAGAGTCTGAAATGCAGTACTTGGATGCAATCTTAAAAATGACAGAATGATCTCTGTTTGTTTCTAAGGCAAACCTCAACCACTAATGCTGAGGAAGCTGAAGTTGAATGGATCTATGAAGACCTACAAGACTTTTTATGATTGACACCCCCCAAAAAAGTGTCATTTTCATTACAGGGGACTGGAATGCAAAAGTAGGAAGTCAAGAAACATCTGGAGTAACAGGCATATTCAGCCTTGGAGTACGGAATGAAGCAGGGCAAAGGCAAACAGAGTTTTGCTTAGAGAAAGCACTGGTCATATCAAACACCCTCTTCCAACAACACAAGAGAAGACTCTACATATGGACATCAACAGATGGTCAACACTGACACCAGTTTGATTATATTCTGTGCCACTAAAGATGGAGAAGCTCTATACAGTCATCAAAAGCAAGACCGGGAATTGATGTGGCTCAGATCACGAGCTCCTTATTGCCAAATTTAGACGTAAATTGAGGAAAGTAGGGAAAACCACTATACTATTAAGGTATGACCTAAATCAAATTCTCTATGATTATACAGTGGAAGTGAGAAATAGATTTAAGGGACTAGATTTGATTGATAGAGTGCCTCATGAACTATGGATGGAGGTTCGTGACATTGTACAGGAAACAGGGATCAAGACCATACCCATGGAAAAGAAATGGAAAACAGAAAAATGGCTGTCTAGGGAGGCCTTAAAAAAAGCTGTGAAAAGAAGACAAGTGAAAAGCAAGGAGAAAAGGAAAGACCTAAGCATCTGAAAGCAGAACTCAAAAGAAAAGCAAGGAGAGATAAGAAAGACTTCCTCAGCTATCAGTGCAAAAAAATCGAGGAAAACAACAGAATGGGAAAGACTAGAGATCTCTTCAAGAAAATTAGCGACACCAATAGTACATTTCATGAAAGATGAGCTCAATAAAGCACAGAAATGGTATGTACCTAACAGAAGCAGAAGATATTAAGAAGAAGTGGCAAGAATACACAGAACTGTATAAAAAAGATCTCCACGACCCAGATAATCACAATGATGTGATCATTTACCTAGAGCCAGACATCCTGGAATGTGAAGTCAAGTGGGCATTAGAAAGCATCACTATCAATAAAGCTAGTGGAGGTGATGGAATTCCAGTTGAGCTATTTCAAATCCTGGAAGATGATGCTATGAAAGTGTTGCACACAATATGCCAGCAAATCTGGAAAACTCAGCAGTGGCCACGGGACTGGAAAAGGTCAGTTTTCATTCCAATTCCAAAGAAAGGCAATGCTACAGAATGCTCAAACTACCACACAATTGCACTAATCTCACATGCTAATCTCACATGACTAAAGTCATGCTCAAAATTCTCCAAGCCAGGCCTTAGTCATACGTGAACCATGAATATCCAGATGTTCAAGCTGGTTTTAGAAAAATGGTGGAGGATCCAGAGATCAAACTGCCAACATCCACTGGATCATCAAAAAAGCAAGACAGTTCCAGAAAAACATTTATTTCTGCTTCATTGACTATGCTAAAACCTTTGACTGTGTGGATCATAATAAACTGTAAAATTCTGAAACAGATGGGAATACCACACCACTTGACCTGCCTCTTGTGAAACCTATATGCAGGTCAGGAAGCAATAGTTAGAACTGGACATGTAACAACAGACTGGTTCCAAATAGGAAAAGAGGTACGTCAAGGCTGTATACTGCAATCCTGCTTATTTAACTTATATGCAGAGTACATTATGAGAAACTTGGGGTGGGGGAAGCAAAAGCTGGAATCAAGATTGCTCTGAGAATTATTAGTAACCTCAGATATGCAGAGGACACCACCCTTATGACAGAAAGTAAAGAGGAAATAAAAAGCCTCTCGATGAAAGTGAAAGAGAAGAGTGAAAAAGTTTGCTTAAACCTCAACATTCAGAAAACTAAGGTCATGGCATCTAGTCCCATCATTTAAAGGGAAATAGATGGGGAAACAGTGGCTGACTTTATTTTGGGGGGCTCCAAAATCACTGCAGATTGTGATTGCAGCCATGAAATTAAAAGATGTTTACCTCTTTGAAGAAAAGTTATGACCAAACTAGATAAAATATTGAAAAGCAGAGACATTACTTTGCCAACTAAGGTCCGTCTAGTCAAGGCTATTGTTTTTCCATTGGTCATGTATGGATGTGAGAGTTGGACTGTGAAGAAAGCTGAGCACTGAAGAATTGATGCTTTTGAAATGTGGTGTTGGAGAAGACTCTTGAGAGTCCCATGGACTACAAGGAGATCCAACCAGTCCATTCTGAAGGAGATCAGTCCTGGGTGTTCTTTGGAAGGACTGATGCTGAAACTTAAATTCCAATACTTTGGCCACCTCATGTGAAGAGTTGACTCATTGGAAAAGACTCTGATGCTGGGAGGGATTGGGGGCAGGAAGAGAAGGGGATGACAGAGGATGAGATGGTTGGATGGCATCACCGACTCGATGGGCATGAGTTTGAGTAAACTCTGGCAGTTGGTGATGGACAGGGTGGCTTGGCATGCTGCGATTCACGGCTTTGCAAAGAGTCAGACATGATGAGCGACTGAACTGAACTGATGCAATGTTACTCTTTATGTCATTAGACTTAGACTTCTATCACCTGTCACATCCATAGCTGGGTGTTGTTTTTGTTGTGGCTCCATCCCTTCATTCTTTCTGAAATTATTTCTCCACTGATCTCCAGTAACATATTGAGCACCTACTGACCTGGAGAGTTCATCTATCAGTGTCATTACTTTTTGCCTTTTCATGCTTTTCATGGGGTTCTCAAAGCATGAATATGTAAGTGGTTTGCCATTCCTTTCTCCAGTGGACCACAATTTTTTCAGAACTCTCCACTATGACCTGCCAATCTTAGGCAACCCTATCACCTGTTTGTTATTTGATAGAAATTAGGAAATATTAAAGGTTTAATAATTATGACAAATATATTCCCATTAAACACTAACACAGCTATAATGAAGTTATTAATACAGCAGTAAGAAGAAATGGAGAATTAAACAATGACTCCTTTTTTCCTCTCTCATTTTCTCCTTCAATTCTTAAAAGTTATGCATAGAAAATTTAATAGGGTTATTTGGAAATGTTAGCGAGCTGTCAGTGTTTCACTTCTTAAAAACATGAAATGTGTATTTTTAAAATATAAATAGTCAACTCCCTTCATGGGGGGAAAAATGTAGTTTCATGATTAATGGAACATTCAGATTATGATGAATACAAACAAACGAAGGATCTTTCCTTCTTTTATACCCATTTTCTCACAAAAGTGGCTCTCATCTTAAAATAATATCCCTATAAATCTACCACTGAGTCAATATATTTTGTTGCANAATAGTCAACTCCCTTCATGGGGGGAAAAATGTAGTTTCATGATTAATGGAACATTCAGATTATGATGAATACAAACAAACGAAGGATCTTTCCTTCTTTTATACCCATTTTCTCACAAAAGTGGCTCTCATCTTAAAATAATATCCCTATAAATCTACCACTGAGTCAATATATTTTGTTGCAGGTGAGATGGGACAAGTTGACAGTCAATGATACCTGAATCTTTGCTTGCCTTAGATTTCTTACCACTGTCATCAAATTATGTCAGAAATTTAAATATAATCTTTTCTTAATGTAAAATAAATACTTCTCTTGCAGACTAAAAATTCTAGCTTTCTTATTTTTAGATCTTCTAAGTATCTATAAGCACAGAAGTTTGCCAGCTCTCTAGTTGAAATTTGAATGCTATTAATAGAGTGATAGGATATGCCAAATCTTATTCTTCCTCTCTTTCCCTTAAATGAAACAGAAAATGCTTTCTTATTACAAAATTTTATTTTTTTACTTGCAGCAGTTTAAACTCTCAAACTGTAGTCATTGAATGCTTATTAATGATGACTTACAAACCTACACAATACACTCACACATGCACATTTGTGGAAACAAACATGGCATTGATCCCCTGGCTTGCATCAGGGATGAAAAAAAGATACAACAAAGTAACTAGGAAGTCACAAAGTTTTGCAGTGCTCGCATACTTATTTACTGAATTTAATTGATTCTTTTAATATTGTGATTAAATAAAAATATCTCTCAACTCTAATGATTTCAGTATAGCGGACAAGTTACTCATATCAGTCTTGTTATTTCAGTCTGCTGACTTTGGCATCAGTACTCGTAAGATTATTCTGTCTTCTCTGAACTCATTGATAATGTCTCATTAAAACTTCCCCATATCTGTTTCTTGCAAGGGTTCCACCGTCTGTACTTTTGGTGCAGACAATTATTCATTTTTTATAAAGTGAAATGTCACTGAATTATAACAGCTACCTTTTTCTAACTGTGTAAAATTCCCAAGGGTAGGTCTATTTGTGTTACTTCTGAAAATGTAAACTTGCACCATCCATTATGTCACCTGCCAAATATTGTCTTCATTTGGATTTCAGTTTAAGATGAGAGTCTTTAAAAATGGAATTATTTTAGTAGGTGATATGGAGCGAAAGACATTAAATCTTTTGGTTTAATTCTCAGGAAATTAACTTTAGTCCATAAAATCTTTAGTCTATGATAAGCAGAGACATTTGATGAGAGTTTGTAAAAGACAATCAGTACCTTTCTTTCAAATGAATTAAAATGATTTAACACTATATCCTTCCCTTAATTATGAGGTTTTCTTCTTTCTTAGATTGACTTGCCCCTCTACTGGTATTAATAGTATATTTGTGATAGGAAAGCAATTAGCTAAACAGGAATTGCTGTTTTTTGCATTGTACTTCTGTTCATTAAGAGGAAAGATAAATAATCTCTCATAGCCAATTCATACACATAAAAGATGATCCATATGTAGTTATTACATATTGATTATTGACAAGTTGACATATACTTTTCTCATGTTTTGATTCTGGCTGTTATAATTTTACTGTATATTGTTTAGGCTAAATAGAACAGTACCCTTGACTTGCTTGAAATATAAAGTATTTTTTTTTCATGAAATTCCAGTACCAATATTGAATTCTACCATGGACCACAAAGAACTCATCCATTTTGCTGAGTGCAAGTTTGTTTGCAACTAGCAGATTTCTCATTGGTGGAATTCAATGTTAAGTAGTTTGAACATAGCCTTGAAATGAATTCTTTTATTTCCTTGCACCTAATTACCCTCTGCACTTTTCATAAAGCAAAGAACTATGACAAGCTGTACTATCAGTGCAATCAAGACCAAAGTGATAGAAAAGTAAGACATGCTCTGTGGAATATGGCAAATGAGATCGTTGCTTCTTCCTTGGAACTGGAGAACCAGACACAGTCTAACAGAAACCTTTTGCCTTTCGTTGAGCCCTTTACACTGTGATAAGCACTGCCATGCAGTTAATATCATTTCTTAGAAGCAGACTTTTTCATATAGTTAGCTATGTGTAAAATTGTCTTTCTTCTTCCTTACTTGATGTATATCTCAAATTTGTAATCATATGCCACATACCTCTGCTAAAGAATCTAGTCTTCCTTTTAGCACTTAATTCATGACAACTTGAAAAAGGGGGATGGCAAGAATGCCTTACTTGCAAATATCTTCTTGGAGCATTTTGCTGTTTTCTAATGGTAATGAAATTTCTAGTTTTAAATCCTTTTTTCTTAACACTGTGTACCTTTCTAAAATATGAAATATTGTATCTTTTTTTCTCCATACATATACTTTTATAAGGTTCATCTGCTCAGCTGTGTAAGGCACCATTTTTATTATCTATAAGGAGAAATGTACACTTCAAAACTATGTATATTCAGATATACACAGTCTGAACGATCCTCTCCATGTTTCTCTCCAGTGAATTGTATCATTAAATCTGTTTGTCATATATCTTCTATCATTAAATCTACTTTGGGAATCTTACTATACTACAGAGTAAATGATTAATCACATTATTCACATGTTAGGAGGTCATTGCTTTTTTGAATGCTGTCACTGAAAAACAACACAAACAAACAAAAATCTATATCCATGCTAGCCAAGAATGAAAAGTATATCTTGTATTAATTTAAAAATAGAAGTGGTTAAAAATTGTTAACATTGATGTAATGTTTGAGTTTGACATTGGTATCAATTTGATGGAATAATGAGTTAAAATTTCTAAAAATATGTGAGATGTGCTATTTATTTTACTTATGTTTATGTAGCTATGCTTAGAAAAGCAGAGAACATTGTCTATGAATATCCCACATGCCACAGAGCAACTAACCCTGTGCACCACAATTACTGAGCCAGTGCTCTAGGAGCTCACTGGCCACAACCGTTGAGTCCATGTGCTGCAACTCCTGAAGCCTGTGCACGTAGAGCCTATGCACTGCAACAGGAGAAGCCACCACATTGAGAAGCCCTCACACTGCAATGAGAGAGAGAGGGGGCCCTCATTCTCCACAACTAGAGAAAGCCCATGCACAGCAACAAAGACCAAAAAATAAATAAATAAGTAATATTAAGTAGAAAGAAAAAATTTAAAAAATTATTGTCATTATAAATATTATAAGACATGAAATAAATGTGCCTCCAGAATTTAATTCTGTTTCTTTACCAGGGACCCAATTTGCTTTTTATGTTCTACTTCCTTAGTATTTCAACCCGTTCTTACTTTGCCATGTTGTTGCTGTACTTAGTCGCCCAGTCGTCTGACTCTTTGTGACCCCCTGGACTGTAGCCGTCTAGGCTTCTCTGTCCATGGGATTTTTTTCTCGATTTCATAGTCTTTAACAATTCAAGATGGTGGAGCAATTCTAAGAGTCAGGCTTTTACTTTACTGCTTTATAACATCGAACTCTTCCCAGAAGCCTTATAGAAATCTTCTACTTGATTACTCTCCACACAAAATTGCACTGTACATTTCTTATTTAATCCTTTCTTGGGTAAGCCCAAGATGGTTAGATTCCTATTGTATCCATAGAATTTTCTAGGCAACCCACTGGAGTGGGTTACCACTTCCTTCAACAGATCTTTCCTACCCAGGGATCAAAACTGAATCTCTTGAGCCCACTGCAATGGCAGGCCAATTGTTTACCATCGAATCACCAAGAAAGCCCACAAGATAATATGAGGATATATAAGTTACTAAACACACTTGCTGACAAAAGGTAAGTACCCCTCTCCCCCCCCCAAAAAAAAGAAACTCAAACCACTGCATTCTACCCAAATATATTAGACTTCTACATTTCAATTATCATGCAAGTCATTCAGAATATGAATGTACTAAACACATTTGCTGAAATCAAATATCTAATTACAGAAGAGTCAGAAAATACAGTACATAAATAAAGCATATGAACAAGTGAACAGTCTTACAAATGAACATTACAGATGCTCTGATAGATGAACATCCATATTGGAATAAAAGATCATTAGTCATGAATTCGATTGAAAAGATGAAAGGCAAGCAGGACTCACATTGGAGTGAATACAAAGGTGGAGTAATTTTTTCTTAAAATATGAGTCGTCATTAATGGGGGAGGGGGGAACATAGATTGAATTTTCCATGGAAAAAATACAAAGAGGATTATAATGAGAGAAAGAAGCAATTGTATGGGCACCATCTTCTGTTTTCCATCTACATACTTGGGTAGCAGAAAAGGACATCAGTGTCTAGGGAAGAGGTTCCTACTTTTAAACT
This sequence comes from Neotragus moschatus, assembly GCA_006410615.1. Lineage (NCBI taxonomy): Eukaryota > Metazoa > Chordata > Mammalia > Artiodactyla > Bovidae > Neotragus > Neotragus moschatus. Next base: position 555,481 of record SJYA01000056.1, on the reverse strand, counting down.
ATTTACTTTAAGGTTCATCACTGGTGAGACAGAAGTCATTTATTTCCCTGTCATTGTCTGGGGCTAGTTTCAATAGTTAATGAAATGACAGAACCTTGACTTCATTCTTATTTACCAGATGCATATTCATAGTTGAAAGAAATTGGTCCCTTTTCTAACACTGTCAGGCATCAAAGCCTCAGCCTTGGCTTGTAGCTAGCATAATGATAGATAAGTGACTTGATTTGTTATGTTAAGTTCTTTAGTAATTTGATTGCCTTACAATTTTGTTGCAGCAATTTTTCACAGAGCTTTTCAGTAAAGACAGTTTTCAGGATTGTAGACTCTTCCCTCTCAGGGGGGTAAAACCATGATGTTTTAATTCTGCCCAGTTATTTCTTATGATCATGTATATTAATATCTCCTTTCCTATTTCTTGGGTGGCTTCTATAACTTTCTAGAAACATTTAGTTTAAAAGTTACATCAGTTACAGAAAAAATAAACCCTTTATGAGCTATTTCAAATCCTAAAAGATGATCCTGTGAAAATGCTTCACTCAATATGTCAACAAATTTGGAAAACTCAGCAGTGGCCAAAGGACTGGAAAAGGCCAGTTTTCATTCCAATCCCAAAGAAANCATTACAATCCCAAAGAAAGGCAATGCCAACGAATGCTCAAACTACTGCACAATTGCACTCATCTCACATGCTAGTAAAGTAATGCTCAAAATTCTCCAAGCCAGGCTTCAGCAATAGATGAACCATGAACTTCCAGATGTTCAAGCTGGTTTTAGAAAAGGCAGAGGAGCAAGAGATCAAATTGCCAACATCCACTGGATCATGGAAAAAACAAGAGAGTTCCAGAGAAAAATTTATTTCTGCGTGATTGACTATGCCAAAACCTTTGACTGTGTGGATCAAAATAAACTGTGGAAAATTCTGAGAGAGATGGTAGTACCAGACCACCTGATCTGCCTCTTGAGATACCTGTATGCAAGTCAGGAAGCAACAGTTAGAACTGGACATGGAACAACAGACTGGTTCCAAGTAGGAAAAGTAGTACGTCAAGACTGTATATTGTCACCCTGCTTATTTAACATATATGCAGAGTACATCTTGAGAGACAACGGACTGGAAGAAACACAAGCTGGAATCAAGATTGCTGGGAGAAATAACAATAACATCAGATATGTAGTGACATCACCCTTACGGCAGAAAATGAAGAGGAACAAAAAAATCCACTTGATGTAGTGAAAGAGGAGAGTGAAAAAGTTGGCTAAAGCTCAACATTCAGAAAACAAAGATCATGGCATCTGGTCCCATCACTTCATGGTAAATAGATGGGGAAACAGTGGAAACAGTGTCAGACTTTTTTTTTTTTTTTTTTGGTCTCCAAAATCACTGCAGATGGTGATTGTAGCCCTGAAATTAAGAGGCGCTTACTCCTTGGAAAAAAAGTTATGTCCAACCTAGATAGCATATTCAAAAGCAGAGATATTACTTTGCCAACTAAGGTCTGTCTAGTCAAGGCTTTGTTTTTTCCAGTAGTCATGTATGGATATGAGAGTTGGACTGTGAAGAAAGCTGAGTGCTGAAGAATTGATGCTTTTGAATTGTGGTGTTGGAGAAGACTCTTGAGAGTCCCTTGGACTGCAAGGAGATCCAACCAGCCCATTCTAGAGGAGATAAGTCCTGGGTGTTCTTTGGAAGGACTGATACTAAAGCTGAAACTTCAGTACTTTGACCACCTCATGCAAAGAATTGACTCATTGGTAAAGACTCTGATGCTGGGAGAGATTATGGGCAAGAGGAGAAGGGGACGACAGAGGATGAGATGGCTGGATGGCATCACCAACTTGAGGTATGTGAGTTTGGTAGACTCTGGGAGTTGCTGATGGACAGGGAGGCCTGGCGTGCTGCAATTCATCAGGTTGCAAAGAGTCGGACAGACTGAGCAACTGAACTGAACTGATGGAAAACTTTTTGTTTTAAAACACTAAAAATTTTGCTCTCTAAAAGTTTTTTAATAAGTTATACTTAAAAAAAAAAAAAAAGACTCAAAAACCCATTGAACAAACTTGTAGTTGTCTAAGGCAGGGCAGGGTATTTTGTGGTGGCTTGGCTGGTAAAGAACCTGCCTCCCAATGTAGGAGATGTGGGTTTGATCCTTGGATTGGGAAGATCCCCCTGCTCCAGTATTCTTGCCTGAAATTTCCATGGATGGAGGAGCTTGGTGAGCTACAGTTCATAGGATCTTAAAGAATTGAATGCAACTGACCATATGTACATGTAGAGGCAGGAGATTGGGGGTAGAAGAGGTGAGTGAAATATTTTTTGTTTGTTTAGTTTAAATAAACTGAATAGAAAAAAAGTTACAACAAAATCAACCACTTTAAAATAGAAATTGTTCACCCAATTCAATACTCATCCCCTCTCCTCTTTCTTCAAAGTTCAGGGAGGCCTCGAACCTTAGGAAACACGCAGTTAGAGGGCATGTATTATGCATTAATTTTCCTTTAACCACAATTTTCTCTTCAGAATTCTTTCAACCTTTATAGCACTGGGAATTCATCAGAAGGATTTTAAAAGTGAGGCAAAATTTTTACCTAACTAGGAGTGAAGTCATCCCCTCTTGCTTGTTATTGCTGACCTGAGGCAATCCTCCAGGTATCAAATAGCTCAATATGTGGCTTCTTATTACACACTTGTATGAATTCTTTGAAAATCCCCACATGAGAGATCTCCCCATTTCATGGGTCCTTAAATTCTCCAGCTTTGCCTGTTCATCTTTGCACACCTCTCATTTCTATGATCAAGTTTCTGCAGAGGCTATTCTCTTAGTGGTTTGACTTAATGGCTAAGTTCTACAGTGGCCAATGTATTTGTATTATTTGGGCTTCTCCAGAGAAACAGAGGGTTTCAACTCAGCAGGTAAAATATCCTTCTGCAGTGCAGGAGACCATGGTTTAATTCCTGGTCAGGAAGATCCCCTGGAGAAGGAATAGGCCACCCACTCCAGTATTCTTGGGCTTCCCTGGTGGCTCAGATGGTAAAGAATCCACCTGCAATGTGGGAAACTTGATTTCGATCCCTGAATTGGGAAGTTACCCTGGAGAAGGGCATGGCAACCCACTCCAATATTCTTGCCTGGAAAATCCCATGGATAAAGGAGCCTGATGGGCTACAGTCCAAAGGGTCACAAACAGTCAGATACCAACTGAAGGGAATTAGCAAACACACACTTCAGGACATCTGAAATTGTCATGAGAAAAACATGCCTGGTCTAATTTGTTTTTCTCAAGAGGGGAATCTAGATCGGCCAAACCCTGACTAATTTCCACTGAACCCCTGGGCATATGTAGGAACACAAAGCTCAGCAGAAATATCAAATTAAACACAGGTTAGACCAACTTACCTTCTGCTGCTCTGAAAATCCATGAGGATAAATGATGATTGTTGTAGTAAGTATTGACTTTGGTGATGGTTAGTTTTGTTTGTTTTTTGGTCACAGCATTTTTGTGACTTTTATTGCTGTTGTTTGTTCTGTTACTAAGTCATGTCCAACTCTGCAACCCCATGGACTGCAGCACTCCAAATTTCCCTGTCCTTCACCATCTCCTGGAGTTTGCTCAAACTCATATCCATTGAGTGAGTGATGCTATAACTAATTCAAACTAATACAAGGACTTAGGCCCGATTACCAGGCATACTCAATTTAAAGGAAAAATAAACAGATACATATCTAAATTATTACTTTCTTTTTACTTTTCCAGATAGGATTATTTAAGAAGTAGAAAAATAATGCCAAAGTAGGTGGAACATTTATTTATTTATTTATTTTTGTCAAATATGGTTGCAATAAAATAAAGTTGCCCTTCCCTAAAACTGATTTTATTTATGGATTCCAACTTGCATCTTTCTATATGTTCAAACATTTGTATAAATCCACGGCTTTGATTTTCATTCTCTAAACAAAAAGCTCTGTAGTTAGAAACTTCAACTTTGTGTAAATTACTTATCATTCTAGCATTAGAAGTTTTCAGAATGTTTTAATTTCATTTACGTATTGCATTTTTTTAAATTTAACAAATTGGTGCTGGATATACTATTGAAGATATTTGCATAGACTTTTCCCCCCATTTGAAAAGTCCAGTTGAACACACTCAGTAAAATTTTCTAAGTAACATTGTGATAAAAATAATGAATATTTTCCCTGATAGTTCAGTTGGTAAAGAACCTGCTACAATGCAGGAGACCCCAGTTCAATTACTGGGTGGGGAAGATTCCTTGGAGAAGGAATAGACGACCCATTCAGTATTCTTGGGCTTCTCTTGGGGCTCAGCTGGTAAAGAATCCACCTTCAATGCAAGAGACCTGGGTTCAATCCCTGGGTTGGTAAGATCCCCTGGAGAAGGGAAAGGCAGCCCACTCCAGTATTCTAGACTAGAGAATTCCGTGGACTATACAGTCCATAGGGTCACAAAGAATCATACATGACTGAGCAACTTTCACTTTCAATTCCCAGTTCAGTTCATTTCAGTTCAGCTGCTAAGTCATGTTCAACTCTTTGCAACCACATGAACTGCCGCTCCAGGCCTCCCTGTCCATCAACAACTCCCAGAGTTCACCCAAACTCATGACAATCGAGTTGGTGATGCCATCGAGCCATCTCATTCTTTGTCATCCCCTTCTCCTCTTGCCCATAATCTCTCCCAGTATCAGAGTCTTTTCCAATGATTCAACACTTCACATGAGGTGGCCAAAGTATTGGAGTTTCAGCTTTAGCATCAGTGCTTCCACACAACACCCAGGACTGATCTCCTTTAGAATGATCCAGTTAGATCTCCTTGCAGTCCAAGGGACTCAGCTTTCATTACATATCACATCCATACATGACCACAGGAAAAACCATAGCCTTGACTAGACAGGCCTTTGTTGGCAAAGTAATGTCTCTGCTTTTGAATATGCTATCTAGATTGGTCATAACTTTCCTTCCAAGGAGTAAGCGTCTTTTGATTTCGTGGCTGCAATCACAATCTGCAGTGATTTTGGAGACCAAAAAAATAAAGTCTGACATTGTTTCCATTGTTTCCCCATCTATTTCCCTTTAAATGATGGGACCAGATGCCATGACCTTAGTTTTCTGAATGTTGAGCTTGAAGCCAACTTTTTCACTCTCCTCTTTCACTTTCATCAAGAGGCTTTTTAGTTCCTCTTCACTTTCTGCAGTAAGGGTGGTGTTATCTGCATATCTGAGGTTATTGTTATTTCTCCCAGAAATCTTGATTCCAGCTTGTGCTTCTTCCAGCCCAACATTTCTCATGATGTACTCTGCATGTAAATTAAATAAGCAGGGTGACAGTATATAGCCTTGCTGTACTCCTTTTCCTATTTGGGACCAGTCTGTTGTTCTATGTACAGTTCTAACTGTTGCTTTCTGACCTGCATGCAGGTTTCTCAAGAGGCAGGTCAGGTGGTCTTGGATTCCCATCTCTTTCAGAATTNTTGTTTCCCCATCTATTTCCCTTTAAATGATGGGACCAGATGCCATGACCTTAGTTTTCTGAATGTTGAGCTTGAAGCCAACTTTTTCACTCTCCTCTTTCACTTTCATCAAGAGGCTTTTTAGTTCCTCTTCACTTTCTGCAGTAAGGGTGGTGTTATCTGCATATCTGAGGTTATTGTTATTTCTCCCAGAAATCTTGATTCCAGCTTGTGCTTCTTCCAGCCCAACATTTCTCATGATGTACTCTGCATGTAAATTAAATAAGCAGGGTGACAGTATATAGCCTTGCTGTACTCCTTTTCCTATTTGGGACCAGTCTGTTGTTCTATGTACAGTTCTAACTGTTGCTTTCTGACCTGCATGCAGGTTTCTCAAGAGGCAGGTCAGGTGGTCTTGGATTCCCATCTCTTTCAGAATTTTCCATAGTTTACTGTTATCCACACAGTCAAAGGTTTTGGCATAGTCAATAAAGCAGAAATAGATGTTTTTCTGGAACTCTCTTGCTTTCTCCATGATCCAGTGGATGTTGCCAATTTGATCTCTGGTTCCTCTGCCTTTTCTAAAACTAGCTTGAGTATCTGGAAGTTCATGGTTCACATACTGCTGAAGCCTGGCTTGGAGAATTTTGAGCCTGACTTTACTAGCATGTGAGATAAATGCAATTGTGTGGTAGTTTGAGCATTCTTTGACATTGCCTTTCTTTGGGATTGGAATAAAAACTGGCCTTTTCCAGTCCTTTGGCCACTACTGAGTTTTCCAAATATGCTGGCATATTGTGTACAGCACTTTCACAGCATCATCTTCCAGGATTTCAAATAGCTCAACTGGAATTCCATCATCTCCACTAGCTTTGTTCCTAGTGATGCTTTCTAAGGCCCACTTGACTTCACATTCAAAGATGTCTGGCTCTAGGTGAGTGATCAAACCATTGTCATTATCTGGGTCATGAAGATCTTTTTTGTACAGTTCTTCTGTGTATTATTGCCACCTCTTAATATCTTCTGCTTCTGTTAGGTCCATACCATTTCTGTCCTTTATTGAGCCATCTTTGCATGAAATGTTCCCTTGGTATCACTAATTTTCTTGAAGAGATCTCTAGTCTTTCCTGTTCTGTTGTTTTCCTCTGTCTTTGCATTGATCATTGAGAAAGGCTTTCTTATCTCTCCTTGCTATTCCTTGGAACTCTGCTTTCAGATGCTTAGATCTTTCCTTTTCTCCTTTGCTTTTCTCTTGTCTTCTTTTCACAGTTATTTGTAAGGCCTCCCAAGGCTGCCATTTTGCTTTTTTGCATTTTTTTTCCCATGAGGATGGTCTTGATCCCTGTCTCCTCTACAGTATCATGAACCTCCATCCATGGTTCATGAGGCACTCTATCTATCAGATCTAGGCCCTTAAATCTATTTCTCACTTCCACTGTAAAAAATTTGATTTAGGTCATACCTGAATCATCTGGTGGTTTTCCCTACTTTCTTCAATTTAAGTCTGAATTTGGCAATAAGAAATTCATGATCTTAGCCACAGTCAGCTCCTGGTCTTGTTTTTGTTGACTGTATAGAGTTTCTCCATCTTTAGCTGCAAAGAATATAATCAATCTGATTTTGGTGTTGACCATCTGGTGATGTCCATGTGTAAAGTCTTCTCTTGTGTTGTTGGAAGAGGGTGTTTGCTATGACCAGTGTGTTCTCGAGGCAAAACTGTATTAGCCTTTGTACTGCTTCATTCCATATTCCAAGGCTAAATTTGCCTGTTACCCCAGGTGTCTCTTGAATTCCTGCTTTTGCATTCCAGTTTCCTATACTGAAAAGGACACCTTTTTTAGGTGTTAGTTCTAAAAGGTCTTGTAAGTCTTCATAGATCCATTCAATGTCAGCTTCTTTAGCATTAGTGATTGGGGCATAGACTTGGATTACTGTGATATTGAATGGTTTCCCTGGGAAACAAACATAGACCATTCTGTCGTTTTTGAGATTGAATCCAAGTACTGCATTTCAGACTCTTGTTGACCATGATGGCTATTCCATTTCTTCTGAGGGATTCCTGCCCGCAGTAGTAGTTAAATTCACCCATTCCAGTCCATTTTTGTTCACTGATTCCTAGAATGTCGATGTTCACTCTTCCCATCATCTGTTTGACTACTTCCAATTTGCCTTGATTCATGGGCCTAAAGAGCCAAATTCCCTTCAAGCATTAAAACTACATACTTTCAAAAATAGAAGTTTTTTTTTTTTTTTTTCTGTTTTGATTTGGTATTTTGCTGTTTCTCTTGATGACAAAGGTTTTCTGACTTTTATGTTGTTTTGTAAAATTTGGGATAAATACCACAGACAAATGTTGGCTTCATAAAGTAAATCAACCACCATTTATGGCTCCTGTTTCATTTCTGTACTTTCATTTATTTTAAACAGAACAAACACGCCATGCATTTTTTTAAAAAGCAGTTTGAAAATGTGTTTTTTTAAATGAGGCATCAGTATGCAATATAGTTTTCTGATAATATGATGGGGAAAATAAGTTTTTGTCTTTTTCATAGGTGGATAGCAGGTTGAAAATGTATAGTCTCAATATGGCAAGAATTCAAACTATAATGAGAAATGCAAAGCAAAACAAAATGTAAACAAAAGACATAGATGCAAATACCATGTTTATCATGAAAGGTTACAGAATAATTTGGAAATTAAATAAAAGAAAAACTGAGGTTCAAATGAAGTAGAAACCTATTCAAGTGGTCAAAAATCAATTTCTTAAAAGGTGCTAACTACTAAAATTCAACCAATATTAAATTGTATCTATTTTTAGAAATGAATTTATTTAGTTAGAAAATTCTCTCCAAAAGAACTCCAAATACAAATGGTTTCACCAAAGAAGCTTACTAACAGATACATTTCAGTTCAGTTCAGTTCAATTGCTCAGTCGTTTCTGAGTCTTTGCGACTCCATGAACTGCAGCACACCAAGCCCCCTCCCTGTCCATCACCAACTCCTGGGGTTCACTCAGACTCACGTCCATTGAGTCAGTGATGCCATCCAGCCATCTCAACTTCTGTCGTCCCCTTCTCCTCCTGCCCCCAATCCCTCCCAGCTAACAGATTACCAAATAATTAACGCCAATTTTATACAACCTCTCCTGGGACAAAGGAGGAAGTACTCCCAATTTGTTTTATAAATCCATATATCCCAATTCCAAAATCAGACAGGGACAGTTCAAAAACAAAATAAAACAGTAGATCAGTATCTCTCATGATCATAGGTGCAATATTCCTCAAAGATGCATAGCAAATCAAATTTAACAATATAAAAAATTAATATAACCTACGACCAAGGGGATATTACACCAGAGACACAAGGTTGGCTCAGTATTCTAAAATCCATCAATATAATTTCTCATGTTAATAAGTAACAGTATAAAAATCACACAAATATATCAATTGATACAGAAACAGTACTTGACAAAAATCAACAACCCCTAGTGACAAAAATTCTGAATAAATTAAAAATAGGAACTTCTTCAACTTGGTAAAGACCTACACAAAAAAACTAAAGCTAACATATTTAATGATTAATGACTAGGTGACTAAATGTTTAATGAATAAATGTTTTCTTCTTAGATCAAGAACAAAGGAAAATATTCTTTGTCACCTCTGTATAGCCTGGAAGTCCTAGTCAGAGCAGTAGGCAAAAAGAAAATGAAAGTTACACAGATTGGAAAAAGAATAAATAAAGCTGTGTTTATTCATAAATGAGATGATTATATACAGAGAAAATTTCAAAGCATGTACACAAAACTTCCAAAACTAATAATTGAGGTAAAGTCAACATTCAATAATCAATTGTATTTCTACATACTAGCAATGAGCATATGGAAATTTAAATTAAAAACTTAATAACAGTCACAATTGCCCAAAAGATTAAATTCTTAGGTTCAAATATAATAAAAGATGTACAGGGCTTATATAATGAAAGTTACAAAATGCTAATGAAACAAAACAAAGACTAAATAATTGTAATTATGTGCCACCATGTCTACATCAAACTTGGGAGAAAGCTTAGAGCTTATAAGATGTTGATCATTTTCATTATCTAGAAGAATAGATGATACACTTTAAAAATTAATAACATATAAACCATTTTTTCTTAAAAATATTTGGCATTCAGAAACTTTTATTTCATTTATTTTAAACATTTACTCTAAACTGTTTCCTATATACACAGATTTCTGTGTACACTTGAGGTTACATAGTAATATAGCAGGATTAGGCAAAGTCTTATGGTAAACACAGTGATTTTTTTCAAATTAGCAGGTGGATTTCAGGAGTTTTAAGTAAACATTTTGAAAGTTTGTAGTTTCAGAAAATAAATGGTAAAAGTTTGTGCAAGTTCTGTCAGAACTATACCACTTTTATGTGTTTTTTATGAGAAAAATTGCAATTATTTATCCAAATAATTAAATGATCTGATATCTTGGGTTTTCAAATAATCTAGCAGAATTTACTGTGTAGCCATATCAAACTGAGAACAGAAAACTACTGTAGCTCAAAAAAGCATTTTATTATTGATAACTAGGGCTGAAGGGATTGATTGGTTGAGGTATATTATTTTTTTATGAGGCTGTTCACATTGACTTTGATCCATTGTTTATCTTTTTTTTTTTTTTCTTTTTTCTGACACCATTACACAAAAACTGTTCCATAAATCTGTTTGGCTTCCTATTTCTATTGTTATCATAAATTTTTATTTGTTTTATATATTTTTATGATATTAAATGACAATATTACTTAATAAGTTATTTGATATTATATTATATTGGTTTAATAAGGGGAATTTTTAAGGAGGTCAAAAACAGCAAAAGTATGCAAGAAAATAAAAGAAATTTAAAATTTCTAAAATGATAAAAGACCAAAGCACAGACAGTAATTTTTATCTAAACAACCCAAAATGATTTTTTGAGAAAAGAGAAAAAAAAAAAAAAAAGCTAATTCAATTAGAACTAAAAATCCTTATCATTATTAAAATACAATAGTCATTAGAATAATAATTGTTACAAACAAACTCCTTTGGTAGATGTTGAAAATCAATGGACTAAAGATTTGGAACAAACATAATATGATGGACTCAAAGTATACTGACATGATACTTACCAGTTATAAAGAGAACATTGATATTGAAATTAAGAAACTCAGAAGAACCAAGTGACATCATTATTAATGACATAGTAACATAAGGGGATGACAAAGGATGAGATGGCTGGATGGCATCACGGACTCAATGCACATGAGTTTGAGTGAACTCTGGGAGTTGGTGATGAACAGGGAGGCCTAGCATGCTGCGATTAATGGGGTCACAAAGAGTCGGACATGACTGAGTGACTAAACTGAACATCAAATAACCTCTGATAAAGTGTACTAAGAAGGATACCACATTATACTGTGATATTCTTGTCAAAAATGTATATAACCACCATCTAATCATGAGAAAAAACCAGAAAAACAAAAATTAGGAAGTATTATGAAGGAAAATGCATACAGCTACTTTTCAAAAGAATCAAGATGGTGAAAGTCAAGGAAAGACTGTGGAATGGGTATAGACTGGAGGAAAATAAGGAGATACAACAATTAAATTAAATATGGGATTCTCAGAAGAACATTAGGAAAAAACAATTGAGATTTTAAACAAGGTCTTAATTAATATAGTTTAGTTAATATAATCAATATCACTACTATCAATGATAATAATGATAGATTGCAATTATGTTAACTTTAGAGGAGGCTAAGTGAAGGGTGTGAGTTCTATACTATCTCTTTTTTTAACTATTCTGCAAGTCTAAAATTACTTGAAAGTAAAAAGGATTGGTCTCTAATATATTCACAGGAATAAACAATTCCCAACTATATTAATATATTAAATTTTTGTTTTAGAAAAATAATAAAACAATGGTTAGATTCTGTGTGTAATTAAATGATTATGATGGAATTGTCTTTTAATCCCATAAGTTCTCTCATGGATACTGACAAAGCAACTATATAGCATGCTAAGTCACTTCAGTTGTGTCCGACTCTGTGCGATCCCATAGACGGCAGCTCACCAGGCTCCGTTGTCTCTGGGATTCTCCAGGCAAGAACACAGGAGTGGGCTGCCATTTCCTTCTCCAATGCATGAAAGCAAAAAGTGAAAGTGAAGTCACTGAGTCATGTCCAACTCTCAGCGACCCCATGGACTGCAGGCCACCAGGGTCCTTCATCCATGGGATTTTCCAGGCAAGAGCACTAGAGTGGGGTGCCATTGCCTTCTCCAAACTATATAGCAAGTAGAGTCAAAAAAAAAAAAAAAAAAAAAAAAAA
>SJYA01000056.1:477567-543515 GCA_006410615.1 Neotragus moschatus | reverse complement strand
CAAAAAAAAAAAAAAAAAAAAAAAACGCCAAAACATTATGATGTCAAAATATTGGCAAGCTCAAGTTACACAGCAGTATAGGAGAGTCAAGAGGGAAGGGAAAACTTTAGTATGATGGTCTTAAACTTAACCCGGTGAACCCAGAAGTTTCCTATGATACTTACTCATTCTCCCTGGTAAAACTATAAATGGACAATTCAGTAAGTGGATCAGAAAGAGACCATCAAAACTAAGGAAAAGATTTCACAGTCCCAATCTAAAATTATGTCAAAATTACTGTGGAGAGACATTTTTGGTAGTCTCGTAGGGCTCTGTGCTTCCAAAGTGTGGGGCCCAGGTTTGATCCCTGGTTGGGGAACTAGGATCCCACGTGCTTCATGGGTGGCCAAGCAAATAAGCAAAATAGACAAGCAACAAGGAATAAAAAAAATTACCATGGGATATCTGAAAATTACTGGGATCAGGTATGGCTAAAAATCTCAAAACATCCAACAAAAAACTCTTTTTTGAGAGGACAGAGACTATTACTGAAAAAATCTGCTGAGAGTAGATGATAAATTGAGCTGAGTAGAAACACTGGGAATAAGGAAGAGAAGAGAGAGAAGATGCAGAAAAGCCACCACTCTCTTACAACAAGAAAAAACAAAGTAAATGAGAGGTCAATGATTTTTCTTTATTCTATTCAAGAACTGGCATTGTAGGACAAATCCCCACCTTTAAATTGGTAGAGAGACATAAATACTGAGAATTACAGCAAAAAGTTGCTTACCTGGAGGCATCAACTGTATAAAATATTATATAGTAATTTTGACCAATTGCTGAAATCTGAGTATGGACTAACTCGAGAAGGAGAAATTTCTAGGACCTACCATGTATAAGAACTCCTCACATTTTTATGGGTTTACTGGTAGTTCCTCATGTGATCCCTCATGGCATTGGTAAAGGGGAAAAAGGAATAAACCTTGTGAAATATGACCAGAAGCTTGTGTCTAACAAATGCGTATGAAGTTTGTTCTCTAAACTTGTGGTTACCAAAGAGGGGTGGGGGATTCGATGAAATGGTAGACTGGGATTGACATATATACATTGTTATGCATAAAATAAATAAATAGTTAAAACCTACTGTATAACATAGGAAATTCTACTCAGTGCATTGTGGTGACCTAAACTGGAAAGAAATCTTAAAAATATTGTATATATGTATACAGATATATTACAAACACTAGGACAACAATTAAAATTATTTTTTAAAAGGATTATAGAGAAGAGAAAAATGAAATCATTTAAATAACATGAGAGCCTCCCAGGTGGTGCAGTGGTAAAGAATCTGCCTGCCAATGCAGGAGACTAAAGAGGGGAGGTTTTTAATTCTGGGTTGGAAAGATCCCCTGGAGTAGGAAATAGCAAGGCATTCTAGTATTTTAGCCTAGAAAATTCCATTGACAGAGGATTATGGAGGGCTACAATCCCTTTGGGCTCCAAAATCACTGCAGATGGTGACTGCAGCCATGAAATTAAAAGACGCTTACTCTTTGGAAGGAAAGTTATGACTAACCTAGATAACATATTGAAAAGCAGAGACGTTACCTTGCCAACAAAGGTCCATCTAGTCAAAGCTATGGTATTTCCAGTGGTCACGTATGGATGTGAGAGTTGGACTGTGAAGAAAGCTGAGCGCTGAAAAATTGATGCTTTTGAACTGTGGTGTTGGAGAAGACTCTTGAGAGTCTCTTGGACTGCAAGGAAATCTAACCAGTCCATCCTAAAGGAGATCAGTCCTGGGTGTTCTTTGGAAGGACTGATGCTAAAGCTGAAACTCCAGTACTTTGGCCACCTCATGGGAAGAGTTGACTCATTGGAAAAGACTGATGCTGGGAGGGATTGGGGGCAGGAGGAGATGGGGATGACAGAGGATGAGATGGCTGGATGGCATCACTGACTCAATGGACTTGAGTCTCAGTGAACTCCAGGAGTTGGTGACGGACAGGGAGGCCTGGCGTGCTGCAATTCATGGGGTCACAAAGAGTTGGACACGACTGAGAGACTGAACTGAACTGAACTGACAGTCCATGGGGTTCCAAACAGTAAGACAAAGCTGAGCGCATGCAGGCATAAATGACATGTTCAACTGAAATCAAGGAAAATCTAAAAGAGGGAACAAAAAGGAAAAGAAAAAAAAATGCACCTAAAAGAAAATTGTTACAGCAAGTTGAATATTAATTTAACTATATAAATTATCTCTAAAAATATGAATAATCTAAATATACCAATTACAACACAGAGAAATAACATGAGATCAAAAAACAAACAAGAACCAACTATATGTTGTCACAGGGACACCACTTTAAAGTAAGGTTCAGGTTGGTTGAAACCGAAAAGATAGAGAAATATGTACTCTGTTAATAGTAACTAAAAGAAAGTTGGAGTTGCTGTATTAATTTCTGACAAAGTAGATTATAGAGTAAGAAAAATTATCAGTGATAAATAGGACCATTATATCATGATAAAGTGGTCGATTCTCCAAGAATAAATAAAAATTTGAGAGGAATATCTGTATCTAACAGAGTGTTAAAATACATGTGACAAACATTGATAAGACTACAAGAAGAAATTGACAAATCCATTACTATTGTTTAAGACTTTGATACCTCTCTCAATAATTGATAGGCTAAGCAGGTAAAAAACCACTTAGAATGTAGTTGATTTGAGTAGTCTCATCAATCAACCTTATCCAATTGATGTTGATCAACTACTTTATCCAACAACAGCAGAATACACATTCTTCTAAAACTCACAGGCAACATTCAAAAATTCACAAATATTTGGAGATTAAAGAAGGCACTTTCTAAATAACAAATGGACAAAGGAAGAGAAACTTTACAATATTTTGAACTAACTGAAAATAGAACTTATCAAAATCTGTGGGATACAGCAAAAGTAGTGCTCAAAAAAGATAAAGGATCTAAACTCAATCATCTAAGCTTCTTATTTAAGAAACTGAAGTAAGAAGAGCAAGATAGCTGTCAAGAAGCAGAAGAAAAATAATAGCAAAAAGTTATTATTATAAAGCTAAAAAGTGGTATACCTCTCTAGGACAGTACAATGAAGCTTCTCACAATATGGAAACTGTGACTTGGAGAGTCAGACACTTTTGATTGTCCTCTGGCTAAGACAGATAGAGAAAAAGTATAGTTCATAGCATGTGCATGGAAAAACACACATTTCATGTAAAAGATGAAAAGTGCCTCAGGATCTGGCACTTATTCTTACAGTTTACTCTAAACCCCTTTTTGAGGCTCTACTATGTACCTCCTCTTGTATTCAAGGAGACTCTGTTGAAGAACCTTGTATAATTTTACTTAGATTAATTAATTTCATTTTTATTAACTGTAAGCAAAAGGTGGTATAGCTAAGACACATAGCTAAGTAGAAAAGTCATTAATAAAAAGAATCTTCAGCCTGTCTTATTTTTTTTCTTTCTTATAATTAGGGGTTATGAATGGATTTGGGCTATTAACATCACAATTTTAAACTGAATACACATATTTCTTAGAAAACATATTAAGTTGAAATGTAGGAACTTTGATTTGGGTACATATGTAACTGCTGTGAGGTTATTAGAAAGATTTGTAGATTTATTTGGAGAAGGTAATGGCACCCCACTCTAGTACTCTTGCCTGGAAAATCCCATGGATGGAGGAGCCTGGTAGGCTGCAGTCCATGTGGTCGCTAAGAGTCAGACACGACCGAGTGACTTCACTTTCACTTTTCACTTTCATGCATTAGAGAAGGAAATGGCAACACACTCCAATATCTTGCCTGGAGAATCCCAGGGACAGGGGATCCTGGTGGGCTGCCGTCTATGGGGTCCCACAGAGTCGGACATGACTGAAGTGACTTAGCAGCAGCAGTTATAATCAGGGGATAAAAATCACTGGAATTCCAGTGGTCTATGTTAAAAATAATATCTCCATTTAGTATTCAAGATATTTTACAGAACTAAACAGTTTCAACTTACTTTTTCGTTCCAGCTTTGACTAATTTTTATTTTTCCTTGTGATCATTTGTAAAATCACACACACATAAACATATCAATAAACAGATACACACATATGTTCATATATAACTTTAATACTTTTCTTTGCTACAGTTTTTTAACCAAGTTCTTTGTATCCTCTGAAATTAGAACTCTGTGTTGGTATTATTATGAAAGGCAAGTACATAGTAGAACAGGCTAAGGGCAACCTATATCTTGAAATAACTCCTTTGACTAAATGTACAGAGATTTCAGAACCTTGTGATAAAAGTCATTACCATGATACAGATTCCTGATTACTTTTGTTTAAAAAAAGCTTTGAGAATATCTCACTTAGAGTTTTGGACAACTCTTTTGATTACTTTGGAATTAATCAGCGCTATCTCCATTCTTTTACTTAGGTAAAATGTGTTTTGAAGTTCCCTTTCTATAAAGGGCATTGGTATCAATGGCAGTTCATTTTCTCCTGGGATGCTCTTACAATCTTGCTGTGCTAAATGCTTCCACTAAGCACTTAGTGGAAGTTGAGGTCACCTCTCTTGTTAAAGAAGAAAAATTGCAACCCTTTAACTCCAAGTTTCCCATAGTGCAGTATAAATCGTAATTAAACCTGGAATTAATTTTTAATGACAGAAATTTTATTCTTGTTATCTATTCCTCCTGTTTAGGTAGGTAAATGTTAATTTGAAACAATATATTCTGACCCCAAAGACATTCATTTTTTTCCACAATGTAACATGTCTTATAAAACATGGTGATACAGTAAGAGAAATCGTATTTCTTTCAGATGTCTGGAGACAATGCCATGTTCCAAGTAAAATAATTCTGTGAAAGTAATGACAAAGTCATTTCCAGGGTGAGGGTTTCCAGCAATTGATAGTTTTCTACTAAGTGGGAAAGCCAATTCCACTGTTGATAGCTCTGAATAGCACAGCTGCTATCATAGATATTTAAAGTTGTGTGTGTGTTTAAACTTATGAAATCTACACCCTGCTTAGTGTTTTGCATTCATAAATCCTACTTTCTGTGTTGATATGGTGATCTGATTATATGAGACTTTTGTTTTTGTGGAATGACCTTTAATTTCTTCAGTGAAAATAACTAACAAACCTTCATGTCATAGTAATGATTAAATGAGGTACCATGAAAAAACATTGCTATGCAGTAGAGAAGTATTAAATTAGTTCTAGTTACTTTTTCTTCAGCACCTACAGACAGTAAAAAGGATGCAGACTTCTCATTTCTTGGCAAGAAAATTATGCTTTATATCGTATATTCCTTAGAATTCAGAAAAAATATTAATAATACAAAACATGTCTTCTAAGAATTGAATTTTTAAGTTAATGCACTTTTATATCACATTAGAAATATATGTTTTAAAAAACATCTTTCAGGCAACTGACCTAGATTCTTACCTGTTTGAAGTAATTAACATATTTAAAAAATAAATGTTCCATTGAGAGGGGCTCATTCAACCAGAAAATCATAGGAAAAAAAAAAATGAAGAAACAAGAGACTTTTTAAAAGAAGAACTTGATCTATAGATTTAAGTAACTTTGCCTCATCAGCTGGCCCAGCCCTACTAAGGAGATATTTGCTTCACCTCTTGACATTAAATACAGATAAAAAATCTATTTCAATTTGCTTATATCCATATGTGCCAAGCAAGAATGGGTTAGTCATAACACATGTGAGTATTTCTGCGCAAGTACAAATTGCTTCTCATATTTTAGAAATGGTATTTTTAATATGATCTTCTTTCTTTGTAAAGATGTGAGATTTTTGGTGCTGTGAAAAAAGTTATAGTTGGTGGCAAGAACACAGCCTTTGGTAAATTTGCCAAAATAATGAACATTACTTGTGAGACTTCCTTAGAGTCCTGTCACTAAAGTTGTTGTTGTTGTTTAGTTGCTCAGTGTATCTGACTCTTTGTGATCCCATGAACTGCAGCATGCCAGGCTTCCCTGTTCTTCACCATCTCCCAGACTTTGCTCAAATTCAGGTTCATTGAATCAGTGATGCCATCCTACCATCTCATGCTCTTGTCGTCCCCTTCTCCTCCTGCCTTCAACCTTTTTCAGAATCACAGTCTTTTACAATGAGTCAGTTCTTCGCATCCAGTGGCCAAGGTATTGGAGCTTCAACCTCAGTCCTCTAAAGAATATTAGGGATTGACTGGTTTGATCACTCCAAGGAACTCTCAAGAGTCTTTTCCAACACCACCGTTTAAAAGCATCAATTCTTCAGTGCTCAGCCTTCCTCATGGTCCAATTCTAACAACCATACATGACTACTGGAAAAACCATGGCTTGACTATACGGACCTTTATCAGACCTTTGTCACTAGTACGACCAGGGCGATCATGATTACTGGAAAAGATGGTTAGCACAGTCTTTCTGCCAAGGCTTTTAAGAATGAGCCTTGAAGTTGGAACATGTCTGTACCAAAAGAAAGGGACCCCTCACAGCCTGTGCTGGGCTCATCACTTTTTTTTTTTTAATTGGAGTATAGAACTTTACAATGCTGTGTTAGTTTCCACTGTTTGAGCATCTTTCCCTGTCCTAGACTGGAAGTGTACTCCTCTATTCTGAGGCTTAAGCTTGTGATTCATATGGCCTTCAGGCATGACTTGGTCTCTGTATTTCTGACATCAAAGGAGAGAGATCGGGGTATTTCACTGCTGCAAAGAATAAGCCTTGTGCAGCTTCTTTACCTACCTTGGCATTGAAGTGGATCCACTGGCTATGGAAGACATGCAGTGCAAGAGGCTGTATCATGGGCACCCTTTCTCCTCTCTTGCAGTAAGTACACACTCGACTATTTGAGTCTGGTGGACAAGTTGTCTGCTTTCAGGAAGCTCTTTTCGTGCGCTACTCTCTTCCCTAACTGGACTGATCTACCTTTAACTGATCAGCCACAGCTTTAGGCAGCCTTTACAAAAGCAGTCAGCACACAAGTTATATACACCAGCCCTAAGATCATGAAGGGCTTTCCTGGTGGCTCATATGCTAAAGAATCTATCTGCAGTGCAGGAGACCTTGGTTCAGTCCCTGGGCTGGGAAGATCGCCTGGAGAAGGAAACAACAGCTCACTCCAGTATTCTTGCCTGGAAAATTCCATGGACAGAGAAGCCTGGTGGGTTACAGTCCTTGGTGTTGCAGAGTCAGACACAGCTGAACAACCAACAGATGCACAAAAAACAGCTTGGCCAGTGAGGAGTGGAATAATGATGTACTTATATACACCTAGTCCATCACAAAAGTGCAACTACAATTTCTACTAAACACACAATTGGGAAAGAAATGCAGAAAATTACTTTAAAACAAAAATGTTAGAAAAAATGGCATGCAGATATTGATACCTCTGTAGCTCTGATATATTTTTCTGGTCTAAATAATCAAGTGGATTAAATATTAATGGTGTGGTCTTGTGAAAAAAAATCTGACTTTTACAGAAGCTTGTGCAATGAAAATCAAACAATTATCTAAAACTCGAGATCTTGAAACCTATAGTAGATAATCCAACAAAAGAAGATGACAGGGGCAGTAGCCACAAAATGCCACTTGAATACAGCTTAAGACATTTTTGTGATGTGTTCTCTTCCTGCACACATCCTTGTCAATACTTGGTATTGACATTTTTTTTAATATAAATCTAGTAGGTATGCAGTTATACTCATTGAGGTTTTCTTTGTCATTTCCCTAGTGATTAATGAGATAGTGAGAATTTTTCATATGCTTATTGTCTTTTTATACTTCTATTTTTTGGGGAATAGTACTACTCATGACTTCTACCCATTTTTTAAAATTTATCCATCTTCCTTACTAGTTTCAAGAGCTGTTATGTATTCTGGATACTAGATGTTTCTGTTCAGTCATTCAGTTGTGTCTGACTCTTTTTTGACTACATGGACTGTAGCCTGCCAGGCTCCTCTGTCCATGGAATTAACTAAGCAAGAATATTGGAATAGGTTGCCATTTCTTATTCCACAGAATCTTCCCAACCCAGGGGTTGAATCCCTGCCTCCTACAGTGGCAGGAAGGTTCTTCACTACTGAACCACCAGGGAAGACTGGATAGCAGATAGTTGCTTTTATATTGCTATTTTCTACCACTTTGTAGACAGTCTTTTCACCTCTTAAAAAAATGCCTTTAATGAATATGCATTCTTAAATTTAATATAGTTCCATTTATCAGTTACCTTCTTTATGGCAACTGATATTATAGTCTTGTTTTAAATTTTTTTAACTTATTTTAAAGGATATTCTAAGTTTTATGCTAGCTCCTCTGTGCGAAGAATTCTCCAGGCAAGAATACTGGAGTGGGTTACCATGCCCTTCTCCAGGGGCCCTTCCCAACCCAGAAATTGAACCCAGGTTTCCCATATTTCAAGTGGATTCTTTACTGTCTGAGCCACCAGAGAAGCCCATTCTAGAAAATGTGTTATATTTTCACATTTTAATAGTAATGAAATTTGGAACTGATTTGTCATTTTTTCCCTACTTGAGGTATTCAACTGACTCTTTGTTCACTAATAGGTAATGTTCATCTTGTTATAAATCAAGTATCCTTGAATATGTAGTTTCGTTTCTAAATTCTACTATTTTCCATTGGTTTACCAGTCTATATTTGAACTAATGTTGTAATAACTATAGTTTTATATTATTTTTATCTAGCATTTTAAATCTTCAAACTTTGTCCTACTTTAAGATTCTTTGGCAAATATATCTCTTGCATTTCTATATTCACTTTTGAATAAGTCTGTCAATTTCCACAGAAAAACAGCTGGGGTTTTAAATGGAATTAAATTAAACCTATTTTTTTAAAAAATGAATTTCTTTAATTCATGACCATTTTATATTTCTCTGGTCTTTATGTCTCATAATTTTTTGAATATGTTAGTATGTTAGTAGAAATATTGCACAATTTTCATTATATTTATGCCTACAGATTGCAAATAGAATAATTTTTATATTTTAATTTAAACTTATACTGCTGTAAATGAGTAGGTTTAATCTTTCTATATTCTATTTCTGATTATTTTAATTATTTTGCATTAAGACATTCACAATCATGTTGTCTTACATCATAGTAATTTTAGCACACCCATACCAATCCCTTGAATTTTTATTTATATGCTTGCCTTATTCTACTTGCCAAACCCAGAATATAATACTGAATAAATATACTAATTATAAATGTTTTATGTATTTGTAACATTAGCAGTAAAACTGTCAATAATTCATAATTAAGCAGTATGTGCTTTGGTTTTGTGTAGTTATTCTGTATTACATTAAGGGAATTCCTAAATTATTTCTATTCCTTGCTTCCATGGCTTTTCTTATCTTGACTAGCTGTTGAAAAATATATGCTTTTTGTACAATATTATCAGAATGTTATCCTTAATTTACTTTAAAATTTTATTCGAATATAATTTTTAGGAATAAGGATTCCTATCATGTAGTGAATCATACTGATTGAATTTCAATTGTAAAATGACCCTCACATTCTTGAAATAAGCCCAACATCAACATGAATAATTAATGACATTGAATTTGCTCTATTAATCTTTTGTTCATCATTTTGGACTCATGCTTATAAGAGATATTAGCCTCTAATAATTGTTATGTATTTTGTGCAATATCCTGTTGTATTATGTGTTGGCCTCATTCAAAGAAACAGATTTTCTGACATTTTCTCTATTTTTAAAAAATATTACCTTAATTGTTCCACTCAGTTTGGAAGAATTCCTCACTTTAGGTCCTGGCCATTACTTTGTAAGATTTTATATATTTGATTTATTTAATAGTGCACATCTATTTAGATTTTATCATTTTTTTGTTTTGTTATTCCCTTTTGCCACTTGCATCTACATTTTCATATTTTATATATGTTCAATTTTTAAAACTTATTTAACTTGCTTTTGTTAATATCCCATGTCACAAGTAATGTTTTATACATATAGCATTATGTACATTCTGTCAATCATGTTCATGGCATACTATATTTGATGATTTTTGTTTCTTTGTCTATCAGTTATTGTGAGAAGTTTTTTAAAAAAATCTACCAAATTTGTCTATTATTTTTGTTTTCTCAATTTTTCTTCGTATATTTGGAAGTTATGCTATAGGCTAATGTAGATTTAAATTTGTGTACTTCTGGTTGACTGAAATTTATTTTAAAGAAATATCCATCTATATATTTAGTAATTTTTCTAATCCTGAGGTCTACTCTTTCTTCTATTATTATGGCAACTTTCTTGAAAAAGTTGGCTTAAAGCTCGACATTCAGAAAACTAAGGTCATGGCATCTGGTCCCATCACTTCATGGCAAGTAGATGGGGAAACAATGGAAACAGTGGCTGATTTTATTTTTTTGAGTTCCAAATCACTGTAGACAGTCATTGCAGCTATGAAATTAAAAAATGCTTACTCTTTGGAAGGAAAATTGTGACCAACATAGACAGCATATTCAAAAGCAGAGACATTACTTTGTCAACAAAGGTCCGTCTAGTCAAGGCTATGGTTTTTCCAGTGGTCATGTATGGATATGAGAGTTGAAAGAGTGAAGAAAGCAGAGTGTCCACCTGTGTGGAAATTGACTCATGGCCCCTTCTTGATCTTACTATATCCTGTTTCCTCTGTCATCACATTCCCTATTGTTCTTCTGATCTTTCAGGCTCCTTTATATAAAGACACCTTTGATTATTACAGGCCACCTGGAAGTTCCATTATCTTCACATTGCCAAATCTGCTAAGTTCCTTTTGCCTTGTAAAGTAAAATTTACATGTTCTAGAGACTAGGGCATGGCCATTTCAAGGAGAGGGATTATTCAGCTCTTCCCATTCTATTACTTTCAATATTTCTAGGTCTTTATATATATATATATATATATATATATATATAGTGCATATCTTAGCTAGATTATTTATTCTGTGTATTTTAATAGGATTTTATTGATACATATTTTTAATGTATTTACAACTTAATTTTTTATTCTACTTATTCCATGTTATTTTTTTATCTTACTTGCCTTCTTTCAGATTACTTGTTTTTGTTATTCATTTTTCCTTCTATAGCTTATTAATTAATTCATTCTTCAAGGCTCATTTAGCAATTGTCTAGAAATTATGACATACCCCATTTAGTTGCTAAAGTCTAATATCGATTAGTACTTCCATCACTTATTGAAAACTGATTGATCATGGAACACTTTGATATTTTGCACTAAACTTGCATGATATTTTATGCATATTTTATTTCTATACATATATAACCTCTACAAAGTCTTATTTGGTATAGTCTACAATAGTTTATAATTTCCATATAATGTTCCATCTTTTTATATGCTTTGCTCTATATATATCCATGCTTCCATTTAATATTCTTTTTATCTCAATTTTCTCAATTGCAGAGCTGCTCATGATTAATTCTCTCCATTTTGGGTTGGAAAAATATTCTTAATTTCCTTTCACTTCTGAAAGATTTATTTTTAGGGGAAGTCACATAGTGTTCTAAGTGGGCAGTTCTTTTTTTTCAGCACTTTTATGACATTGTACCATTACCTTCTACCTCTAGTTCTATATCTGATAATCAACCATTAGTTTTATTATTCTTCCTTGAAACTAATGTGATTTTATTTTTTAGCTTTTATTATAAGATATGTTTTAATTATATTTACTGTTTTGTGTCTTGGGGAGCTTTATATTTATTCATATTGCCTTTAAAAGAGCCCCTAAAACCTGTTATTTATAGTTGTGCATCAGTTTTTGAAAATTCTTAGCATTTTCTCTTCAGTTGTTGTTATTATGTCAGATGATCTACCTTCCCTTCCTTGAACTCCAATTATACCTATAATCCTTAGTGTGACAGTTAACAACAGGGACTTGGCACTCATATTTATTAATTTTAAACATAAGAATTTTCATTGCTAGTTGTACCTATTAATCATGCATCTGTCAGTTACCTCATTTATAAAATGAAGACAATAATTGCATTCCTGATCTAGGACAGGAGTGAATATTAAAGGAAAAATATATGTAAAAACATTAAGAATATACCTTTTATTTCTTGTATGGCATACTTTCCTATAGTTGTTTGAACACCAAACAGGATGAGAATGAAAGAATTTTCTCTAGTTAGCATCTTCAGTTGGAGAAGGCAATGGCACCCCACTCCAGTACTCTTGCCTGGAAAATCCCATGGATGGAGGAGCCTGATAAGCTGCAGTCCATGGGGTCGCTGAGGGTCAGACACTACTGAGTGACGTCACTTTCACTTTTCACTTTCATGCATTGGAGAAGGAAATTGCAAGCCACTCCAGTGTTCTTTCCTGGAAAATCCCAGGGACGGGGGAGCCTGGTGGGCTTCCATCTATGCAGTCGCACAGAATCGGACAAGACTGAAGTGACTTAGCAGCAGCAGCAGCATCTTCAGTTTGTCCACTTTTATTCCCCTTTATTCTGTGAGTTTTATTTTCATTTATTCTTTTATTGAGGAATGTGTCAAATTTCATTGCACTTCATCTGTACTGCAGGCCACATACCTTCAAATTAATTTTCTTCTAGAAATTGAGCTTGCAAACTGTGATTGTACTTTCCAAACTTTATTCATCAGAGTAAATCAAAGAAAGAGATGATAAAAATGCTGGGAAATTGTAGGCAGGGTGTGGGTGAGTGCATTTTGCAAATGCTAGTTAAGTTTCCCTGATTACTCAGACTTTGCTGATGATTTGTCTGAAGGATTTATAGTTATTCAATAAATAATATCAACCAACCACTACTATAAGAGAATAGGATTTAAACAAAGCCTTTTATGCAGTGTGCTTGCTAAAGAGTCACGTCCAACTATTTGCAACCGTATGGAGTTTAGCTTGCCTGTCTCCTCTATCCATAGTTTTCTTCAGGCAAGAATACTGGAGTGGGTTGCCATGCCCTTCTCCAGGGAAACTTCACTAGCCAGAGATCAAACCCTTGTCTCTTACATCTCCTGCATTGCCAGGCAGATTCTTTACCATCTGAGCCGCCAGGGACACCCAAGCCTTTCATAGGATAATACCTATTACTGGCCACTCCTGTAAAAACCTGACATTGAACAAAATAATAAATACTAATAATTAAGTATATTTTGTACTTCTGTACTCACAATAAATAATTCATTTTAAAGTATGTTGTATATTTGTTAAAGCCAATTTAAATTATTATCAATAGTCAAAGTACATCTCAGTCAGTCAGTTCACTCACTCAGTCGTGTCCGACTCTTTGAGACCCCATGAACCACAGCACACCAGGCCTCCCTGTCCATCACCAACTACTGGAGTTCACTTAAGCTCACGTCCATCGAGTCAGTGATGCCATCCAGCCATCTCATCCTCTGTCGTCCCCTTTTCCTCCTGCCTCCAATCCCTCCCAGCATCAGAGTCTTTTCCAATGAGTCAACTGTTCGCATGAGGTGGCCAAAGTACCGGAATTTCAGCTCTAGCATCATTCCTTCCAAAGAACACCCAGGACTGATCTCCTTCTCAATTATCTTTCAAAAACTAGTGTAGTTATTCTCTTAATTCTATGACCACTATTTTAGTCACTAAGCTATATATTTATTCATTATATATGCATATGAATAAACGTCACTGGAGCATTTGTATTTTGATTTTGTATGATAATCAGGGTTTAATTGGAAGAGAAAGATATCAAAAGTTAGCCAGCAGGTCCCTACAGATTTATTTGTAAACAATTTATTCTCCTCATTCTGTTTCTAAGTACTGAAAAGAAAAAAAAAAAAAAAAGGGAAAGTTGAAATAAATTGCTTAGTCTGGCTTTAGAAAATAATTTTCTATGTGATTTCTTTTCTACTAAGCATCAACATTTTTAAAATATTTTATATTTTGATTAAAGTATTTTCTTCTGTATTTTTTCTAGATACAAAAAAGTAAATCAAAAGCAAAGAAAAATTTATCAGTAATTCAAAGCATCAAGTACAGAAAGCAATCTCTGAAAAAATTAATATTTTTTTAAGTTAAGACATTGTAAATTTGTAAGTTTTAGATGCTCTTTCAGAAATATAGTTTTTCGGTATTGATATTTGCAGAATCTCTCCTTTATATACATCACCATCATCATCCATACCTTCTTACATAGTGACCTGCAGACATTCTAAACGAGACTTCCTAAAAAATGATAATTTTATATTTTTAGTTAAATTGCAACCTTTTAAAACTTGCAGCCCTGTCTAAACCACATCTGATATCACTGTTGGGTCTAATTTAGTACTCAGGAAACCTGATCTTGTGTTTTGAAGTGTGACTGAGAGCATGCTTGTGTGGACATTTTTATTTCTATTAAATGTAAGGCAAAAAGTAGATATGATCTTGGATTCAATACATATCCGCTTAGATAATAGTGATATATGGTTATTTGACTTCCTAGGATTGTTGTTACATGCTTCAATTTAGTGTTCACAACTTTCTGCCTAGGTTTGCTAAGGATTGATTTTATTAAATTGACAAGCAACAAATTTAATTTTCCAAGTTAGTTTTAAGACTATCCACTTATAAATTTCACTTTAGGTTATTTACACTTTATTTCAAAAATGAGGAGACTGTTAACTATAGTGTCTATTTCAGCAGTAAACTTACATAAAACAAGCAAACAAGAAATCACAATGCTAGAAAGATTATCTAGCAAAACTCGACTCTATAGGCTTTTAGCCTGTGTTTCTTTTGTCCCCCTTGTGACATCTACTAAGTCACAGTCTTACATAGGTCAACATGTTCCCTTTAAGGATGAAATTGAGAAACAAACAAAAACATTGATTTTTCCCCCCCAATATCATAGGGAATTTACTTCCTAGACATGGTTTTTGTGCTCTATTTCAAAATCATAAAGAACTCTGTTTTAACAAAAGTTGAAGCACCTTAAACTTTAATTTCTTTATAAATTCTAGAATAGAGAACTCAGGATGGGTTGCTTTGACAAAACAGTGATTTCATTACCTTCTTGAATTTATTTTTATGTGCTTTTATAACACAAAAGTAAAAATGTTTTCAGCTTTAAAAAAAACTATGTTTACTAGCTATTCTTTTGTAAAATTAAAGATTAGGACATTTGGCATAAAGAATATAAGTTTTAAGGTAGGCAGAATCTTCAGGTTGGTCTCTGATCATCGATTTTGTTGTTGTTATTTAATCGCTAAGTCCTATCTGGCTCTTTGAGTCCCCATGAACCGTAGCCCTCCAGACTCTTCTGTCTGTGGGGTTTTCCAAGCAAGAATACTGGAGTGGTTTGTCACTCCCTTCTCCAGGAAATCTTCCCAACCTAGGGATCAAACCAAAATTTCCTGTATTGACAGGCAGATTCCTTACCACTGAGCCACCAGAGAAATCTGAGCATCACTCTTCATATTGAAATGGTCCAAAAATAATCATCTCTGTGGGATTAAATAACATAAGGTAGTCAGAAGATATTATACATTAAGATCCTTGTTTATAGTAGATGCTTACTAAATGTACTTCCCGCCTTCTAACCTGATCTTTCACAATTAAAGCTGTATCTTGTCATTTAGTGGCTTTACTTGCTATCATTGATGCTATATTGTTTTAATATAAAATTGGCATAGGACCAGGTTTTAGTTTAACTCAACCATTTGTGGGCCCTGTTTGTACAGTTTTTTTCTGTTGCATAATCAGTCTCTTCAAATAGACAGCTCCTTAGGTAATTCAGTTCAGTTCAGTTCAGTTGCTCAATCGTGTCCGACTCTTTGTGACCCCATGAATGCAGCATGCCAGGCCTCCCTGTACATCACCAACTCCCGGAGTTCACTCAGACTCACGTCCATTGAGTCAATGATGCAATCCAGACATCTCATCCTCTGTCGTCCTCTTCTCCTGCCTCCAATCCCTCCCAGCATCAGAGTCTTTTCAATAAGTCAACTCTTCACATGAGATCGCCAAAGTACTGGAGCTTCAGCTTTAGCATCATTCCTTCCAAAGAAATCCCGGGGCCCATGTCCTTCAGAACAGACTGGTTGGAACTCCTTGCAGTCCAAGGGACTCTCAAGAGTCTTCTCCAACATCATAGTTCAAAAGCATTGANCAATAAGTCAACTCTTCACATGAGATCGCCAAAGTACTGGAGCTTCAGCTTTAGCATCATTCCTTCCAAAGAAATCCCGGGGCCCATGTCCTTCAGAACAGACTGGTTGGAACTCCTTGCAGTCCAAGGGACTCTCAAGAGTCTTCTCCAACATCATAGTTCAAAAGCATTGACTTTGGCGCTCAGCCTTCTTCACAGTCCAACTCTCGCATCCATACATGACGATTGGAAAAACCATAGCCTTGACTAGATGGACCTTAGTCAGAAAAGTAATATCTCTGCTTTTGAATATGCTNAAAGGAGATGGGAGAAGGCAATGGCACCCCACTCCAGTACTCTTGCCTGGAAAATCCCATGGATGGAGGAGCCTGGTGGGCTGCAGTCCATGGGGTCGCTAAGAGTCAGACATGACTGAGCAACTTCACTTTCTCTTTTCACCTTCATGCATTGGAGAAGGAAATGGCAACCCACTCCAGTGTTCTTGCCTGGAGAATCCCAGGGACGGGGGAGCCTGGTGGGCTGTCATCTATGGGGTCTCATAGAGTCGGACACGACTGAAGCAATTTAGCAGCAGCAGCAGCAGCAGCAAAGGAGACGAAATAGATTTAGGTGATCAACCATTTTTGCTGCTTCATTTAAATGTAGAGAATGCTTAACAATATCAACACCAACAAACATTTTTGTTTGCTCCCAAACATTTTTGCTCTAAAATTTCAGTGTTTTGCTTTTGAAATGGCCTGGTTAAAGGCTGTACACTTCACACTCTGGCCCATTTCTGTACAGTTTAAGTAACTAGAAATGTATTTCAAAAATACTGCAGTTAGCTGCTGGCCTAGGCCAAATTAATCTAACCACTTGGCCAGGATTCCTCTTTGCTCCATTGGTCTTTCTTTCATGTGAAAGGTGGAGTTACACTGTTGTGCAATATAGGGTTACAAAAGGAGTGAATGGACTTTGATCTTCTCTGTTAAAATAGCAATTACAGAAGCTTTGCTGGAGAGTAAAAGTCATTGTTCAAGACAATATGAACTTTATTTCTTAAATTCTCAATTTTGCAGACAAACATCTAAAAGGGATTATTTTTCTGATGTTAACATCATTTTGAAGGAATTATTAATAAATGATTTATTCCATTCTTCTTTGTGAGGTTTCAAAATATCTCCCTTGGTGGCTCAGATGGTAAAGAATCCTCCTTCAGCATGTGAGTCCTGAGTTTGATCCCTGCATTGGGAAGATCCCCTGGAGGAGGGAATGGCAACACACTCCAGTATTCTTTCCTGGAGAATTCCATGGACAGAGGAGCCTGATGGGCTACAGTCCATGGGTTGCAAAGAGTCAGACATGACTGAGCAGCTAATCACACATATTCTAATAAACCCTTATGTGTCAACTTTCTCCACTTGATTTTAAGAGTCACTTATTTTGTTACTCCTAAGAAAAAAAACCAGTCTATTATTTTCTTAAAAATTGGTATTGACAAATAAATGTGCCTATGTGAATGCAACCAACTTACCAGTGCAATTATAGTTTTGTTAGGGATTTACACAGTTATGCCAAAATCAGTCATATTCATTGCTTGCTACCCTTTTAGAACATGAGAGAGAGAGAGGAGAAACCATAAAACCTATGTAAACAGTGTCAAACTCTATCTAAAATACTTGTTGAATAGTAAAACTATAGTAAAGCACTTTCTAGAAATGAATTTGGTTTTAATAGCACAGGGCTCTAGGGATCTCCTGGTTGCCTGATTTAGAATGCTAACCTAAGCAGTGTGGAAATTAAAGATTGAGATGGCTTGGTTACCCATGACATTTTACTGAAGCGTTACTGCTGAGGATGTGTAATAGATTATTAAAATATTTGCTTCCCCAGTGGGATTTTCAGTCCTGGTGTTTTGATTGTGATAAGAGCTGTAATCCTTTAACTTTCCCTTTGGGTATAATAAAATTCTTCCATGTAGATGAAAATCAATCATGGATTTCATACAAGCTGGACAACTGACATTGACATTTCTTGTTTCCCCTTGTCTACTAATTTTATTTTCACCTATGATTATGTAGTAAATACTATTTTTGTTTTATTGTGATAGAGCTACTCCTCTTATATGATAGTTTGTTTTCTACCATGTGGGGAAAACTATTCTCTGAGTATTGATTAAAAATAGACTTATCCTGGTTTATTTCATTAAAACAAAATATATCAGCTTTCCTGTGCAATAATAGTTAACAGAAAAATGAAGCTTCCCTGGAAGCTGGAATATCTTAACTGGAATATCAAAACAACTATGCATATGTGTGTACACACACACACATGCACACACACACACTTTCTTTAGAAGCCCTCTCTAACAACCTGTTCAGTTTTAAATCATCCTATGAAGAAGGCAATGGCATCCCACTCCAGTACTCTTGCCTGGAAAATCCCATGGACGGAGGAGCCTGGTAGGCTGCAGTCCATGGGGTGGCTGAGAGTTGGACACGATTCAGTGACTTCACTTTCACTTTCCACTTTCATGCATTGGAGAAGAAAATGGCAACCCACTCCAGTGTTCTTGCCTGGAGAGTCCCAGGGACGGGCGAGCCTGGTGGGCTGCCATCTATGGGGTCACACAGAGTCAGACATGACTGAAACAACTTAACAGCAGCAGCAGCATGAAGAAAAAAAAATTCCATGAATATGCTGAGTTGTTGTTGTTGGTTTTTTTTTTTGCAGTAAATAAGTCGTCATAATTTTTCTTCATTCCTGGTAGTAATTCACTAACTANGCGAGCCTGGTGGGCTGCCATCTATGGGGTCACACAGAGTCAGACATGACTGAAACAACTTAACAGCAGCAGCAGCATGAAGAAAAAAAAATTCCATGAATATGCTGAGTTGTTGTTGTTGGTTTTTTTTTTTGCAGTAAATAAGTCGTCATAATTTTTCTTCATTCCTGGTAGTAATTCACTAACTATTTACATAGGTTCTCATGTTCATTAGGGTGTGCAACTTGTCTACCTAGTATCTAGCTTCAAAGGGTTGGACCCAAACATACAGTTTGCTTGGGCAGATTGATACTCTGAAGGCTTTCAAAATGATCATCTTTACATACTTGCTCAGTGCTTATTCAAAGGGGTATGAAATAGGGAAAGGCTATATTCATGACCAGTGGTTCAACCTATGAGAAGAGAAACAGAGGGAGAGGGCAAATTGAAGGGGAAGGTGGAGAGGGAGAGAGGCTTTGGTTATTGTCTCCTTCCTTTGTTAACCATGCACATATTTGCAGAGATACATGTGAAATGTCAATGAAAATACAGAAAAACACATATCTTGGGAATAACAGACATATTAATTAAGAGTTAAACATGTAAGTAATAAGAGGAAAAAAGAAAACAAATGTCAGCCATTTAGTTAATCACACAGGCACACAGGGGTGTCTGTGTATACATCTGCAAAAAGTAAAATTTACACACAAAAGTCACACACACACATTAGCTGTCTTATTAAATCTTATGAAGAATGGACCATTCATTCATTCATTTCTTCATCCATACCTTCATACACTCATCTATTCATGCTTGTTAAGTCACTTCATGATCCAGGGATTGAACCTGTGTCTCTTACATCTCTTGCATTGGCAAGCAGGTTCCTTACCAGTAGCGCCACTTGGGAAGTCCACTCATCCATTCAGCATCCCTTTATGTACTTGTACTAAGTACTTGATAGTAATACAGGTGTTTTTAGTCAATGTTGAGCAATTGCTCTTTTTAGAAGTGAATTTGTTTTTCCTTGAGATAAGAGTGTTACATGAAATACCACTATGAACTGAATACAAAAGGCTAGAAGATGTCTACTTTTACCAGGCATAGTTAAAATGTGCTTTTCCTCTAAAGGATATAGTCTATGTGAATTTTTATAAATGGATTTTTTTTTCTTCTAATAGGATGTAAATTTTCCCAAACTCTAACTCCATAATTAATGACAATGGAATGGTGCTGAGTATATAGAATAAAAATCATGTATAAATTCCAGACTATTCTACAGATCTGAATTGGGGTATCTATGCTAGAGTTGGAAACTATAGGAAGCCATATGTTGTAGTGGTTAAGAACATGGAACTGAACTTAGCTTGCCTGGATTGGAACCTGAGTCCTTTATTAATTGATATGATCTTGGGAAATGAGTTAATGCTTCTGCACCTTCATATGTTAATATGTATAATGGGAATGGTTGTAATAACTAGAGCAAAAGGATTATGAAAATTGAATGCAATCATGTAGGTAAGTGGGCTTCTCTGGTGGCTCAGATGGTAAAGAATCACTGCAATGCAGGAGATCTGGGTTTGTTCCCTAGGTTAGGAAGATACCCTGGAGAAGAAAATGGCTACCCACTCTAGTACACTTGCGTGGAGAATTTCATAGACAGAGAACCCTGGTGAGCTCTGGTCCACGGGGTCACAAAAAGTTGGACATGACTGAAGCAGCTTTTCAAATTGAAGAAAGTAGGGAAAACTGCTAGATCATTCAGGTATGACTTAAATCAAACCAAATATGATTATANGCTTTCTTTCCTTCATTTGAAATCTTTGAAGACATGAGATATTTTCCTTTACTCTGTTAGTACTTGGATCTGAAGTTCTGTGTCTCTATAGGAGGTTTTCTGAGAGACTGTATTCTTGTATTTAAAGGAGTATTTGATGAGGACTGCCAGGTTTATATGTGTGTGTTTTAATTCTGTATTTTGTAATATGATTTCTGATGGCCATTTTGCTTTGTCTGGCCACCATTTGGTTTAAACCTGTCACCATTTTGTTAGAACCTGATTTTTCTTTACCTTTACCTGAGACCAGGGCTCTGGATTTGTTCTCAGGAACACTTATCTAGACCATCTCTAACCCCTGAGACTGAGAAAAATTGGGGAAAAGCCTTTAAAAGTTTTATTAATTTCAACTATTTTTTATAAACTAGTAAATTTTATATTGTAATATCTAATTCATGACTAAAAACTTACAAAATGAAGCTCGATCTTGCAGTGTGTCTGTCTAAATATGTTTTCGTATGTCTTTGTCTCTGGGTAGTATTTTTGAGGTTAATTTGTAAATGAGCTCTATTTACTTGGCTTAAAGAAAGGTAAAAAAGATCAAATAATTCTGAATTAAACAATAAATTCCAGGTTCATGTGAACTGACAAATATTCAGTATTAAATACTTAATGTTTGTTTATTGATCTGTCTAATATAGACATATGTCAGAGTAATTAACCTTAAATAGAATATTTTCATTGTACCTAGGTTTAATAAAAGTTAATATTATCATATCAGTTACAAGTTTGTCAACAAGGACATCACCTCGAGTGAAGAAACTTCTAAAAGAAAATGTAACTGAGATATGAGATTTTAGACAAGCTCTATTAAGACTATTTTTTCTTTAGGAATATATGTCTAAAATAGTCTCTCCAGATAGGTGTAACTTGAATTTCTAAGGGTGGTGCTAAGTGTGCTAAGTGTTAGAAGTCTATTGAATAGTTAGGTCATTTCCAAATAAAATAAGGTTTTGAAACATTTAACTGAACTGAACACTAATTTCCTTTTACAGAGAAACAAAGAAATCTGGGACAATAAGTGAATAATGTTTCATTTCAGTTCATTTCAGTTGCTCAGTCGTGTCTAACTCTTTGCGACCCCAGGAAATGCAGCACGCCAGGCCTCCCTGGCCATCACCAACTCCCAGAGTTCACACAAACTCATGTCCATTGAGTCGGTGATGCCATCCAACCATCTCGTCCTCTGTTGTCCCCTTCTCCTCCTGACCCCAATCCCTCCCAGCATCAGAGTTTTTCCAGTAAGTCAACTCCACATGAGGTGACCAAAGTACTGGAGATTCAGCTTTAGCATCATTCCTTCCAAAGAAATCCCAGGGCCGATCTCCTTCAGAATGGACTGGTTGGATCTCCTTGCAGTCCAAGGGACTCTCCAACACCACAGTTCAAAAGTATCAATTCTTCAGCACTCAGCTTTGTTCAGAGTCCAACTCTCACGTCAATACATGACCACTGGAAAAACCATAGCCTTGACTGGACGAACCTTTGTTGGCAAAGTAATGCCTCTGCTTTTGAATATGCTGTCTAGGTTGATCATAACTTTCCTTCCAAGGAGTAAGATCTTTTAATTTCATGGCTGCAATCACAATCTGCAGTGATTTTAGAGCCTCCCAAAATAAAGTCTGACACTGTTTCCACTGTTTCCTCATCTATATCCCATGAAGTG
The DNA here is from genome assembly GCA_006410615.1 of Neotragus moschatus. Taxonomy (NCBI): domain Eukaryota; kingdom Metazoa; phylum Chordata; class Mammalia; order Artiodactyla; family Bovidae; genus Neotragus; species Neotragus moschatus. Next base: position 521,148 of record SJYA01000056.1, on the reverse strand, counting down.
ATGGGACTGGATGCCATGATCTTATTTTTCCGAATGTTGAGCTTTAACCCAACTTTTTCACTCTCCTCTTTCACTTTCATCAAGAGGCTTTTTAGTTCCTCTTTACTTTCTGACATAAGGGTGGTGTCATCTGCATATCTGAGGTTATTGACATTTCTCCCAGCAATCTTGATTCCAGCTTGTGCTTCCTCCAGTCCAGCATTTCTCATGAAGTACTCTCCATATAATTAAATAAGCAGGGTGACAATATACAGCCTTGACCTTCTTCTTTTCCTATTTGGCACCAGTCTGTTGTTCCATGTCCAGTTCTAACTGCTACTTCCTGACCTGCATATAGGTTTCTCAAGAGGCAGGTTAGGTGGTCTGGGAATCCCATCTCTTGAAGAATTTTCCACATTTTATTGTGGTCCACACAGTCAAAGGCTTTGGCATAGTCAATAAAGCAGAAATAGATGTTTTTCTGGAACTCTCTTGCTTTTTCCATGATCCAGCAGATGTTGGCAATTTGATATCTGTTTCCTCTGCCTTTTCTAAAACCAGCTTGTACATCTGTTCATGGTTCATGTATTGCTGAAGCCTGCCTTGGAGAATTTTGAGCATTACTTTAGTAGCGTGTGAGATGAGTGCAATTGTGCAGTAGTTTGAGCATTCTTTGGCATTGCCTTTCTTTGGGACTGGAATGAAAACTGACCTTTTCAAGTCCTGTGGCCATTGCTGATTTTCCCAAATTTGCTGGCATATTGATTGATGACATCCTAAAATGTTCTTTAAAAAAAAGCAAATATTTTCGAAATTATCACTGATATTTATGCTCACTAATCTATACAATGCTAATATAAAAGTTAGTTTTTGGTTGCTAAAAGAAATAGAAAGTGTTTTTTCAGTTAAAAAAATGAAGAATACTAAAAAGAGTTATGCACGATCAAGATTTTCTAAAATTGAATTATAGTTAGTTAGATAAGTGGATTTTGTTAGAAATAACACAGCCATAAGAAAACTGGTTAGAGCCAATTACATCCAAGTTGGCAGAGCTGACTTTCACTAGATCTCGAGACTTGGTATTTACGCCCATTGTGACATATCGACAAGCTAAATGATACAGCCATCAATGTTGACAAAATCTGACCAAATGTTCTAAACACTTTTAATTGAACTTTTCAATAAAACTTCTTAAATTGATTTCTTTTGAAGTTCTTTTTACCTCTAGCTAACTTTGGGGTGCTTCAGAGGGCCCTTGAGACATCCCAAAGAGAAATATTAAACTGTGTTTATTTGGTTGGTTAAATTATATGAAAAATATTATCAAATGAGTAGTAAATCTGCTCATGTTATATTGTATGATAAAATTACTAACACAGAGATCCTAGAAATGATATGGAGTTCTTAACATTTTGATATGCCTTGGTATTCTAATGAAAAACCTGACGACTTCACAAACATTAACAAAAGACTGAGTGAATCAATGAATATGCTTATAACTTTTATGGTTTCTATCTGAAAAATTACAGATTTGAATCTTGCGTTTTCTGGGAGTAGGGAAAACCTTTCTCTCAAACTAATTATGAAAATAATTTTGTAAAATTATACATTATAAGCAAAACAATTATATGTTCTCTTTATCTGACTCCTCCAGAAATTTGAAACTCTTAGGTTTCCAGTAAATTTATCAAATGAGCTAGAAAGTTTATCTCACTAACAGGTACAAAACTATCAAGGAATTTTTGAGATCTTAAAAAGGGAAGAATTCACCTAGATTTGTTAGGCAAAATCTGTGATAAACCTTTGGTGTGTGTTTCCAGCCCTGTTTTATTTTAAAAATTCAGTCTGAGATTCTATAAATGTTTCAGCAAAATTAAAAGTCTATGATCAATTATGGTTATATAAATCTTCAGACAAAAATTAGTGGGAACAGACCTATTTTGCAAACAAGCTAGCCTTAATTTGGTTTTATTTGACAAAAATGAGGGTAATTTTAGGGAGAAAAAGATGTTTCAATAAATGTTAAATCCCAGTTTGTTAAAAGAGGTCTACCAGTGGAGGTAGTAAGATTCATTTCTTGGATGTCTCTTTGTTGTTATGTGATATTAATGTAAAATTTAATTGAATTCTTAAAGAACACCCTAAGTTTTTTTTTTTTTTTTTTTTTGAAGCTTATCTCAGTAATCTATCTTTGGATGAAGATCAAATGCCTCATGACCTGCAATCAGGACTGGAAAAGGACATAATTTAAGGGACTGTCTCCAACCTGGATGGAAGGACTTTTTTTATCATGAGAAACTACACTACACCAGGATGAGAAGACGACAACATCAGAGGTAAACAGCTTGCTCAAGAGGCTGGACCTGATTCGTATGATCATTTATAATGTTTTCTTGACTTCTTAGACCTTTGCATATAAATCAAATGCTTTTCTACCATAGGCCTAATCCTATGCTAGTTTTAGAAATCAATCCAATTGTTGGGTTTGTGGCCAATTACCCGTGTCTAGTTCTGAGTTACCTCGGTAAGTTTCTCTACTACAAAACTCTAACTGGTTGGCCCTGAGAAATTTACTTAAAAAAAATTATAGTCATAGTCAGGTCACTATGATATTACCAGATGGGATTCCCTCATCAGGCTAATTAATAATGGCTGCTCTGACTCTGGCCATAAATTTGAGCTTTTTTCTATTACTCAAGCTCAATCAGAGCAACATGAAAAATTTCATCAAAGGAGGAAAAATCTCCCACAATTATGGGATGGATTTATATAGATAATACCAGGCTATGGTAATTGAGGTTTAAAGTCTCCTCTGTGTTGGAAACAATTAAATCATACTAAGAATAATCAGTCTAGTAATATTAGAAACTGGGCTATGTGCCTTATAGATGGTGGTGCCAATATAGAATTTCCCTGGAAGATAAAGATTCTATGGAATAGACTAAGTCAGATGACCTGAGATATACTGGGCTACATCTAATGGAAGCTCTAAACTTAAGTCTTACTTGTGACTTTACTAATACTGCTGACTATGTTATTTGTATTTCACCTGTTTTACAAAATTGCTGTTTCTTACACTGCCAAATGTGTGTCTGAGGCCTCTAACAGAATAATATATAGTCTCATATGAGATTGATGATGGTAACAGTATAACTCTAGATATGGGAAAAAGCAACAAGAGGAAATATTTTCCTGGACCAAGAGGCTAGTAAGACACGTGGTCCAGAGAATTTCAGAAACTGTTTTATGGCCTAGTCCAGTAACAGCACATTAAGTGGCCTGTCAACAAAATATTTGCCAAACCTGAGAATGGACATTCTCAGCATGATGGGATAAATGGTCATGAAATGCCCCCCTCAAAATCATGGTCAAGTTTATGAACAAAAAGGGGCTCTGCCAACTGAAGGCTGACACTTGCCATCTACATCTACAAAGATTAAATCATGGCCGCTGCAACTGCTGACTTTCAACGCCCCGGAAAGGAGTTCAGAATGAAAATCAGGGATGAGGCATTCTGTGCTCTGGGAGAAACTGGCAGAATAGACCTTCAGGTAGTTAGGTCTTTTCAGGAGAAGATTTTGTGAGTTCCAATACTTGCATTTTCTCATTTCTAGAGAAACACTGACATCATTAATGGTGACATCTGCTTTGGCTATTAAGAAAAATTTCACAATTAAAAGTCAAAATAGAGTAGTTATGGTTCAGACATCCTGGGAAATAACTATTTCTCAGATATCCTGAGAAATGATATGGTATAATTTCATATTAGATGTTGTACTGCTAAACACGCGTTTTCTGAGTTGTGTCAGGCTTACACGCCACCATTCTCAAAACAATGTCTGCTGGAAGCTAGTAACTGCAACCTTACTTTTTATAAAACTAGACAACTGGCTACCTGGCTACAAGTCTCCCCGAAGTGCCAGGTCCAGACTGAGTTTCAGACCTATTCTTCTAAAAGAAAGAGATTTATTTTGTCTATTAAAATTCCAAGGATCCCTCCTCCAGCTACTAATTGGGTCTGTTAAAACAAAATGGCAGACTAAGGGATTGAGATCATACAAGGCTCAGATCTAGGACTTGGAACTCAGAAATACTTCCAGTTCAGTGTCTATTCTCCAAACTGAGGCAGTCCTATGCCCCATTTTGACAGGAAGTTATCCAGTCATAATTGCCCAGTTCCCTAAATTAAAACTAAGCAGGGCTCTGGGACTCTGGAGTACAGATCTGTTGTGTGTTCTTCATTTCTTATCTGTAGGATGTAGGCTTCATTCAGCCTCCTTGACCTTCCCTGAGTTCCAAAGGTTGGATTCAAATAGTTGCTAATCAAGGAAGGGAGGGGATGCAGAAACAGAGGAGAAACAAATGGTACAGCCTTGAGACAGAGTCCTGGTTCCTACTCAAAGAAATATGCTTAACAATGTCTTTAAGTTCTACAGAACTGGAGCCCCCACCCAGGTGGAGGATGGCAACTTCAGACTGAACACAAGATTCCTGGAGTGTAGCTCTGTTGCTTCACCACCGACCAATTAAAAAAAAAAAAAAAAAAGTAGTCACAAACCCTGCAGCCTTCACCCCAAATGTTGCCTCCTCTTTCTGGGGACCAGTGATGATAATCTTGTTAGGTCTCCTGTTTGGCCCCTTTCTATTTCATCTCTGAGAGAAGCCAAAATTTCAAACTAAATTGCTGTGTTCCAAAGAATAGCAAGAAGAGATAAGAAAGCCTTCTTCAGAGATCAATGGGAAAAAATAGAGGAAAACAACACAATGGGAAAGACTAGAGATCTCTTTAAGAAAATGAGAGATACCAAGGGAACATTTCATGCAAAGATGGGCTCCATAAAGGACAGAAATGGTATGGACCTAACAGAAGCATAAGATATTAAGAAGAGGTGGCAAAAATACACAGAGGAACTGTACAAAAAAGATCTTCATGAACTGGATAATTACGATGGTGTGTTCACTTATCTAGAGCCAGACATCCTGGAATGTGAAGTCAAGTGGGCCTTAGAAAGCATCACTAGGAGCAAAGCTAGTGGAGGTGATGGAGTTCCAGTTGAGCTATTCCAAATCCTGAAAGATGATGCTGTGAAAGTGTTGCACTCAATATGCCAGAAAATTTGAAAAACTCAGCAGTGGCCATGGGACTGGAAAAGGTCAGTTTTTATTCCAATCCCAAAGAAAGGCAATGCCAAAGAATGCTCAAACTACCGCACAATTGCACTCATCTCACATGCTAGTAAAGTAATGCTCAAAATTCTCCAAGCCAGGCTTCAGCAATATGTGAACCGTGAACTTCCTGATGTTCAAGCTGGTTTTAGAAAAGGCAGAGGAACCAGAGATCAAATTGCCAACATCCGCTGGATCATGGAAAAAGCAAGAGAGTTCCAGAAAAACATCTATTTCTGCTTTATTGACTATGCCAAAGCCTTTGACTGTGTGGATCACAATAAACTGTGGAAAATTCTGAGAGAGATGGGAATACCAGACCACCTGACCTGCCTCTTGAGAAATCTGTATGCAGGTCAGGAAGCAACAGTTAGAACTGGACATGGAACAACAGACTGGTTCCAAATAGGAAAAGGAGTCCGTCAAGGCTGTATATTGTCACCCTGCTTATTTAACTTATATGCAGAATACATCATGAGAAATGCTGGACTGGAAGAAACATAAGCTGGACTCAAGAATGCTGGAAGAAATGTCAATAACCTCAGATATGCAGATGATACCACCCTTATGGCAGAAAGTGAAGAGGAACTAAAGAGTCTCTTGATGAAAGTGAAAGAGGAGAGTGAAAAAGTTGGCTTAAAGCTCAACATTCAGAAAACGAAGATCATGGCATCCAGTGCCATCATTTCATGAGAAATAGATGAGGAAAAAGTGGAAACAGTGTTAGACTTTATTTTTCCGGGCCCCAAAATCACTGCAGATGGTGACTGCAGCCATGAAATCAAAAGACTCTTACTCCTTGGAAGAAAAGTTATGACCAACCTAGATAGCATATTCAAAAGCAGAGACATTACTTTGCCGACTAAGGTTCGTCTAGTCAAGGCCATGGTTTTTCCAGTAGTCATGTATGGATACGAGAGTTGGACTGTGAAGAAGGCTGAGCACCGAAGAATCGATGCTTTTGAACTATGGTGTTGGAGAAGACTCTTGAGAGTCCCATGGACTGCAGGGAGATCCAACCAGTCCATTCTGAAGGAGATCAGCCCTGGGATTTCTTTGGAAGGAATGATGTTAAAACTGAAACTCAGTATTTTGGCCACCTCATGCGAAGAATTGACTCATTGGAAAAGACTCTGATGCTGGGAGGGATTGGGGGCAGGAGGACGACAGAGGATGAGATAGCTGGATGGCATCACTGACTCAATGGGCGTGAGTCTGAGTGAACTCTGGGAGTTGGTGATGGACAGGGAGGCCTGGCATGCTGCAATTCATGGGGTCGCAAAGAGTCGGCACGACTGAGAGACTGAACTGAACTGACAGGGTAGAAGCTGGTTTCAGATGTGGAACACTCCAGCTTAGATCAGATAGAAAGAGAATTCTGCTCTGCTAGGCAGGCCTATGCCCATGCACGGCAGGAAGAAATTACAGAAGAAAGAGACCTCCGCCCCAATTCCTAAGAAGTATCTTGAGTATGAAGTCTCTCAGGGGGGAGTTGTTAGGGGAAGCACACTGATTGAAACTGCCCATCCTGGCCAGGCACTATAGTAGCCATTTGCATGAATCATTTTATGAGCGGAGATCCTGATAAGGAATATGGAACTAATAAGCCACCACTAACTGGAAGAGTCCAGGAAAGGTCGAAAGGAGATACAGCATGTCAGTCCACTTCCCAGAATCCCTCTCGCTAGCATCCATCTTGGCTGAGCGATGTCTGCACCACCAGGAAAGACTGAATTAGAATGACTGGCCAAAGACCACCCAGAAACTGATCCCATCACCATAAAACCTGAGACTGTAAGCCACCCTGCAGAGCCATTCTCTTGACTTCCCTTACCCTACTGCTCTCCACCCGGGTGCCCTTCCCAATATAATCTCCTGCTTTGTCAGCACGTGTCTCCTTGGACCATTGTTTTCTGAGTGTTAGACAAGAGCCTAGTTTCAGGCCCTGAAAGGGATCCCCCTTCCTGCAACAGAAATGTTGGGAATAGTGGAAGAAGTGACAATATAAGTGAGCAGATGATTGAGAATAAATAAGGGCAACTTTTTTCCCCCTATCATTATCTACCTTAAAGAGAACTAATATGAATTAGTTACTTTTAAGCATTATTTTTTTCCCAGATAAATAGCTGAATATGGTTCAGTTCAGTTCAGTCACTCAGGTGTAAACAACTCTTTGTGAATCCCATGGACTGAAGCATGGTAGGCTTCCCTGTCTATCACCAATTTCAGAACTTGCTCAAACTCATGTCCATTGAGTCAGTGATGCCATCCAGATATTTCATCCTCTGTTGTCCCCTTCTCCTGCTGCCTTCAATCTTTCCCAAAATCAGAGTTTTTTCCAATGAGTCGGTTCTTCGCATCAAGTGGCCAAAGAATCAGAGCTTCAGCTTCAGCATCAGCACTTCCAATAAACAGTTAGGAATGATTTCTTTTAGAATTGACTGGTTTGACCTCCTTGCATTCCAAGAATCTTCTCCATCACTACAGTTCAAAAGCATTAATTCTTAGGCGCTCAGCTTTCTTTATGATCCATCTCTCATAGCCATGCATGATGACAGGAAAAACATAGTTTTGACTAGATGGACCTTTGTTGGTAAAGTAATGTCTCTGCTTTTTAATATGCTGTCTAGGTTTGTCATAGCTTTTCTTCCAAGGAGAAAGTATTATTTTTTATTAGTACTTTTAAGTATTAATTTTTCCAGATAGATCACTGAGTATGGAACACTTGGTATTTTTCATTTTTAATTCAAACTCTATTCTTTTGCATCTTCTGCATCAGTTTTGTACTTTCATGCTCACAGAAGAATTCCTGAATATTCACTAAACACTTTTCTTAAGGTTAAATATATTTTTGCCTCTTATGTAGCCACATATATTTGCATTTGTCATAAAATGGCAAAAGTGATGTATAGAATTAAAAGATTTTTTTAATATTCTGGCTAATATCTTTGCATACAATTTTATATTTATGGCTGTTTGAATGTTGGAAAATGACGGAATCACTTTCATCATTCTTTATTCCTTGTGGAGTTTATCAAAATGTATAGTTATCTTTAAAGTTTATCCTCTGATCAGCTCAGTTGGATACCTATAAAGATAAAAATGTAGCACAAGTTAGTGTCAAACTTTCAGTATTCACATTTTGTTTTAGAGTACTGAATTTTGCATTAATTCTGAAACTTCTAAAGTTGTCTTTATTGGATCTTATTTGGTTAGCTTCATCTTCTTATTTTGATTTTCAAAAGTAGCTACAAATGTGAAGTCCTGGAACTTATTTCAATCAAAATTTAATATATTGAATAGTCAGAGTATAAAATATAGTTATGTATTTGACAATTTAGCTGTGTGTAAAACTGAGGGAAAAAATAAAATAGGCAAATAATTTCATGAAGGGCTTTTTAAAAAAACTAGCCGTCATAATATGTTCACCAATCTCAAACCAACGGTAGCAGGTAAAAATGTAGACAAAGATATTTTTTGTATTAAACTAGAGTGTTTTTCTGAATATTTCATTTCTGTAGAAAGCAAACCCAAGTTTATTGCATATAAGAATTATAAACATAATGAAGAATGCATCACACAGCTAAATACTACCTAAAATATGTGGCTAAGTCAGTGTCATTGAATATGTTCATATGTGAGTTTCATACTATTAAAATTACTTTCAAAGAAGTAACACATTTATCCGAAGTGTATTCTAATAATTTCCTTCTCTCTTACATCATGCATTATTATTTTTGCAAATACAACAGTAGTACATTTACTTCATTAGATTTCTTGAGGAGCAATTTATCCCAAGGGCATTCATGTTGATGTTAGGCCCCCTACTTTGGGGAGATTAGTTAGCAAACATTCTATGCATTTCTTTATATTCCTTTGCTAGGGCAGTAGTATATAAAGACTTAAATGAATTTGCCTACAGTGTAGAATCATGACTCTCTTGAAAGCACTCTTCTGAGGATATCCCTGAGGAGAGTGGAGCTACCTGATCTATTTGATATTTATTCCAACCTACAATATATGTGACTTCCCAGGTGGCTGAGTCATTAAGAACCTGCCTGCTAATGCAGGAAGCACAGGAGACACGGGTTTGACCCTTGGACCAGGAAGATCCCCTGGAGAAGGAAACAAGAACCCGCATCAGTTTTCTTGCCTGGGAAATCCCATGGACAGAGGAACCTGGTAGGCTACAGTCCAAAAGTGTCTCAAAAGAGTCAGACATGACTTAGCAACTAAACAACAGCAATAATATATAAACAGCTTTATTGCAACAGTAATAAAGTTAGTATTTTGGAAATTATAAGTATTACATTTATTTCATCAAATATTCAGAAGCTATAAGAAGAAGAGGGGTACTTTTTATTCAAGGTAGCCTGAAACTCCTAAAATCTATTATTTCATTATAACTCAGATTCTATAGTTCTTAAATTACTAGTGAGATTGGGTTTTATTTACATGTTTAATTATCTCTATTTTTCTATTTCGTATGAAAAAATGACTCTTTTTTCTCTTTTTATTTGGATTATTGGCATTTTCCAATGTAAATTGTATTTTTGTTGTTATTAAATAAGATAGATACTTTTCATCTTATTAGTTGAATTGTTTTATAAATTGGTATCTGATTTTATAATATTTTAATAAGAATTTTATAGCAAGATAGACAAGAGATTTTCTAATATTTGTAACACCCCATCTAGCCTGTTGTAAGTCCACATTGAGCAGTTGTTGAAGTGCAGAATGAATATTTACTTGCCTCAAATACATTGAAAAGAAGATTAAACATATGATAGATAGAAAAATATAGGGGAATATAAGAAAAATACATTTTTGTGATCCATAAGGGGAAAGTTCATAGCAATACAACCTAAAATTTTACAGCCTACATAGTAGAAAGTTATTGTAGTACAATTCATTAATCCTGTTGAGCAGGGTGTATAGACCAGTTGGGATAAATCTACTTGTCAATGTGTGAATCTGGCAAAGAGATGGCTCATAATGTAAGGTAAAACCAATCACTACAAAATCCAAGACTGGATGTTGGTCCTTTGTTGATACAACTCTGAAAATGAACATTTTGTGATTCAGAGTCCACAGCTTAGCTGCTATGTGAGATTAGTTTTATAAGGTCTGTGAACAATGAAAAGCTAACTCATAGACAATGTTCATACTACCTGTGGGCAATCCTTCCTGGAAGAGAATTCTAGCAGACAGAGAACTGTCATATAAAGATTTAAAAACATACAAGGAAGATAAGCACCTCAAAAATTAAGTGAAAGAAAGTAAAAAATAAAATAAAATAAAAATGTAGGTTTTCTTAGAAAAGTGAAAACAAACTTATTCTAAATTCTATATAGAATTGCAAAGTGTTAAGAAGTGTCTAGACAATTCTAAAAAGGAAGAATTGAGGAAATAGTGAAGTTAATTGGCATTGTCTTCCAGACATCAAGTCACTGTGTTAGGTATAGTTTTCTACACAGCAATAGGTAATTTAAACACCAAGATCCTAGTCTTTGCTCTAGATTATAGATTCTAGTCATGATTCTGGGCCACTGGTAGCTTAATGTTTCCAGATAAGTTAAGTATCTGATTTAGATTTTCTTTCTTTATGTACAATTATTATATTTAAGTGACTTCTGGGTATAAAAATAGAATCTTTTACCATAACTGCATGATTTATTGTGACTGAAAAATCTTTTATGAACATTTTAATAGAGTCTAACTTAAAGAGTAAATGGCATTTTGAAATAATTATATGAAGCATTATTTCTTTCATAAGAAGTCATCTAGTTGAAATTATTTCTAAAGAAGCATTCTGGTCTCACACTGAAAAAAACAATCTTTCCATCAACTAGTTTCCATTTATAAAAATCACAATTTTATAAATGATATACTTTATTTAAGTCATAGTTAGAACATCATCTTGCTAATAGCTGTATCAGTCTTTTCATACTCTGCTTATGAAAGAATTAGATTTCTGTCTTTGTTTCTATTTCCATTAACAGAGTATCTTAATGTACATTAGGAGGACTTCCCTGGTGGCTCAGTGGTAAAGAATTCTTCCAATGCAGGAGACATGGCTTTGTTTCCTGGTCCAGAAATATCCCACATGCCACAACTAAGTCTGTATGCCACAACTATTGAATGTGTGCTCTGGAGCCTGGGAGCTGCAATTACTGATCCCATTTGCTGAAATTACTAAAGCTCACTTGCCCTAGAGTCCTTACTGCCCAACAAGATAAGCCACTGCAATGAGAAGTGTGCCAGAAATAGAGAAAAACCCATGCACCAACAAAGCACCCATGCACCCAGTACAGGCGAAACCAAATAAATGCATTTATTTAAATAAATAAACAAATAAATTAGGAAATAATTTTGAATCAGTAAAAAATAGAGGGAAATGAAAAGTCAAGACAGGCATATGTATTATGTTTGCCTTTTCCTGTTATTCTCTTTTTCCTATTACTCTAAACAAACTAATACTTGTTTATGAGTTACTTTTAAAATCATACATGCTACAAATATTTTCTAGTACCTGAAATATTGATTATGTATTTTATCTTATAACCAAACAATATAGATTGAGCTATAAAAAAGCTCCAGTGCTGAATAAATCTGTGATTTTACAATTTTTCCCATTTTAATGATTATGGAGGTGATGTGATTTAGCAGTATTTTCTTGTTCAGTTTTTGTTGATAGCAGTCATATGATAGCCAGGTAATAGAAGAATGTAAACTGCTTCTGTGTAAGGTAAACCTTTGTCTTGGCAGTACTGACATGAAGATCCTACCAAATAATTAAACCCCCACAGTCTGCAGCAATCATCAATCATCAACCATGTTTAATAAAATAATGAAATTGAGGTAGAAACATATTCCTATATTTAACTTGTATTTATATCATCTTTTAATATCTATATATTATCTATCAATAATATGAGTTCTTAAGAGCTCTTCTTAATATATTTTTATTAATTCTCTTATTTTTTAAAATGTACTACACCTACTAGAGTCCAAGAATACAATCTGTTTACCTTAAAATATTGACAAAAGGAAAAATTGCACTTGTTTTCATGGTGTTTACAGTCTATGAAAAAAAAAGATACAATAACAAAAATTATAGAATGAAAAAAAAGTCCTTGGGTAGTTAATTAGCTAACTAAATGAGTTTCTAAATATTACAGTAAAATGTTTCACTTTTAATTAATGTAAATCCTTATGCATTTTCTATGATGCTAAAAGTAACCATGTTATAATTTATATCTCATGGAATAAATTGCTTGGTATTTTAAAAATGTAAAATATATGTTACCTGAAACTGTGTCTACTTTTTTTAAATATATAGATGCAGCAGGGCAGGTAGATAATAGGTGATGAGGGTGCCTATATAATTTACCACATAGTAAAAAAAAAAAAATCTCTAGACTATTCTCATATTTATTTTTTAAATTCTAAACTTATGTAAAGCAAGTGACAGTCCATTGTGAAAGCTGAAGTCCACTTTGAATAGGCATAGCACTTCAAAGAATAGAAAAAACTTCTTCCTCAATTATATGGCCTTTCAAACTTTCCTTCTCCATCCTAGTGACAAACAGGGAACATTCATCTGAAATTATTGTCTTTTTGTTCTCCACAGTACTGGTTACAATTCACTTCAGGAAGACAAGAAGGATTTTTTCCTTCACAATAGCTTCGATGAGAGAGAATCCTGCCTTTTATCTGTCTTTTTTTTTGCAAGATAAATGGAGCAGGTGTAAAGGAATTAATGAAGCAACTGCCAAATTGCAGGGGTCATTGGTATGTTGAAAGCTATAAATTAGCTAGGTCTTGTGGGAAATTACCCTTTACCTCTATTGAGATTCTGCCATTTCTAAATTCAAGACAAGTGAAAAAGCAATTTGAAAGTCGAAAAGAAAAGTACTATCAATAGTTAACTTTCATTATTTGGGGTGAAATAAGTGAAAAACATATTTGAGGTGAAATAAGTGAAAAACATATTAAATATTTCAAATATTAACTATATGGTTGAATCTACCAATATAAACATAGTTAAATTTTAATTTATTCTGTATAAGAAAATACAGTGTGCATTTTATTAAAATCATATTTTTCACATTAGAAGCATTTTTAAATTACCAGAAATATACTATAAACTGGTGGTTGCAAAGATACTGAGCTGCAGAACTCATATTAAATCCACTTTTCTCAGAAAATCATTCTAGAATTGTTAAAGGCTGGGGATTTAAAGAAATTCAAATTTAAATATGAAATCATAAGATATATCACCTGCTGCCACAGACTCTCATTGTTTAAAAAAAAAAAAATCAGAGGGAAAGAGCTCTTTTTTTAAAGCACATTTGAGATAATCAGATGCAATCTAAAAGGAGAAAATATTAAAATTCTTTAGAAATAGTGTTAATTTTATTTATATTATTTAAATGTCACAAAGAGTAAAGCAAGAAATCTACTGGAGTTATGAGGCAAGAAAAATGATTTACTTGAACAACAGGCAGCCTTGTAAATCACGTCAATTTTTATAAATATCCTGCTCTTAAAAGAACCTATAATTTTAGTTCAAATGTACATAAGTCATTGTAAATTAATTATGAATAAAATATTCTCCAAAATGAGGCAAATATAGAAAATATGATTTTGTCTGGAAAATAAGGAAAAAAGTAGAAAAGCTTATGTATATATTAAGTATGCCTTAAGTTAGATGTCAGATATTTACAGCTTGATAATTATTTTTCTCAGTTTATGTCATACACCCATTGTCTGTGTATCATAAAAGAATCGAACACAGCTTAGCAAGAAAACAGCAACAATTAGACTGCTGTCTGTGCAAGTATACTCTAGTTTTCTTTTCTTGTTTATCTCATTTTGGTAATCCACATTACTGTTCACTTCTTCTCCAAAATATGTACTACTTCAATGTGTTGGATAAATATCTTAGAATACATCTCTACCATTAAAAAAACACATAGTATGATTTTTGTGTGTATGTTTTTAATTTTAATTTGTGATGGAAAATATTTCCCATTCTTTTTTTGTTGTTCTTCTGTTTTAGTTTATCAGTCAGGTTTATGCATATAGCATTTTGTAATCTATTCAGCATCGTGTGATGTGTGTACCATTACATTCTCCAGCCAAGTGGTTACTTCTTATAAAATCATTGCTTGTATCGCTGAGGTTGTTGCTTTGTATGCATCCATCACATTTTCTTTTCTATTCTTTTCCCTACTGAAGAAACACATATGACTTTCAAAAACCAATTAGACAAAACTACACTGAAAGGAAAATCTCCAAAAATGTTCTTTGTGGGCTAAGGAAAACATTTCCATTTGTATATATGTAGGATGGAATGCTGGCTCCTAGGGTGACTATTTGCCTAACTTCATTACATTTTTCCAAGGTTGATCTCCAGAATGATTATATTGCTCTACAGACCCATGAAAAGGCAAGATGGCTGTCTGAGGAGGCCTTACAAATATCCGTGAAAAGAAGAGAATCTAAAAGCAAAGGATAAAAGGAAAGATATAAGCATCTGAATACAGAGTTACAAAGAATAGCAAGGAGAGATAAGAAAGCCTTCCTCAGTGATCAGTGCAAAGAAATAGAAGAAAACAATAGAATGGGAAAGACTAGAAATCCATTCAAAAAAATTAGAGATACCAAGAGAACATTTCGTAAAAAGATGGACTGAATAAAAGACAGAAATGGTAGAGATCTAACAGAAGCAGAAGATATTAAGAAGAGGTAGCAAGAATACACAGAAGAACTGTACAAAAAAGATCTTCATGACACAGATAATCACGATGGTGTGATCGTTCACCTAGAGCCAGATATCCTGGAATGTAAAGTCAAACGGGCCTTAGGAAGCATCATTACGAACAAAGCTAGTGGAGGTGATGGAATTCCAGTTGAACTATTTCAAATTCTGAAAGATGTGCTGCNAGAAGAACTGTACAAAAAAGATCTTCATGACACAGATAATCACGATGGTGTGATCGTTCACCTAGAGCCAGATATCCTGGAATGTAAAGTCAAACGGGCCTTAGGAAGCATCATTACGAACAAAGCTAGTGGAGGTGATGGAATTCCAGTTGAACTATTTCAAATTCTGAAAGATGTGCTGCACTCAATATGCCAAAAAATTTGGAAAACTCAGCAGTGGCCACAAGACTCGAAAAGGTCAGTTTTCTTTCCAATCCTAAAGACAGGCAATGCCAAAGAATGCTCAAACTACTGCAAAATTGCACTCATCTCACATGCTAGTAAAGTAATGCTCAAAATTCACCAAGCCAGGCTTTAGCAATACCTGACCTTTGAACTTCTAGATGTTCAAGCTGGTTTTAGAAAAAAGGCAGAGGAACCAGAGATCAAATTGCCAACATCTGCTGGATCATGGAAAAAGCAAGAAAGTTTCAGAAAACATATATTTCTGCTTTAGTGACTATGCCAAAGCCTTGATGGTGTGGATCACAATAAACTGTGGAAAATTCTGAAAGAGATGGGAATAACAGACAACCTGACCTGCCTCTTGAGAAGCCTGTATGCAGGTCAGGAAGCAACAGTTAGAACTGGACATGGAACACAACAGACTGGGTTCTAATAGGAAAAGGAGTACATCAAGGCTGTATATTTTCACCCTGCTTATTTAATTTATATGCAGAGTACATCATCAGAAATGCCGGGCTGGAGGAAGCACAAGCTGGAATCAAGATTGTTGGAAGAAATATCAATAACCTCAGATATGCAGATGACACCACCCTTATGGCAGAAAGTGAAGAACTAAAGAGCCGCTTGATGAAAGTGAAAGAGGAGAGTGAAAAAGTTGGCTTAAAGCTCAACTTTCAGAAAACTTCGATCATGGCATCCAGTCCCATCATTTCATGACAAATAGATGGGGAAACAGTGGAAACAATGTCAGATTTTATTTGGGGGGCTCTAAAATCACTGCAGATGGTGATTGCAAACATGAAATTAAAAGATCTTACTCCTTGGAAGGAAAGTTATGACCAATCTAGATAGCATATTAAAAAGCAGAGACATTATTTTGTCAACAAAGGTCCGTCTAGTCAAGGCTATTGTTTTTCCAGTAGTCATGTATGAATNTCTAAAATCACTGCAGATGGTGATTGCAAACATGAAATTAAAAGATCTTACTCCTTGGAAGGAAAGTTATGACCAATCTAGATAGCATATTAAAAAGCAGAGACATTATTTTGTCAACAAAGGTCCGTCTAGTCAAGGCTATTGTTTTTCCAGTAGTCATGTATGAATGTGAACGTTGGAATATAAAGAAAGCTGAGTGCCAAAGAATTTATGTTTTTGAATTGTGGTTTGGAGAAGACTTTTGAGTGTCCCATGGACTGCAAGGAGATGCAACCAGTCCATCCTAAAGGAAATCAATTTTGGATGTTTATTGGAAGGGCTGATGTTGAAGCTGAAACTATAATACTTTGGCTACCTGATGCAAAGAGCTGACTAATTTGAATAAGACCCTGATGCTGGGAAAGACTGAGGGCAGGAGGAGAACCAGAAGACCGAGGATCAGATGGTTTGATGTCATCATCGACTCTATGGACTTGGGTTTGGATGGACTCCGGGAGTTGGTGATTGACAGGGAGTTCTGGCCTGCTGTGGTTCATGGGGTCGTAAAGAGTTGGACACAACTGAACGATGAACTAACAGACTCACAAGCAATATATTGGACAATTATTTCCTAAAGTATAAATGGAGTTATCAACTCTACAGATTTCCTGTTTATTCACTATCCTTAATATTCTAATACTCAAGCTGAATATACAGAGGAATACTTTAGTATTCTAGAGATTAATCCCTATTCAGATTTAATTGATGCAAATATCTTCTCTTACACCGTTACCTGTCTCTTATTCAGGATAATTGTTCATTGAACAGAAATTCTTAATTTTTACTTATTAGTCAAATTGATAGTTCTGTTTATGATATCTTATCTTGGGATTTGTTTAATATATCCGTATCTATCCTTAATAAATACATTGTCTGAATTTTCTTTGATTAGGCAAGCATTTTTCCCTTTTACATTTTGATCATTACAGTATTGTGGTTTATTTTCTATGTACCTTAGCAAAAATCTATAGCTCTAGTTTCCAATAAGTTTTTCTTCTATGTACCTTAGGAAAAAAGTATAGCTCTAGTTTTCAGTAAGTTTTTCTTCCAAATGATTCTTTAGAAATTCATCCTTTTCCTACTGATATGTCATATCCTTCTATCATGTCACCATTTCTCATATGTGTGTGCATCTAGTACTAAGCTTCCAGTACTGTATCATCATTTATTAATTTCACTGTCTGGATTATTATTTTTTTTGTCTATATGATTTTGTGGCAACCAAGTATTCATGGATCATTATAAACTCAAAAACTTGTAGAGTTAGATGTTTGAGGTCATCAGTGAAGTCCTGCCATAATTATTACGGGGATTACATTTAGTCTGTAGATCAATATGAAAGAAAAAATATAATATGGAATTGTTTTATCAATGAAGAAAGCATAATTTTTCATTTACTCATCATTTCATCATCTTTATAGCAATGAAGTTTCAAATTCTATCAATTCTGTCAACTTTGTATTACCTTTCACATACATTCTTTCAACATCTTAATTTTCTTTTATTTATTTATTTTTCACTTTACAATATTCTATTTAATATTTTAGCCCCTTCAGCATCTGTCTTAGTGCAGCTCAGATCCATATTTCACCATCATAAACCTCACTTACACACAACCATAATTACCTTGTGACAAACCACTATTTTCATAATGTTGGAAAAGTCCAATTCACATCCATAGTAGGACTAGAAAAAATGGCTGGCTAAGGAGATATAAAATCTTGTGGAAGGCTCTTACTTTGAAGCAACTATAACAACAAATATGCTCTTATTGATGCCAATCCTACTGTATTTCAGCAAATCCATTTAATCTTTCATTTTCTTAATTTATATTATCTCCCCTTTTCAGATACCTCTTTGAGTCTCATTTCAACTTATGACCTTGATTTCTTTTTCACTGATGGATTTTAAAACAATGAATAAAAGAAAAAAAAAAAACTTGCAGGTGGTCTCAATCTTCCATTACCACAGACATTTTTGTTAATTTACCCTCATTTCTCTGGATTCAAATAATGGAGTGCATCAGAGTACCACCTTCAACCCCCTTTCAATCCTCACTCTATCAGTGATTTTAAGTATCATTTAGGTGATAGCTTTTTGCCAATTTAATGAGTTGCCAAGCCTTTTCCCTCTCCTGAGAATACACGCATCCAGGTCTCTCATGAAAAACTCCACTCAACATAAGACATCTAAAACGCTTCTACAGCTTCACATATCCAAAACAAAAGTTCCAGTCTTTCCCTCCAAGAATCAGCTCCATCTGCACTCTTCTCAGTAAACTGCCCTTTCACTCACTCAGTTACTTAGGCTGTGATAGAAGTGTGCCTAACAGACTAGCAAAACTTACTCCCTCTTGATAGACAATATGTTCCAATTTCCACTGTGGTAGATGAGACAGTGTTACTAATTATAGTCATTAGAATGTGTGCAGAATTGAATTATGCCACTTCAAGTTCTAGCTTGAAATAAACAACACTCAGAATCCTCTCTACTCCTTTGTGCTCTGATGGGTGGTATAGGGACAACCCCAGTGCGTGTCTGACAAAGGCAGAGCTATAGAATGGAGGAGCTGATATCCCTACTTTACTGCTTGGATGAGATACTTCTGTCCAAAAAAAAAAAAAAAATAGACAATTGATTTGTGTGCAAGAAATGTGCAAATGCTAAATTCTAGACCCTTCAAGAGTTTACTGGCTTTACAAAATAGAGTCACAGTAGGTCCAACTATCTCAAACATCCCAGCTCTTCATAGTGCTTCGCCATTCATCAACTATATTCACTTGACCATCTTTTCAGCCTCTTTGTTATAGCTACTACCCTAAATCCCTGTTGTCTCCCAACAGGTTTATTTCAGTAATTGCAGAAATACTTCCCTTGGAGATATATTTATATCCTTATCCACTGTAGTTTTGTTTTGATATGATCCTGTTAAAACTTCAGTCAGACAATGTCATGCTTCTGCTAAAAACTATGCAGTAGATTCTCTTCTCAAAATAAGCCACATAGATTTATAGAAACTGTCTCTCCCTCATTACCACTTTGACCTGTCCTTCCACCTCTCTGCACCTCCCACTCTCCTGTAATTCTCTGGCTATTTAATAGATCCTTTATTATGAACCAGGTGCAGTTGCACTTTTGCACCTTTGCTTCAGCTATCCCTTCTGCTTGAAAGGCTTTTAACCTGAGATATATGCACAACCTTCTCATTCCATGCATTCAGGCATCTGCTGAAATTTGTTACATAAGCATATTACAGTGTTATCTGTATTTTATTTTTATTTCCATTTTATGATATATGGACTATTTTTGGTTTTATGCCTTTACAAGCAACGCATATCTTTGAGTATATGTGAAAACCTTCCAGTGCAATACTTGCTTAAGTTATGTATCCTGTGTTATAGTTAAATTGCTCAGCCATGATATATGGAATGGTCAAACTATGCCAAGTAATGCCAGTTTGTACTCCCACCAACAGTGGATAAATGTTTCAAGAATTCAAACTTATTACCAAAATTAAAGTGGTCCCATTCAATTTTTAATATTTTTTTCTGATAATATAATGGATGGACTTTAATTTTCAAGTGCCCTTATCATTGACACATTTTGACAACTTTTCATGCATTTATAGATCATTTGTGCAATCTGTTTGTCAGATATCTCAAAAAACATTTAGTCTATTTTCTCCTGTGCTTTCCTTCTTTTTGACTGTATGAGTTACTTTGTTGTTAATTCTCTATGTGCTGTATTTGTTGGAGTTATTTTCCTTCTAACTGTGACTATTCTTTAAATCTTTCTGTTTTAGTAATGCATGTTAAGGATCAGAATTATTTAGGCTCTTTGTTCTCTTACATCCAAGCAGATAAATGTTAGACTTTCTCACCAACATCCCCTAAAAGCTCACATTCATATTCCTATCTCCTTGTCTCAATCAATTTGGGTCATATCTTTATTTTTGTATTTGAATTTTCTGATGAACTGTTTACTCATCCTCACACGAAATTGAGTTTACATTTTAGCTGCGATTAATATAATACTCTCACCTTTAAGGTTTGAAGTGAGAAATAGGGGAAGAAGGGATTTAGTTTTACCAGCAATTGGTTTCCATTTTGTGTACCCTTCATTCTAGTCAGAGTCCACATCCCTATAGCTTGGTGGGTGTTCATTAAACTCTTCCTTCAACCAGGCTTAGGGCAGGCAAATATCTTCACAGCCTATACTTGCTCCTTGGATTTCAACCCCTCTCATCCCCAGAGTTCTTATAAAACCAGCTTCCCACCAGCCTCGTGTCATTCATATTAACTAGCCACAAGAAAGTCATAGGAAGTTTCTGATTTATTTTTAGGATTTTTTCCCTATTTTGATTTTCCAGACTTATATGGAATAAGAAGAAAGCAGTAGCCCAATGTCATTGTGCCACATTGTCAGAAAATATTAAATCATATTTATGGAGCAAATTATATGATACCTACCAGAGGGAATGAAAAACAGCAAGTCAGTTATTGTACTATAAATATCAATTACATTATTAAATAATGATTTAATTCTAGTAAATTATGCATGGCAAAACACTGGATTTGAAATAGTTGCTATCTGAATTAACAACAAATATCAAAAGTATCTTTTTCTGTTATTTGTCAAATGTAAGAAAACTCAGTGAAATAATAACTCTACACAATAATGACAGAGACTTTTATGTCTTCCATAACTTACATGTCTGAGTACATTCTTTATTCATTTAGAGTTATTCTTGAGATTTAAATACAAATTCATTTCTTAAGATATTTGGGGGACTTCTCTGGTGGTCCAGTGGTTAAGACTACATGCTTACAATGCAAGGGGCACAGGTTTTGTTCCTTGGTCTGGGAACTAATATCCCATATGCTGTGCAACCAAAAACATAAATTAAGAAATAAATAGATAAATTATTTAACACACTTACTTATTTAAAATTTATAGCAGTGTTCACAGATTATTTCATGGTTTGCATGTTTCCAAGTTTGAATATAATTCTCTATTATTTTTGTCGAAAATTGGAAGTATTCAAGCAGCAGCCCTCTTTACAGAGAATGAACCCTGAGAGAATTTTACTGACTGTGTTTTGTTTTAAAAAGATGAGAAGTACTAAGATTTCAGTTCCATATTATTTTCTTGATGGAGAAACTCTTTATTCAATGATGCAGAAAATATTCAGTTTCCTCTTAAATTCATAGATTCCTATTGAGATGTAAATGAATTGGTTCTAGTCTTAGAAGATTAATGTTCATATTTTCATTTTTAATAAATGTGCTTTTACTTTTTTAGCCTTGTCTTATTTTTCAGCAGATACGTGTATGAATATGAAGTGGACAAATTCTGTCTTAATAGTATTTATAGTCTCTAATCACAGGTCAGGCTAAATATCCTTAATAAAATAACCAAAGACAGGAGTTCTTAAAATATATGACCAAGACACTAATAAGCACTCTTTTTAAAGGGAGGGGCTGGTGAATAAGGAGAAAAAGTGAAAGAAATATTGTGTTAAAATGAAGCAGAGTATTTCCAAGAGAGCCAAGACATTCTAATTGTTTAAAAGATATGGAACATTTCCAATTGGAAATGAACTATTTAATACTTTCTTAAACTTGTTTGCAATGTTTCACAGGTCTAGCTCTAGTAAATATTTCGGGAGATGCTAATCTAAGGGCACCTTTTTTTTTTTTAGGAAAATGTGGTAATAATTGATAATAAATAGGTAAAAAGGTAAAGGTAAGTATACTGACATATTTTAATGAAAAGAGCAATTATTTTCTACTGCAAAACGTAGACAGAAAATAGAAGACCCTGGTTATAATATCATTGGTATCATGATTTATGGAAGGAATTGTGAACCAGACTGAAAGATGGTTTGTGTCATCAGGAACAAAGTAAGTATAATAAATACACTCGTTTAGATTTTCGTGTCTTTCTTACGTACATATGTGCTTAAGAAGCTCAAAGGAAGGCTCTTAAATATAAAGATTCCCACAGTTTGCTTAGGAACAAAAGGGTTGAATTCAGGCACACAAATGTTCAAGTTCTAGGTGATTTCAGTGATAAACAAAGTCTGAGAACTAATGTTCTAGATGAAGAGTAGGAAAATTTCAGTAAATGGGTCACACCTGGCCCAGAGCCTGTTTGGGCTAGCATGGTTTCCGTAGTTAAGTTCGTAACAATTCAGTCACTCAGTCGTGTTGGACTCTTTGTGACCCCATGGACTGCAGCATGCCAGGCCTCCCTGTCCAACACCAACTTCCAGAGATTACTCAGACTCATGTCCATCAAGTCAGTGATGCCATCCAATCATCTCATCTTCTGTCGGCCCTTTACCTCCCACCTTCAATCTTTCCCAGCATCAGGGTCTTTTCTAGCGAGTCAATTCTTCACATCAGGTGGCCAAAGTATTGGAGTTTCAGCTTCAGCATCAGTCCTTCTGATGAATATTCAGGACTGCTCTCCTTTAGGATGGACTGGTTGGATTGCTTTGTGGTCCAAGGGACTCTCAAGAGTTCTCCAACACCACAGTTCAAAAGCATTAATTCCTCAGCACTCAGTTCTCTTTACAGTCCAACTCTCACATCCATACATGACCACAGGAAAAACCAGAGCCTTGACTAGACAGACCTCGTTGGCAAAGTAATGTCTCTGCTTTTTAATATGCTATCTAGGTTGATCATTGCTTTCTTTCAAAGAAGTATCTTTTAATTTCATGGCTGTAGTCATCACCTACAGAGATTTTGGAGACCCCCAAAATTAAGTCTGTCACTGCTTCCATTGTTTCCCTGTCTATTTGACATGAAGTGATGGGACCAGATGCCATGATCTTAGTTTTCTGAATGCTGAGCTTTAAACCAACTTTTTCACTCTCCTCTTTCACTTTCACCAAGAGGCTCTTTCATTCTTCTTCACTTTCTGCCATAATGGTGGTGTCATCTGTGTATCTGAGGTTATTGTTATTTTTCCTGGCAATCTTGATTCCAGCTTGTGCTTCATCCAGTCTAGCATTTTGCATGATGTATTCTACGTGTAAGTTAAATAAGCGGGTGATAACATGCAGCTTTGATGTACACCTTTTCCTATTTGGAACCATCTGTTGTTCCATGTCCAGTTTTAACTGTTGATTCTTGACCTGCATAAGATTTCTCAGGAGGAAGGTCAGGTGTTCTGGTATTCCCATCTCTTTCCTGCAAAAAATAAATAAATAGAAGAGTACGTGACAGAAACTACTTACCCAAAAAGCCTAAAACATTATTCTTTGGCCCACAATCAGCCAAGTTTCTTACCAGTGGTCTAAATTATTTTTCTAAGTATCAGCTTTATTGAAATATAATTTCAGTTCAATCACTCAGTAGTGCCCAAATATTTGCAACCCAGTGGACTGCAGTATACCAGGGTTCGCTGTCCTTCACCAACTCCAAGAGCTTTTCAAACTTATGTCCATTGAGTCCGTGATGCCATCCAACCACCTGGTCTGTTATCCTCTTTTCCTCCCGCCTTCCATCTTTCCTAGCATCAGGGTCTTTTCCAATGAGTCAGTTCTTCACATCAGGTGGCCAATTTTTGGGGTTTCAGCTTCAGCATCAGTCCTTTCAATAATATTCAGGACTAATTTCCTTTAGGATTGACTGGTTTGATCTCCTTGCAGTCCAAGGGATTGTTAAGAATTTTCTCCAACACCACAGTTCAAAAGCATTAATTTGTCAATGCTCAGCTTTCTTTATAGAGCTGAGGTATAATTTACATAACATACATTCAATCTTTTAAAGTATATAACATGGGTGCTTTTTAAGATATGTGAAGATACTATCTGATGCTATCAGATATCAAAGTTCACAAAATTTTTGTATATAAGCAAATTTTACTTTTAGTATAAATAGCAGTCTTCAATTGGGCTTCCCTGGTGGCTCAATGGTAAAGAATCTGCTTGCAATGCAGAAAATGCAGGAGACCCTGGCTGAATACCTAGGTCTGGTGATCTGGAGGAAGAAATGGCAACTCACTCCAGTATTCTTGCCTGGAGAATCCCATGATAGAGGAGATGGGTGGGCTACAGTCTGTGGGGTCAACAGGTTCAGACATGACTGAGCACATAGCACAGCAGTCCTCAATCTAGGTGTGTTAATATATTTAATATTAATTGGGTCAGAAATATTTCCTAATTAAACCACAATGGATAATGTACAAATGTTTCCTATTAACAAACTTGTTTGAAAGTTTCTCTGCTGTGACTTATCTAAACAAAAATGCCTAAGAAAGTATATTTCAAAGTAACTGCATTTATATATGACAAAGTAGCAGATATGGTAGGAATGTCTAAAAACATGGCAACTCTTATATATGAGTTAAGGATAAGCTTCAGATTCTCTTAGCAAAAGTAACAGAATTCCAAAATAAGCAACAATAAGAATACACACAATTTATTTAGGCAAATAAAAATAATACCTGATGTAAACTGTTTTATTGTTGCCATATTCTTATTCTTTCTTTTCACTACTCATAAATAATCTAATATATTTCTACCATTGATCATTTTTCTTATTTGAAGTGTCTTGTTACTGTTTGTGGTTCATTAGTGACCCTGAATTCTATACAAAGGTATAATGACTTGGCTTTCCTAGGTAACTTGACAGCTTGACTTTATTATTAAATTTAACCATATCACAGTGCCAAACTTAGTGGTCCAAACTGTAGTTTATACAAAGAAAGCTCATTTGCTATTTAATGTCATGCTTTTTATTATTTTCTCCACATGCTAGGGTCTTCAGTAGGTTATTAAGAATTTGCAAAAGAATTGTTGAAAACCCACTGTGTGAAACTATTGTGTTTTGAAAGAACACATTTCAAAGATTTTACTCTATCTAAATATTGGTTTGGTATAATTTCTGTTGTACTGCGGAGAAGGCAATGGCAAACCACTCCAGTACTTTTGACTGGAAAATCCCGTGGACAGAGGAGCCTGTTAGGCTGCAGTCCATGGAGTCGCCAAGAGTCGGACACGACTGAGCGACTTCATTTTCACTTTTCACTTTCATGTGTTGGAGAGGAAATGGCAACCCACTCCAGTGTTCTTGCCTAGAGAATCCCAGGAACCGGGAAGCCTGGTAGGCTGCCACCTACGGGGTCGCAAAAAGTCGGACACAACTGAAGCGACTTAGCAGCAGCAGCAGCTGTTGTACTGAAAAGTCACTCTTGTTGTGGTAAATTATTTCAATTTAGCGATTCTATTTTATGTATCATGACAACAAGGTTTAAATAAATGTAACAATTTTCAAAATAACCTAGTGATTTGTTAGCATGCTTACTAATTATAATGTGAAAAGTATGTGATATGTACAAGGTTGCAGCTAAAAATCAGGAAATCTGAATCACAGATTTAGAGAACAGACTACAGTTCCCACTGGGGAGAGAGAAAGGGTGAAGGGGCAAAATATGGGTAGGGGATTGAATGGTATGAGCAATATCTACAAAGAAAGCTACAAGGGATATATTATACAATACAAGGAAAGTAGTCAATATTTTATAACAGCTATAAATGGAGTATAATCTTTAAAATGTGTCACTGTATTATGCACCTATAACTTACATAAAATTGTAAATCAACTATATTTCAATAAAAAATAATTTTTCAAATGGGGGAAATCTTTTTATAAATAGACTGTCAGATACCAAATTTTCAGTTGCTGCATCAGAAGGTGATGGTGAAAAATTAAACACCAAAAAAAGCTCATTTATTCTGTATTGTATGCAGCAAAAGCTTTAAGTTTTTTTTTCTATGTCATTTTCCAATTTCTAATGAAACACATACACAAAATTAATCATAAGAGCTAATGTTGCTGAAGCATGATATCTCCATGATCACTGTGACTATATTTAAGCTTCAGTATAAATTTAATGCCAGAATATGTCATCACCTGAGGTACACATCATACAAAGTTATAAGGGAGGAACAGGGCCAGAGCCTGAAATCAGAGACAATGCCCAGAAAAGTATTATTTAGATTCCAGTACATCCCCAAGCAGTTACATAGAACATGAGAAGAGTGAGGAAAAACGGCCTGTGTGTGGTTGATGTCTATCCAAATATCATTTGGGCAACATGCAAACCAGCAATGCGCATACACACACACAATTTGAAATTTTAAATAACATTGAAAGAGACAAATTCTGTTCCTGTGCATCAGCTATGAAAGTACTTGTGTAGATTTACATAAATAGACTCATATAGTGTTTGCTTTCATATCTAGAAATTGAACTATTGATAATTAATTAGCTTCTTTATGTTGTTCTATTGCTTAAAAACAGCAAATACATTATCTATGTGCAGTGACATTGTTTCTGTTAGATTCATAAAAGAGAGTAATTTAGAAAGAGATTTCCGTGTTCCAACAGTGATAAATCAATTGCCAAATCTCTCCTTCATAGGATTTTTGGAATGTTTAAGTATATTTTGCTCCAGAAAACTGGGGTTCCTAAATATATTCCAACTTCCATGATTAATCAATCAAAAAATGATTCCACTTTGTTAAACTGAAATAAATATCAGGTCATGATATTAGTCGCAAATGTGAGATGCTTTATGTTCTTTTTATGATTATGACATAAGATATGTGTGTGTATGTTTGAACAGAAAAAAAAAGAGAAGATTATTTTGAAAAATTAGGGGCACATATTTTTTCTTCAAAGACTTTATATTTCATCTCTTCTCAAACATTATTTTTGTTCTAATGAAAGTGCTGCTCTAAACTGAAATATCACATACTTTGAAACACAAAACCCAAACTAGTTGGAAATCATAGCAGTAGAATATTCAGTTAGACATAATAATTATCCTCTTAATAATTCAGTTCAGTTCAGTCGCTCAGTCGTATCCGCCTCTTTGCGACCCCAAGAATCGCAGCAGGCCAGGCCTCCCTGTCCATCACCAACTCCTGGAGTTCACTCAGACTCACGTCCATTGAATCAGTGATGCCATCCAGCCATCTCATCCTCTGTCATCTCCTTCTCCTCCTGCCGCCAATCCCTCCCAGCATCAGAGTCTTTTCCAATGAGTCAACTCTTTGCATGAGGTGGCCAAAGTACTGGAGTTTCAGCTTCAGCATCATTCCTTCCAAAGAAATCCCAGGCCCAATCTCCTTCAGAATGGACTGATTGGATCTCCTTACAGTCCAAGGGACTCTCAAGAGTCTTCTCCAATACCACAGTTCAAAAGCATCAATTCTTCAGCGTTCAACCTTTTCACAGTCCAACTCTCACATCCATACATGATCACAGGAAAAACCATAGCCTTGACTAGACGGACCTTAGTCAGCAAAGTAATATCTCTGCTTTTGAATATGCTATCTAGGTTAATCATAACTTTTCTTCCAAGGAGTAAGCGAATTTTAATTTCATGGCTGCAGTCACCATCCGCAGTGATTTTGGAGCCCAGAAAAATAAAGTCTGACACTTTTTCCACTGTTTCCCCATCTATTTCCCATGAAGTGATGGGACTGGATGCCATGATCTTCGTTTTCTGAATGTTGAGCTTTAAGCCAACTTTTTCACTCTCCTCTTTCACTTTCATCAAGAGGCTTTTTAGTTCTTCTTCATTTTCTGCCATAAAGGTGGTGTCATCTGCATATCTGAGGCTATTGATATTTCTCCTGGCAATCTTGATTTCAGCTTGTGTTTCTTCCAGTTCAGCGTTTCTGATGATGTATTCTGCATATAAGTTAAATAAGCAGGGTGACAATATACAGCCTTGATGTACTCCTTTTCCTATTTGGAACCAGTCTGTTGTTCCATGTCCAGTTCTAACTGTTGCTTCCTGACCTGTATACAGATTTCTGAAGAGGCATGTCAGGTGGTCTGATCTTCATAATTAGCACACAGAAATAATATATTTTTCCCTTCTTATGAAGAAGGATATTTCTACCTTCTTTTTTGTTTTTGGTCAAGTATACATGACAAATAGCCATTTATCTGTATTGAGATGCTAAAAAATAGTGTAATTATCTATTCTGCTTTTTCTGTGATTAACTGAAGGAACTAATGATAATGCAGCTCCAACTATTATTAAAAGACTGTTATTAAATGTTTGATTTAGGTATATATTTCCAGTGTTTTTCTAATGAAATCATATTCTGAATAGTGTCATTAAAATTTGAGAGAATTATTATACAAAGATTAAAAAAAAAGAGTCTAAAATTTCCTAAATTCAATTTCAAGAAAAGCTTAAAAATGGGTTTTATAAGTTTTAGGATGCTTAAAAATAAAATTGAGAAATTAATGTTTGTATTTCAGTATTTGACTTAAGAAAATGATAGTGCTTCCAGTATTTTAAGCTCAAAGAGTAGCAACTTGTGGAGTTAAGAACCTCCTGATGTAGAACTAACCAGAGTCCCTCCAAGTGGCCTGAGAAGACGTCTCCTTAATAAGAACTGAAGCAGCTGAAAAGAGATACGCAATTGGGAGGTGTGGTCAGCCCTTCAAGGCCATGTGTTCAAAGGTGATTCTTTTTCCAGTGGTCAGCATAGAAATAGGCACATGTCTTCCTGATTCAAACCAAGTGAAGTCAGTTGGAATGTCAGGGAAATGTTTCTTCACTAACTAGGGTTAAAAGGTATAAAAATCATTTTATTTTCTGTATGCAAATCTATGCTCACATAATGACTAGGAATACAGAGAGAATGTTTAACAAGTAAAGAACATTACAGAGGAAACACACAAAAAATAGGGCATTTTCTTCTACCACTCCCTAAACTTGGCTTATGAGTTTTGCTTTCCTAGCTTAAAAAATATATATATTCATTCATCCAGGTAGTTTTAGCCTAAGGCTTTACAGGTAACCCAGAATTCTTTCTACAACAGTGACACAAGTATGATGAGTAACTGCTCTCTAAGCCTATTCCATTTTTATGGAGAAGAAAAAAATCTATGTAAAAAGCAAAAACATGGTGAGATAATTTGTTTTGAATATATAATAATTTTATAATTGGAGGAGCAGATAGGACTATTTTTAGTAGGAACATATAACATAGAAACATATAAATACTTCTCATAACATGTTATTTTGCCATGAAATGCCAACTGATTCAATTATGAATTTACATGAACTCCTGAAGAGTTTTAAAAACAATTTCTAACATAGATACTTAATATTCAATGCTTAAATTGTTTGTACTATACTCAGTTATTGAACAATGTTTGGGAAGAGATGAAATATTAATAGAATCAATACAATTTGAGCATGTATTGGATCAAAAGTTGCTAATATATACTAGATATTCATTAGTGAGTTTTTTTCAATTTTATTACCATCATAAATATCAAGTTCTGATTTTTTCAATATTTGAAAAACCCAACAAAACATTAGATCCAGTTTGACAATTAATATATAGCACATCGATATTACTATTGACAGGATATTTACTGCATGTTTAATAGATATCTCACTTTGTTTTTTCCTTCAAATACATAACTTCTCTGTAAAATAGTCAACAAAATTTTGAGAAGTCCTATAGTATCCACAAAATTTTCCACTCAAGAAAAAGATCTACGGAAGTGATAAAAATGTATTACATTTTTTGGGTAATAAGTATGTATTTGCACTTTTTAAATTATTACATTAATAACTATTTTTATATATGTGAGGAATAATCTAAAAACATTTTTAAAGATGCATAAATATGAAAGGGAAAAAATTTAGCACAGTTGATAATTTTCTTCCCTTAAAAGAGTTCCTTCAAAGGACTTCTACAACACTAAATTGTACTCAACTCACTTGGCCTTCATCATTTGGACCTCTCCTGCTTTGTTTCCCTAGAGATTCTTCCTCATATCCCTGCCCCTGTCACATCAAACAAAGCGCTCCAAGGAAAAGTCTTTCAACTTCTCCTGTTCCTACCTGGTCTCACTCTATTGATGATTTTACTACATCTAGAGGTTTAAGATTGTCTGATGTCTCAGTTGGTAACTAAACTGCCTGCAATGTGGGAGACTCAGGTTGAACCCTGGTTTGGGAAGATCCCCTGGAGAAAGGACTGGCAACACACTCCAATATTCTTGCCTGGAAAATCCCACGCACAGAGGAACCTGGCAGGCTACAGTCTATGGGGTGGCAAAAGAATCAGATATAACTGAGTGACTAAACACAAACAGAGAGGTTTAACTACTCTTCACATGTGAAAATTTGCAAATTTATCTCTACTACTCAGATATCTCTATTGTATTCTGCGCATGTATCTTACTACCTATTCAGTACCTCAATTTCAATACTACAAATAGTCAACTCAGCAAGTCCAACTCACATTCTCACAAGTAATGCTTTTCCTATAGTTTTCTCAGCTCAGTTAGTCAAATTTAAATTTTTCCAGTTTATTAAACCAAAAATATTAGAGTCACCATGGATTCCTTTCTCTCCCATCTAAAATGCCATATGTTCTTCAGTAGATGAATAGATAAGCAAATAAGAGTAACTCCAGACAATGAAATATTATTCAGCTCTAAAGAGTCGGACATGACTGAGCAACAGAACTGAACTGAGCTGAAAGAAAGATGAGCTATCAAGCCATGAAAAGACATGGAGGAACACTCTTTCAAGTTTTGAAAATTATGAATAAAGCTGTTATAAAATGCAATGACTCCAGCAGTCCTGTTCATACTATCTGTTATGTACAGAGTTGCTCCCACCACCCCCAAGTTAATACAGTGAAGTCCTAATCTTCAATGTGACTATATTTGTCAATAGGACCTTTAGCGAGGTAGTTAAAGTTAAGGAAGGTCATAAACACAGGGTTCTAATCTGGTAGGACTGATGTCTGTATAAGAAGAGAAAGACATCAGAACTATGAGTGAAGAGTGGCAGTATCTTTCTCTTTTACGTTGTGCAGATACAGATGAGAGGCAATGTGACAGCACAGTAAGAAGGCAGCTGTCTACAAGCTAGGAAAAGAATCTCACTAGAAACTAACTCTCGTCCTTTGATCTTGGACTCCTATCCTTCAGAACTGTGGGAAAACAAATGTTTATTGTTAACAGTGCCCAGTTCTGTGACATGATTTTTTATGACAGTTCAAGCAGACAAAGTTACTGTCTTTTACAGAGTCCCACCACGTATCATGTCTTTCTCTGCCTTCAGCCTGCTCCAAGCCATCATTATCTTGCCTGTGTAATTGCAACAACCTCACAGCTGGTCTCTTCTTTCTGTCCTTCTTCCCTTGTGTTAGTCTCACCATGGCATCCACGGTGAGCCTCTCAATTGGAAGTCATTCTTTTATTTAACAATTTATTTTATATTGGAATATAGTTGATCAGTAATGTGTTAGTTTCAGGTGTATAGCAAAGTGATTGACTTATACATATCACATCTATCTTTTTTCCTAATTCTGTTCCCATTCAGATTGTTATATAATATTGAGCAGAGTCCCCTGTGCTATATTTCAGGAAGCTGGGGTTGACATATACAAACTGCTATATTTAAAACTGGGAGTCATTCTTGCTCATAATCCACTGTTGCCTTCAAAGTAGATGGTGAGCCAAAGTGCTTAAAATGATTTGGCCTTCTCTTACTTCTCGTAACTCATGTACTATTACTCGTTCCATCCCTCATGCAGTTGTAGTCACACTGATCCTATAATAGAACCTGGAATATGCCAACTGCCTTCCTACATCATGGCTTTGCACCAGCTGTGCCTTTTCTGAAAATCTTCCGGAATATATCCATACAGACTCTCCCCCAACCTGCTTCCCTCATTTTGTACTCAAATTACACTGTGTACCTCAGCTCTTCTCTGACCTCTAGTTCACTTTGACCTCTTCCCACACTCACTGTTGTTTTTCCTAACCTTTCTTTTTTTCAGTCTTTCAGTTCAGTTCAGTCGCTCAGTCGTGTCTGACTCTTTGCGACCCCATGAATTGCAGCGTGCCAGGCCTCCCTGTCCATCACCAAATCCCGGAGTTCACTCAAACTCTTGTCCATCCAGTCGGTGATGCCATCCAGCCATCTCATCCTCTGCTGTCCCCTTCTCCTCCTGCCCCCAATCCCTCCCAGCATGAGTCTTTACTCCCATGTAAATTACTGTACCTATCTGCAGGGAGCAGTGGAGACACAGACATAGAGAACAGATTTGTGGACACAGCAGGGGAAGGAGAGGATGGGATGACTTAAGAGAGTAGCATTGTATCATATTGATTACCATATGTAACATTAAATAGCTAGTGGAAATTTACTGTATGATGCAGGGAGCTCAAATCCAGTGCTATGTGATAACCTAGAGGGGGTAAGATGGGGTGGGAGGTGGGAAGGAGGTTCAAGAAGGAGTGGACATATGTATACTTATGAATGATTCATACTGTAAAGCAACTATCCTCCAATTAAAAATAAAAAAATAAATAACAATTAAAACATTAAAAATAAAGTATTGTTAATATTAAGCATTTGTTTTCATAAGTTGTATATCTTGCCCTTTCTCATTAGAATATAGTCTATCAGGTATAATAGTTTTTCTGTTGCTGCCTTAACAAACTGCCACACAACTATCAACAGAGAATAAAACAAATGTTATTTCAGTTTCTGTAGGTCCAAAGTCCAGATTCTGCTTAGCTCACGTGAATTCTCTGCTTAGATTCTTACCAGCCTGACATCAGCAGAACTACTGCTGACTGCTGCTTATTTTTTGAAGGCTTGGGGGTTGGATCTGCCTTCAGACACATTCAGGTTGTTGGCAGATTTAAGTCCCATGTAGTTGTCGACTGCGGTTCTTTTTGTGGATTGTCGGATGAGGGTGATTCTCCACTCCTAGAAGACACCCTTGTATTCTGACTACTTTCATTTTTCAAAGTCAGCACTAGTTTGAGATTTTATCATGCTTTTCTTCTTTCTGACCGCTCCTTTTGCCTTCTTCCTCTCTACCACTTCCTGCCAGTTAAAATTATCTTTTGAGGGCTCATATATTTAGATTGCGCCCATTCCAATAATCCAGGATCATCTCTTTATATTAAGATCCATAATCTTTACCTATATCTGCAAAGTTCTTTTGGTCACATAGTGTAACACATTAAGAAACTTCAGGGATTAGGCCCTGGATATGTTGGGAGAACATTCTTCTGCTTACCATGAAATTTATTGATTTATAATGTGTGAATGTATTTTTTTTTTTCACCTTACCTGGCTGAGAGTCAATGCAAATTAATATGCACTTAATAAATCTTAATAGCAAACTCAAAAGATCTCCAGTTTAACACTGAAATATCAATTTCATATATTCTGCTGCTGCCAAGTCGCTTCAGTCGTGTCTGACTCTGTGCGACCCCAGAGACGGCAGCCCACCAGGCTCCGCCGTCCTGGGACTCTCCAGGCAAGAACACTGGAGTGAGTTGCCATTTCCTTCTCCAATGCATGAAAGTGGAAAGTGAAAGTGAAATCACTCAGTCGTGTCCGACCCCCTGCGACCACATGGACTGCAGCCCACCAGGCTCCTCCGTCCATAGGATTTTCCAGGCAAGAGTACTGGAGTGGGGTGCCATTGCCTTCTCCATATATTCTAGTAGTGCTTAAAATAACATTTCAAATTAAACTGCTACATTCTTTCTAACTTATTGCTCAAATATTTTAGATTCATTTTAGTACTATCATTTGTCTTAGAAGTTCTAAGAATTATAACAGAAATTTAGTGCTTGGCATTGTTACTAAGGAATTTATCATTTACTAAAAGGCAAAAAGAAAGGTCAGAAATAACTATAACACAATAAATGATATGATATGTCATGAAGGGATTTATGCCTTTTTGAATATTATGAGAATATGTGGCCATAATGGTGGGAAGAATAAGGAGTAGTTTCATTAAGAAAAATGACTTGAAGAATTAAAATAATTTCAAAGCATGTGGTGCTTGGGGGAAAAGACACCCCTAATCAGAATAAAATATAATAAGAGTGTAGAGAGAAAATACAGAGCTTATTTGAGCAAAAATAAGCAAGATGTGTGATTTTTTTCTGAAAATAAATGGTATGAATCAGATAGCCAGACATGAATCTGGAAACAATTACATTAACAATATCTATTTATTAGTATCAGTGAAGAACATGAACCCATCATTTGGGTACAAACATAATAGAAAAGAAAAACAAAGTTCCAATGGGTAGACATGAATATAAACAAATACAAACATATATCACTTATCAGTTATACAGGAAGCAAATTCTGAGCCACATTGGTCTTGGAAGGAATAGATTTCTAGGGGAAGAAACTGAATGCAGAAGGATCTGAGATCAGATAAGCCAGGAAGCAGTTTTTAATTAAAAAAAAAGAAAAACAGAAGAAAGGCTCATCTTATAGGAAAAGGAAGATCATGTGCTGGAGAGGCGAGTGGAAGGAGGTGCAGTCATAAAGGCATTCGTAGCCTTGCAGTGGAGGACCCTGCTTGAAAGACTGAAGAATGATGATTAGTTTCATAAACTGGGCTGTCACTAAGTTACATGGAAATAATTTGGAGCTGTTTTTAAAAAACATAACTGAAAACAGTATACTGCATGACACTGAAGTGAAATAGATCAGGGCCAGGAGACAGATTCGGGGGTATGACAATGATCTTGTAGAGAGGCACACTTGCACTTGCAAATGGTGCATTGACAGTGTCTAAGTCAAACAGGAAGCAAGATGCTGCAGAAGAACTATTGAGAGGAGACAGAAAGGAATAACATTTGGTAAAGAATTTCCAAACTTAGGTAAACGGAAGTAAGTTAGGACAGCAGATTCATTTTGGTGAGAGAAAACTTACTTCAGTTTAAAATATTTTGTATGTTACTGTTAGCACATTTTATCTGAAACCACTTATGGGTGCCTTGGATTCTTGCTTGCATCCATGTTCTCCTTGGCTTGATTCAGATAGAAGCACGTGCAGCACCTGATTCCCTTTAGCGCCTGCTAATTTCCACCACCTGCAACTGTTGCCTAACATCTGACCTTCTTCTCCTCAAAACCTCTATTTTGAGACAGAGATTTTAATCAACTCTCACTCACTTGATTATGTGAATTGAAAAATACATCAACCAATTACTACCCCAAATTATTTGAAGATTTTATATGAAAAAAAATATGCAAAACAATGGAAGATCAGAGTGATGACAAAGCACAGACTAGAAATTACACACCCAGAGAGACACAGACAGGGATTGGGATACACATGGTTGAGTTGCATATTTGAATTTTAGATCATAGGCAGACAAAATTAAAAGCTTAAGAAAAGCATTAACCATATTGTCATTGCTTATAGCGTTAGTACATTACTTTCCTTTGGGGAACCTAAACATTTCCGGAATTATTTCTGCCCCCACCCTCCTTGGGCTTTACATCCGCGACAATGAAATACGTAATGTACAATGATATCAACTACATTTTCTCAATAAATGTAATTGTGGGTTTTAAAAACTGATCTTCATGGGTCTTTTGAAAAAAGATGAAACTGAAAAAAAAAAAGTGAAGCTCAGAAAAATTGGAGAATAAAAGTCAAGAAAAGTAAAGAAAAGAATCTATCGTTATTATGGTAGAAAATCCAAAATTAAATTACAAATATACAAGTTTACAAATGGTCCACCTTATTCTTCCCTAATGGAGGAAAACTATGTCTTCTGCTATTGGGAGTTTGGGCATGCAAGTCTTGGTCTTATTTTTTTTTTCAATCTGGGACTTAGAAAGATATCAAGGATCCTACAGATACCTAGATACCTTTGTATTTCTTATTATAACTGGACAGATAGCCAATACTTTCCAGTCATTTCTGTTTTTATACTGATAAATTGATCACTACCCAAAATTCTTAGGTATTCATGTCCTAAGATATTTAAAATCAATTCCCACAAATATTTCTTGTATCTATAGATATAAATTAGCAAGATCTACAATCCATGTGTCCATTTCTATGCTTATAACTTTTATTCTTTGTATTTCTTTCCAGTGCATATACTTTTCTTCTTGCTGATACATACTCTTCAATAGTTTCTTCAATGAGTGCTCTGGATGGTACATTTCTTACTGTTTTTGTGTTGGGGTTCACTTTAATAATATGTCTTTTATCACTTCTAGGTTTTGATATTTTTCTTATTACTAATGTTTGTTACACTCCTATAACACATCTAGATTTACTTTTTTTTTTAATTTGAGAATGCATGTTTTCTCTAGGATACTGCTTCCAGACAAATTTCAGTTATTAACTAGAAAATCAAATTAGAACAATTTATGAACCATAATTCAGTAATTTGAACTCTTAATTTTTGTTTCTTGTTTTATAAGAAGTTAAAATTTTGATTTTCCAGGCAGATATGTTTCCTTTTCTGTCTACCATTGTAATATATTTGGAGAGAGTGATGAAGTTAAAAGCATGAAATCACAATATTCATTCTGATAAATGTGTGGCTAATATGCTAAATTTCTTTGTGAACTCTCTAAAATAGTATGGACAAAAGAGCTCAATATTTCAATTTTAAAATGGTTTATTTTATCTAGTATAAAATATATTTTAGATGAATGAAAAATAAATTAATTTAATGTAAAAAGTTCATATGCAAATATATTGGTAAAATGTTTGTTTTGGGGAGGGGTTTGCCACTATGGAATTCTGCTCAGTATTAATGCCAAGATTTTCCCTTCTACCTTGTCTTTGCTCTTATGTATCAAGCATCTAAGCATTTAAATTGGTAAGTGCGAGGATTTGAATGACTGGGTTATTAAAAATGTACATATAGTTTAGAAGTTCAGATGAGTTTTAGCCCATCTAGGGCATTGATAAACATTATTCTGGTAGAAAATTTAAAATCAAATTACTGGAAACTCTCTATGAAGGCACACACCCCATAGCTAATAGAGGTTTAATGATAGAGCATTACTTATATTTCAGGGCTCTGTCCACAGGGGAAGCTTATAGTGTTTCTAAATGTGGTCTTTTGTCTTTGGCTCTACCTCAGGGGACAGCTCTTATCCCCTCCTCCCTATCTATACCCAAGGAACTCTTCTTGTATCTTCCTGAAACCAGGAAAGTCTAGTTCATTTTATATTTCAATTTGAGTTCTATTATGACATAAACTTAATGTTTATTTCCTTCAGTTTGTCCTTTTTTATTATCAGGAGTATCTCTTGCAAGTTAAAATTCTGAACAATAATTAAAAAAAAATTTTTTTTCTCTTAGTTCCAGCTTGAGGGATTCTTCTTGGGATATGTGAACATTTTAGACTGATTTGATATAACTCAGCTGTCCCTACACTTCCCATCATGCCAAGCTCCCTTTTTTGGCCTCAACCTGTAGTGAATCAAGGAATCTGCTTACAACTCTTTGTGACCTGGAAAAGAAGAAAGCTTAACATTCCAAGTTATCATCTCTCTGAACAATTGTCTTAGATAATTTCTATATACTTCTCATTTCAGCAAGGATAAAACTTGCTCTACTGTCTCATATACTGGAATTCTATCATAAATATGCATGTTACAAACAATGAGGCAAATTTTTAAGAAATCAAAGAATGTTTTATAGTCATTGAACTCATCATTCTGTTTTGTAGAACTACTCCTGAAACACAGATGTACAACATCTTTTCTTTAAATTTAGATAAACTATATCAGCATTTTTGTAGATTCAGCAAAGATGCTAGCATTTACCAGATTCAGCTTATGAGCTGCATACAGCTACTTTATATTTTGGAGGATTTCCAATATCACTACTTACCTAAATGACATTCAAGGTGGTGGCACTTAATGAGGTACATGCAATACAGTACTTAACTCATGACATCTACCAGGCAGAAAAATGCTTTATTAGCTGATCCTGTTCTATGAATATAAATTGATTTTCCCCATGGTTAGTAAAATTGGCTCTTCAACTATACTTAAAGATAGAGTTAACTGGATCCATCTAGCAAATTAGAGTAGATTTCCTTGCATAAATGACAGCATAAATGGGAAAGGGTACTTAAGTCTAGTGATCTTTGTCCCTGGGCATCATGTTTATTGATTGCCCTACATTTAGGTCAAGAAGAACAGGCTTACCTTACAGTTTGTAGAGACCCTGGAAGTTTAATCACTTTGCTACAAAGCATTAGGTAATTCTGTTTTTAATAAATGGATTCCTTAAATGTCAGAACTTTAGCACTAATAGACTAGGACCTTTAAAATTTTTTTTCATCTAAATTTCTGGTTTCTGAATCACACTCTCTTTGATCCATAAATGCAAATAGTTTCAGCTATTGTTACAGTTACTGATATTCTTGAGCACACACTGGAGGCCTCCCTCAAGGTCATTTAAAATGAAGGTGGTGAAAGAAGGATGAGGGAACTTCCCTTTTATCAAAATTCTCTCAACAAAAGAACAGAGATAAAGGTAAAGGGAGAGGGAGAAACAGAATGAGTGAGAGTGTGACACAGAAAAAGACAGAGGGATAGAGAGAAAAGAGAGTGAAGAAAGAAATGTTGATTGTAGATACTTAAAAGTGTGTAACTCAGTCTTCAGAACAATGACTGATCAGAAAAGGAAAATATTCACTTAGATACAGGAAAGAAGAAAAGCTAAACAGAGGAAGGAAGACCAGTCTGAGACA
The DNA here is from genome assembly GCA_006410615.1 of Neotragus moschatus. Classification (NCBI taxonomy): domain Eukaryota; kingdom Metazoa; phylum Chordata; class Mammalia; order Artiodactyla; family Bovidae; genus Neotragus; species Neotragus moschatus. The sequence goes on along the minus strand of SJYA01000056.1, from coordinate 482,275 downwards.
TGGTGCCACTGGGCTGCACCTTTTGCCAACTATGTAACTTCATATGTGAAGCCTTATGTAGAAAGTGTAAGCTCCTATATTTTGTACACAGAATAGTGATAGAAGTCTAGAACTTATGTGACATGAGGAATGCTAGAAAATGAGGTGATATTTGTGTAAGCTATTTTTAGAATTATACTTGCCAGCTGTTTTTATACATTAACTTTTAATTATACTACTGATGGCTTTCCTGGAAAGAGAAGATTGAGAAAATATATAAAACTTGCCAGTTAATATGTGACTGGCTGTCATTTAAAAGAAATACTGTATGATTATGTATGATGCCAAAACAACTAGGTAAGAATTACAAGCAATTTGGGATCTAGTAAAATAATAAATAGTTCCCATGGTGTCAAATATTAGAGATGGCTTAATAATAAGGAAATGCCTCATGATTAACTGTACTTAAAGGATAAATTATCTTTAGACAATGATGATATAGAAGTAAACATTATTTATTCTACATTATTTTAGATAGCGTCTAGGGTACCTTCTCTAAAGAAGCTAATATTTTACCAGTAGATTCATTATGATAGTCAAAGCGTAGAAGTCTTAGGAGTAAATGTTAAGTATTTCATTCTTGATATTACAGTCACAAGGGTAAGAAACTAAATTTTGTTAAAAAGATAACCACAATAGTGTGGCAATGATTAAAGGGATATTAATCCAGTAGCGACAAGAAAAATTAGAAACAAACTTTAGGGAATTATTATTAAGTTATGGAAAATGCATGGATCATATAACTCTGTGAGATGTCTTGCCTTAGAGCTAAGGAGGACACATAAGATAGATCATAAAAGAATATCTTGATTTTTGGTAGTAATAGCATGGGCTTGTTCAACAATCTTTTAAGAAATGTGGCATAATATGTGAGCTATAGATGTGTCTTCACAAATGTACATGAGCACGCTTAAAATATTTTTTAATAGGGGACATTCATCTGCATTCAGGAGAAAGTGCACATTAAAGTGGTCTAAATGATGACAACACTCATCGTCGCATATAACAAGTTCCAAAATATTTATATTATTCAATGTTTTGATTAGACATTGTGTCAACATAATGTCATCAGCAGAAATGCTTTTCATCTTTTTTTGAGTCTCATATTCAATGTACTGTTTTGATCTTTAAGTTGTTATACAAGATGCCACATCAAGACCTTAGAATTTTAGGGGTCACATAAAAGGCTCTACATCCTTTGTATGTTTTCGAGAGCTAGGAGATCTTCTGCAGAAGACACATCATTCTCTAACAGACTTCTATCACATCTCATTGGACAGAAACTGGCAACATCACTATCCCAGAAACTGTTACCTTCTAAAGGATAGAACTAAGATTGACTTAAAGAGAAGTTGCCTATGAATCAGGTAAATGCAGATACTGGAACAAATTCAGACTTTACCAGTAAGGTTTAGAGGAAGGCATAGCTGCCACACAAAAATATATGACAATTTACCTATAACTAATGAGTAAATCACATATATTTCCTTTGCATGCTATTCCCACTGATAGTTTCTTGCTGACTAAAGCTCTTAGAATAAAAAGTACAAGAATTATGAAACAGAACCACGTTTAAATTTACTACTGCTATAATCAAAGCAATTTGGCTTGGCAAATGAAAACTAAAAATAAATACACTGTAATGTACTCATGATTCTGTTCTCTTTTTAAATGTTAGCTAGAGAGAAAGTCTGTAATTCACCAGGTATCTGCCTACATGAAAAAGGTTACACAGTGTTCATGCAGATAAATTCATAAAAACACACATACACACAAACAAACATACATGATAACTCATGCACATTTAATTATCTAACAACTGGTCAACTATCAGTTTATACTTATTTATAGCTAGCATCTAAGCTATGAATAAAAAGAAACTGTAATTGACTCAAGTACTTGTAATTAAATATAAGACTTATTAGGTAAACCATAGCATATGCTTACCACCCTAATCTGGGGCTTCACTGGTAGCTCAGATGATAAAGTCTGCCCACAGTGCCGGAGACCCGAGTTTGATTCCTGGGTCAGAAAGATCCCTTGGAGAAGAAAATGACAACACTCTCCAGTATTTTTGCCTGGAAATTCCACTGATGGAGGAGCCTGGCAGTCTACAGTCCGTGGGGTCACAAAGAATCAGACACAACTGAGTGACTTCACTTCACTTAATCACAGAATCTGAAAAAGTAGGGAAAAGATTCCTTGCTCATTGAGAAGTCTGATGCACTGAATTATGAAAATAACAAATTTCCTGTGCTCTTATTTTACATGTCTTCCACTGTGATCCAAGGGATGGATTTTAGCACTGCACATGTATTTTTATTGTCTTAATTTAGGTTGATAATAACCATTAAAATACAGTTATGTCACTTGAAATGACAGATAACAGAACAATTTTGTTTAAACAGAATTCCTAATATGATTATTGCAGTTTGTCCTATTATTTCTTTTCTATGATATATTCCCTTTAATTATAATCTTAGCATTTAATAGTTTCACATTTCTATTTTCTATCAAACTATAAAAAGCTGAGTTAAATTTTTCTGTTGTTTGTATGCATTTTTTTAGAGTTCTTGACTNCAGAATTCCTAATATGATTATTGCAGTTTGTCCTATTATTTCTTTTCTATGATATATTCCCTTTAATTATAATCTTAGCATTTAATAGTTTCACATTTCTATTTTCTATCAAACTATAAAAAGCTGAGTTAAATTTTTCTGTTGTTTGTATGCATTTTTTTAGAGTTCTTGACTTTGTGAATTCATCACAGATCCCAAAGTGTTCGTATAGTTTTATACTTTCAGTGTATTTCTATGACTACTTACATTCACAATAATGCCAAGTTGTGAATTTTTAAATAATAGTATATGTATGCTATAGAATGTTCAGTAATGTCCAGCTCTTTGCGACCCCATGGACAATAGTCCACCTGACTCCTCTGTCTATGGGATTTCCCAGGCAAGAATACTGGAGTGGGTTCCTGTTTTCTCCTCCAGAGGCTCTTCCAACCCAGGGTTGAACACACATCTGAATCTCTTGCATGAGCAAACAGATTCTTTAACACCGAGCTGCCTGAGAAACCCAAATATTTCTATACAAAAGAGTAAAATATGTTATAAATACTTGAAAATAATTAAATTTTGTTTTCTAGTTAAGCAATTTAAGTATCAAAATATTTTTCAAAATATGGAGCTATCAGGTAATATAGGACAGGTCTAGATTAGTGGAACCTGAAGCTTATATACTTTGGGGAGGACTTCTTTAAAGAAAAAAGACATTTATATAGAATAAAAATGAAATAGCAAGTATTTATATAGAACAACAAATGAAAACAACAAAAAATTACTATCATCTACTAGGGAAGCTTGCAAGGAAATCTTTTGACTACAATTAATTCACCTAGAATATTCCACAATTGTAAACAAAACCTAGTACACTAGTCCCCCCCCCCCTTACCCACAGTTTCACTTTCTATGATATCAGTTACTAACCCATGGTAAATCACAGCCCAAAAACATTAAATGGAAAATTCCAGAAATAATTTGTATTAAACTATGTGTCATTCTGAGTATTGTGAAATCCTGAGAAGCCACACTGCATTCCACCCGGGTTATGAATCAACCCGTTATTCAGTGTATACAGCTTGTTAGTAACTTAATGGCCTTCTTGGTTATAAGATAGACATTTGTAGTATATAATACTCAAGCTCAAATAACCTTTAGTTTACTTAATAGTGGCCCCAGAGCTTCCCTGTTGGTCCAGTGGTTAGGAATCCACCTTGTAATGCAAGGGACAAGGGTTCAATCCCTGGTCTGGGAAGATCCCACATGCCACAGAGCAAGCAAGCCCCTGCACCACAACTACTGAGTCAGTGCTCTTGAGCCTGGAAGTCACAACCACTGAGCCCACAAATTGGACCTCCCAAAGCCCATGTCCTAGAGCCCATGCTCCATAACAGAAGCCACCACAGGGAGAAGCCCGCACACCACAATGAAGAGTAGCCTCAGCCACCTGCAAGCAGAGAAAGCCTGCATGCAGCAAGGAAGACCCACCATAGCTAAAACATAAAATGAAAGAAATACATCTTAAAAGGACTAATAATAGCCACAAAATGCAGTAGTGATGCTGGCCATTCAGATATGCCAAAGAAAGTCATAAAGTGCTTCCATTAAGAGAAAAACAGAAAGTGCTCAACTTTAATAAAGAAAGAAAAACTCAAATACTGAAGTTACTAACATTTACAGCAAGAACAAATCTTCTGTTAAATTGCAAAAAAGGGGAAAAAAAGTGCTAATTTCGCTATCACACATCAAGCTGCAAAATTTACAACTGCAGTGCTTGATGTGTTTAGGTAGAAAAGGCATTCAATTTGTAAAATAAGATATTTGGGGAGAGAAAAATACCACATTTATACAACATTTATTACAGTACATTGTTGTAATTGTTCAGCAATACGTGAACTGTGAACTTCCTGATGTTCAAGCTGGTTTTAGAAAAGGCAGAGGAACCAGAGATCAGATTGTCTACATTTGCTGGATCATGGAAAAAGCAAGAGAGTTCCAGAAAAACATCTATTTCTGCTTTATTGACTATGGCAAAGCCTTTGACTGTGTGGATCACAAGAAACTGGAAAATTCTGAAAGAGATGAGAATACCAGACCACCTAAC